>CM033640.1:14186364-14618864 GCA_019453435.1 Rhinogobius similis
TGGGTGCAACAGGGCTCCAGAGACAACCCACTGAAGAAAGAAAGAAAGAAAGAAAGAAAGAAAAAAGAAAGAAAGAAAGAAAGAAAGAAAGAAAGAAAGAAAGAAAGAAAGAAAGAAAGAAAGAAAGAAAGAAAGAAAGAAAGAAAGAAAGAAAGAAAGAAAGAAAGAAAGAAAGAAAGAAAGAAAGAAAGAAAACATGCAAAATCAGCTCGAATAATGCACTGGTGTCTGGGGTAGAATTTGTGCCAATACTGGGTGCAACAGGGCTCCAGAGACACCCCACTGAAGAAAGAAAGAAAGAAAGAGAAAGAAAAAAATAAAGAAAGAGAGAAAGAAAGAGAACGAAAGAAAGAGAGAAAGAGAGAGAAAGAGAGAGAGAAAGAAAGAAAGAAAGAGAAAGAAAGAAAACATGCAAAATCAGCTCGAATAATGCACTGGTGTCTGGGGTAGAATTTGTGCCAATACTGGGTGCAACAGGGCTCCAGAGACACCCCACTGAAGAAAGAAAGAAAGAAAGAAAGAAAGAGAAAGAAAAAAATAAAGAAAGAAAGAAAGAGAGAGAAAGAAAGAAAGAAAGAAAGAAAGAAAGAAAGAAAGAAAGAAAGAAAGAAAGAAAGAAAGAAAGAAAGAAAGAAAGAAAGAAAGAAAGAAAGAGTGCTGCTGGGGGTCTCTAACAAAGTCCCAATAGAGTACCAGATTCAGAGTACCATATCCAGAGTACCATATGCCGGTGATAAACTTAGTCATTTTCCTGAGTTTGTGCAGACAAGTTTCAGCCCGGGACTCCCGGGCTGATTAACGCTGCCCACGCGAAAAATCCTTACGCTGCTCCCACACGAACTTTGACATTTTGCGTTGTTCCAAGGGATAGTCAGGCAGTTTTGGGAAACGACGTTTTTTGCGATTGACATTTGCACAAATCCTGGTTCTATGCATGCCTGGCACTGAGCTCTGTCTGTGGGCATGAGAAATCCGTTTTCCTGGGCCTTTTTTCTGGTTCTATTGGCCCTGAATGTCCCAAGAAAGTGTCCAACATTGAAGCACTGTCTCTGGGGTAAAAAAAAAAAAAAAGGGAGCAGAATGCCAATGGGACCCCGGAGCAATGTGCCTGGGTAACGCTGCTCTCATTATGAGTCAAGCCCAGGGTACCGTGAGTGGCTGGGTCAGGGCCAGCCCCATCCAGGGTGCAAGGTGTGAAGTGTGTGACCCAGGAGCAGTGTCTGGTCCTGGGCAGTGAGCAGTGGTGGTGGAGCTGGAGTTCTCCACTTGGGCCTTGGTGGGACTAGTGTCTGGTCGATGTGCAAATGTGGCCCACCATCGCAGGGCCTCTGTCTTGTTTTATCTTTACAGATGGTTCCTGTGCACTGTGGGTCTAGTTTTATGTGGGAATGGGAGTCCTAATTTTTCCTACTTAGCCCTCCTGGCCTCCCTATGGGGAAACCGGGTCCCTGCAGCAGTGCTGGAGTTCATTGGTCTGGTTGACTTACCCCTGTGGTGGCGCCAGACCTTTGTCTGTGGCATCTGCTCAGGTTGGCTGTACTTAACGCTTGGCACCCTTTGCTCCTCTGTAGCAGGACCTCTGCAGATCATTGGGCTGGTTGTCTTACCCCTTTGGGGTGGCACCAGACCTTTATTTGCGTTGTCTGTGGGTCTACACAGGTAAGCTGGAGGTATCTGCGTTTGCCGTTGGACGTTTGGCATCCTGGGCTCCTCTGTAGCAGGACCTCTGCAGTTCATTGGGCTGGTTGTCTTACTCCTTTGGGGTGGCACCAGACCTTGATTTGCGTTGTCCGTCGGTCTACACAGGTAGGCTTGGGATAACTGCGTCTTGGAGAAATTATGTGCTTTTCAGAACCACAGTCCTGTTGGAAGCGAGACCAAGCTGCCCAGTCTGCCTAGCGGTCCGACATAAACAATGTTTCTCAAACCCTTACTAAGAGCAGCCTAGCCTGGGGCGCTCAGGACACCTGCCAATGGGCAGGTCACATTGGTGTGAACACCCTAGGCCTGCCTCTGGGTGTCTGCCATGTCTTGGCAACAAATCCCCCCTATGCCTTGTTGCTTACAGGCTTTCTGGATGATCCAATGGTAAGTCTGGTACTCATGTCGAGTGTCAAAAGCTGACGTGCTGCAAACAAGAGTCGCGGGACTCTTTCTCAAACCTCCATATCTTGATACTTATCCAGCAGGGATGGTGACCCCTATGGGGAATACGGACCTGATTCTCCACAGTTGGAATGGGAAATATTTGAATGGCTAACATCCAAGGAAGAGTTATGGATGCAAAAGAATGGCAAATCATCCAAGGAAGGTAGAAATGTCTGTGGCCACTTCCTAAACCACGTGCATCCCGTGGTTTTTGAGGTGTGTGTTACATTACAGAGTACCAGGGTCGCTGGCCTCCAGGCGCGCGGCCCAAGGGTGTGTAGCCCGGGGAGGGGTGCTTAAGGGTGGGTACCCAGGTTCAAGTGGTGCACCTGGTTCCAAGGGCCATGATGTATAGTGTGGGACCCGGGAGAAGTAAACCCGTCCTGGGCCAGTGTGAGTGGGGATTTTCACGGGGGCTGCTGGAGGTCCTGGGGGCCATTATCTCAAATATCACATATCTAAATGACACAGTTTATAGTTTTTGACAGTATGGTATCTCTCATTGCAGGGTACAGCACAAAGACCGACACCACACTGACGGCACCTGTACTTTGTCTGGCGCCTGCCTTTTACACGAGAACGGTCTGAGCAGACAACACAGTCTGGACGGCCCTCTGCTTCACAAAGCCAGTGACGTTCTGTGAGCCTTTGTGGTATTACCCTCCCTGCTCTTGAAGGCCGGCCACCTTTGCTACCCTCCTTTTTGGTGTAACCAGCCAACAATGCATCAACAACGTCCTGGATGTAGGCCTTCAGGGCTTTGTGTGGGCCCGGGGTGCATTTAGTGTAAATAATGTGTGAGTTGACAACAGAAATACTGAGGATGGCGTTAAAGATGCGGTGATACCACTTCCTGGACCGGTGGGGAAACAGATAGGTTTTCATCCTCTGGTCTGATGTGTCTACACCCCCCATGTACATATTGTACTGGTTGACACACAGTGGTCTGTTTATTGCGCGAAAGCCAGTTGCATTTGTCTTGGACCTGATTCTTTTCTGAACACATGCATTGCCATGCAGTGTAGAGAGCATAGTGACACGTTTAGTGTCATGCCAAGCACAAGCCAGAAGTTTACCTTTCCGCATAAAAACAGGGTCATCTCCCTTTTTTAGATGCAAGATAGGTTTCCCCAGGCTTTTAGGCATGCCTTTCCTTGTACTTCTCACTGTACCACATAGTCCGGTTTCCAAATCAGCTAATTCATTTGCAATTGCTACTGAGGTATAGTAACTGTCCATGTAAATTTCGTGGCCTTTTCCAGTGTAAGGATCGACAAGTTCACGAACAACAGCATGAGTTGCACTGATGTCGCTGGCATTATCTGTGTATTGCCCTGTGTGCAAGGACCAACGCAAAACATACCCTGAACTGCTCTCACTCAAAACATACACTCTATAGCCATATTTATCTGGTTTATTGGGACTGTAACATTTGAGTGTTGACCTACCTTGAATGCTATTGTCATCTCATCTAAAGAAAGCTCCTTGAGTGGACTGTAGACTGCTGCAAATTTGGGAATAATCAACTGTATTATTGGACGGACTTTGAAAAGTTTATCATGCCCTGGTTCACCTTGTCTTACATAATTGTTATTGTTGACCAAATGAAAGCATGAAAGAATAATTTCGAATCTATTTCTAGACATTACACTCCCAAAACCAGGCGTCTGTGTGAGCCAAAATGTTGCCCAATAATCCTCTATTTCAGGTTTATCTACAAGGCCCATAGACAAATGCAATGCAATGAAAGCTTTCATTTCAGAAATGGATACATCATACCACTCTAAAAATCTGGAATGTGGCTTCATCTCCATTGCTGAAATGACCTGTGCTGCATATCTGTTTGTTTCATCAGCGATCAGTTTCCAAAACTCATCTGTCAGAAAGAGTGATAAAATATCTATTGGCCTGGCATCACTCAAATCTCTGTCTCCAGTGTAGCCAACAACCATATCAAATGGTTTGATCCACCCTTGAAAATCCGCAATTTCTCTCAGCTGCTCCCAGCCCTCATCCCCACTAGTGTCGTGGGGCTGTCCACCACCTCTGCCCCTGCCCCTGGCCTTGCCCCTGCCCCTGCCCCTGCCTCCGCCTCTGCCTCTACCACTCGGTGTGTCTTCTTCACTTGAGCAATCATTGTCAGTCTCAGGAAAATAATTTCCCTCAGAATCTGAGTCTGCTGTGTAGTGAACAAGAGAATCGTGTGTACTTCTTCCAGCCATGTTTGTTTGGGTTTTTTTTCTCTTTTTTTTCCCCCCTGCCGGCCGTTATTTATAGGTTTTCAAACGGATGTGACGTGTGTAACAAAACTATGAAAGCTTGTTATCAACGATTGGAATGTTTTTTGGTTTATTATTTATTCATAATTTTCCTTGCACTTGAAAAAAGTAAGTCGCATTACTGCGACGAGGGCGCTTAAAGGGTTAATACTTACTGATAAGAGTAATACATTTCAATACTCGTTTTGGTATAAATTTGTATTTGTACACTGACCTGCCTGTTCCCCCTGCCTCCGCCTTGTACCCCTGCCCTGTGCCCCCGCCCTGTCCCCCTGTCCCGTGCCCCTGTAGCAGATGCTGTTCGTGGGCTCGGCTCTGGCCCTGGCCCGGGTCTCCTTAAGCCGCTGTGGTCTGTACGGTCAGGCCTGTGCTGAGTGCTGCCTGGCCCGGGACCCCTACTGCGCCTGGGACGGACACAGCTGTGCACGCTACATCCCCACGTCCAAGAGGTAACACACACATACATACATACACAAAACTGCAGAACTGATAAGCCCCGCCCCTTCTGAGTGACACTTCACTGTAACAAGTAAGCAGATTGTCATTTACGTGTTTTCATTTTTGAAAAGTGTCTACGTGACATTTTAGAACTCTACATGTGTCACTTCTAATGATCAAACAAAGTACA
The DNA here is from genome assembly GCA_019453435.1 of Rhinogobius similis. Classification (NCBI taxonomy): domain Eukaryota; kingdom Metazoa; phylum Chordata; class Actinopteri; order Gobiiformes; family Gobiidae; genus Rhinogobius; species Rhinogobius similis. Next base: position 14,191,420 of record CM033640.1, read on the forward strand.
GGGATGTGGGCGGGGATAGGGGGTGGGTGAAAACAGGAATATTCTGAGCGCTGGAGCCTCATTTACAGGACAAATAAGGATTAACTCAAACACGCAGGAACCAAAATATAACACTGACTAAAATAATGATGAGGAAACACTGTGGTAACAAGAGTAGAAGGTCATTAAAGTTGATTTTGCAGAATATTTCCCCTTTAACCATGCTTTAACATTGTTCCTCACCAAAAACAGACCTAGAGTTGCATTTAGCTTTAGCTATCAAGCTGAAACAAAGCTGTCCCTAAAACAATTTTAGCTTCAGCTTTGAAAGAGGAATTGTCAAAAACCAACAAAAGGTTGGATCTAATTTCAAAACAGATTTATTGAAGTTCTATGTCAAAAAAGTGAAAATTTGAATTTTTAGGACAATTTTCAGTCCAATCTCTAAATAATAATGTAACTAATATGTTACAAAATGAACCAAGAAATTGAAACCTGGTTCTGTCCATTTTTTAGGTTTAAATGTCTCAAATATATGTATTTTTGGCCATTTTTACACATAAAATGCCTTATTTCTACATGAAAACATGACATGATTAAAAAAAGGGTTAAGTAAACTACAGTTTAAGTAGAAGAAGAAGAAGTTTCAAATTGATATCTTTAAATTTAACTTTTAATTATTATTTTTTTTTCCGTTTCCCATAGTTCCCATATAAATCTATAGATGCACTGCAATAATAAAACATCTTTAGGCGTAGATTGGACTGTGTTGTCTAAAAAAAGATAAATTATTATTAGTATTACTATTATTTAGATATCCCATGACAGTAAAAGTGTGTTGTTCTTCAGCTCCCCTGGGCCTCCCCATTAGTGTGAGACTCTTCACTATCACTAGACTAGACATCACGATAAGACTAGATATCACGATAAGAGACGTAGATGATCTGAAAATATGTCCCGGATAGAAGGAGTTCAGCATGAAGTGTGTTTGACGCTCGGAGGGTAAACATTCCTCAAAACAGCATGGACGCAACTGAATGATACTTCAGGTATGTTTTTGATGATGGAACATTGTTTGAACATGGGTAAAAGTTCAAAAATCATTGTAGAAGGCGTAGATTGGACTGTGTTGTCAAAAAAAGATCAATTATTATTAGTATTACTATTATTTAGATATCCCTGTGAACAGTCTTTTTATGACAGTAAAAGTGTGTTGTTCTTCAGCTCCCCTGGGCCTCCCCATTAGTGTGAGACTCTTCACTATCACTAGACTACCCTCTTCCTCCTCCTCGCCCTGGCCTCGTCCTCCAGCCCACGGCCTGCACTTGAAAGCAGACACAGAGAGGTCCTGGGGCGTCCTGCTGATGCTCTTTAACACTGTCATGACCCGGGCATTCATCAGATGGAGCCCCAAAGCCTCACTGAACCCTCAGGCAGGACCAACAAAACATAAACTACAGACAGAGACATGTATGTGCGCTGACAGTTTGAGGAGAAGTAACTGTCCAAGCTGAAGAAAAGGACTAGCTGTTAGGTCTGGGCCATATGGTGATAAAAGTCGAATGTTGAGCTCGTCCTGTGGCAATCTGCTGTTTTTGTGAAATCGTATCGTGATTGACTGTTTGTCTCTTTAATGCAGCTGTCTGTTCAAACACACTTTTTCTCCTGTTGTTTAGCCTCTGAAGCCTCTGAGCAGATGACTTTATTTACCTCTTAAAGGCCAGAGCTGCACAATTCAACCAAATCCACACAGAGTCTTAATTTTAATGGATGGAATTATCAAATTGCTTAAGCTGCCATTTGTGAAGTGCAATAATTTCTTCCACAAACAACAAAATGTCTTGATTTGATTTGAAAAAAAAAACTGCTAAAACTGTAGTTTGGATTGGTACAAACATGTTCTGAAATGAGCGACAAAAGCAATAAAAATCAATTCAAAAGCGAAAAAAAAGATTATAAACGACAAAGACGCGACTAAAAGTGACAAAGACACGTTTAAATGAGACAAACACAACTGAACGTGACAAAAACATGGCTAAAAGCAACAACATTATGTTTAAAATGTGAGTTTGAACAAAATCCTATTATTAAAAAATAAATCACAAATCTAATCACAATTGCACGGGTCAGAAAAATCACAATTAGATATTTTTCCTAAATCACGCAGCTCTATTAAAGACAATAGAAAAATACACAGTGAACATGAATTGTGATAAAATCAAAATCATTTGGCACCAAGAAAATCATTTTTTGCCGTATCGCCCAGCTCTAGTAGCTGTGTCAAATATATACGATTTATTTATCAGTCATTCAATTTCACTTTTATGTCACATTGAGCATTTAAATACAATAATAACAGAAAAGCTCAAACAAAGGTCCTGCGGCTCATCGTCAGATTCTTTGTCAGGGCAGTTTGAGGGCAGTAACAGCCCTAAGGACAAAAGTGGTATTGTATTTTTGTAAAACTAAAACTTCTTTATTGCTCACTTAAAGCTGGGGCAGTGGCGAACTTACCATTAGGCAATAGGCAACAATTTTCTTGGGCCCCCAACATGAAGGGGCCCCCAGACAGAAGGCTCTGAAACAGTTACTTTTCTCACAATATCACATTAAAGGTCCCATATCATGCAAAATCGACTTTTCAGAGGTTTTAACCTTCCTACAGTGCTATTTGGGCCTCGTATGTTGTGCCCAAAGTGGTTTTTTGATTGATTCCCGCATGTTTTCACTAGAGAACTGTCTTTTCCGTCCCCCTCGGCTGAGCAGCAGACGGGGGCTCCTCACAAGGATGACACGCTCACAAGGATGACGCGGCGCTCAAGCCACGCCTCCAGGAAGCGCACAGCCGCAAGAATGAAAACAGCTAATGCTAATGCTACACAGTAATTACACGATGGATACGACAGATAGAAGAGTTAGCTTGTTATTTACCAAACGGCAACGTCTGTCGTTGAGGTACTGGAGCACGTCAAACTCCAGGTCAGATCCAGGACGTAGGACTCAGCACGACGCACCGTCAGGAGGATAAATGTTTATTCCCGTGTTTGTGTATCACTGTTTACCGGAGCACACGGCGCATGCGCAACATCTCCGCTCTAGGCTTCGTTGCGGGTTGGAAGGGGAGCCGCGCGGGTTGGGCGGGGGAGGCAGCCTGCTCTCTGTTCGGGGGGGTCAGATCTCAGAGTGAGCCGTTTGCTTTTGCGGGGCCAGTCCAAGAAATGGGTGTTTTTTGGAAACTGTTATGTTATGGATATTACACAACGCAAAATCTTTATCAACAAAGCCCTTAGAATAGACTGTGTAAAGGGGAAAAGAGCAGAATATGGGACCTTTAAAGTTGGCAATGTACTTTTAAACAAGAAAAAGACCAGTAAAACAGCCTGGGATTGACAAATGTATTGATTCATAATAAAGCTAAATTGTAAATAAAGTATAACATTATATAATTAGAAGTGAATATCATGAATTTAAATCAGCTGGAACAGGCGTTAAATGCACCAACAAACAGGAAATATGGTCTAATTTCTGAAATATGTTTTCTAGGGAAAGATCCAAAAACCCCTATGTAAAAAAAACAACAACAAACAAACATCTAAAACATCTAAAACAAAAATCTAAAACTTTCTTAGAGAACAATCCAAGAGACACGACAGAAAAGTTACTAAAAATCCCACTTGTTGAGGAGGGGGGCCTGTACTGAAATTTTGCCTTGGGCCCCATAATTCCTAGGTCTGCCACTGAGCTGGAGGACCTCATTTTCACACTGCCAAACAGGAAGTAGGTATTTAAATGTGTCTAACTTGTCCCTCACTCTCATCAACGCTTTGGCTCACCGTTCATATCCACGAGCATTCATTTTCAGGCGCGAGCTCATCTTTAGAACAGCTTTTTTCAGACGGCAAAGTGAAACTCCTGTGACCACCCCAAGCACAGCCAATCAGAGCGCTGCTTTCAGCTCTTTTATTTCCTGGTTGACGAGACTTAAAACACTTTATTATCAGTTGCAGAAAGCACGCAGTAGTCTCATTTTTGTCACAAAGTGCTGCACTTTGTGAAGAAAAAAAAAAGTTATACAATGTGAAACAACAATCTTTAGATGAGTATGTTATGGGCTTTAACTGTTTAAGCTTCAAATTGTTTAAATTCTTAATAAAAACCCTTTATATCAAGTAAATAAAACCATCAAATGTTTTGCAGACGAGCCAGAAGACAGGACATCAAGAACGGAGACCCTGCCACTCAGTGCTGGGACACAGAGGACCGTAAGTCTTTGGCGTTTGTATGTATACATATTTGGTTTGTTTTTACGTATCACATAAAAAAATACCTTTGGGTTATTCTTCAGGCCTTAAAGGGAAAGGTGTGGAGGAGAAGCTGGTCTTTGGCGTTGAGAATAACTCCACTTTTCTGGAGTGTGTGGCCAAATCTCAGCAGGCTCGGATCCAGTGGTACTTCCAGAGGGCGGGGTCAGAGCACAGAGAAGAGGTCAGTACAGTGCTCTCTTCTTCTTCTTCTTCTTCTTCTTCTTCTTTTTTCTTCTTCTTTTTCTTTTTTCTTTTTCTTCTTCTTGTTCTTCTTTTTCTTCTTCTCCTTCTTCTTCTTCTTTTTTCTTTTTCTTCTTCTTGTTCTTGTTCTTCTTTTTCTTCTTCTTCTTCTCCTTCTTCTTCTCCTTCTTCTTCTTCTTCTTCTCTGGGCCTCACAAAAACACTTGGTTTCAAATTTCCCAGATTCGTAACGCCAAATGTAGAAATCTCGAGGTGTCTTGTGCTGTTTTTTAAGGTGACAAGAGTGTTTCCTCATCTTTAGTTTACTCAAAGTTTTATTTTTATCGATTACTGCTTGTTTTAGTTAATCCTGTTCTGTCCTGCAACTGAGGCTCCAGTGCTCAGAAAATTCCTGTTTTCACCTGCCCCTATCCAAGGCCAAATTCTTAGTCGTTATTATTACTGATTAAATGAAAAAAAAACTTAAATAACACATGTAGAGTTCTAAAATGTCATGTAGAAACTTTTCACAAATAAATCATGTAAACGACATTCTTCTGTTGCTGTGAGGGTCGGGGGGGCTTATTCATAACAGTAACATTTGTTCCGTTGTGCCGTTGTGTGTGGTGCACCGAGGCTGTGGGGCTTAAATGTGCTACCGATGGTTGAGCTGCGGAAAAAAATCTGGTTCAAGGTCTTCTCAGAGTTGGCTTGGCTTTGGATTCTTTTTCAGAAATCTTGCGGGGAGCTCCTACTCATGGTCGTTTCGTTTCTATGGTGAAATTATTTTCCTTCCGCTTGAAGAGTATAACCTTGACAGCGCTCAGTGGAATATTCGGAGGTTTTGAAATGCTTCTGTAGCCAGTATTTCTGCCGGTGTGTTTGCTTTCCGTGACTTTTGCACCTCCTTTTCCCTGTGTGATCAACAGAATCGACAATATAATTTAAAGATTTTAAACAAATGCATTCTTAATTCTGGAATTGAGGCAAAAATGAAGTGGAACATAATGCAATTTCAATGGGAAAATTGTGATAAGCCACAGAAAATCATAAAATCTGACAAATACAGATGTTTTTTTTACAATGAAAACACCAGAACATAGTTGGAAAACATCAACAAAGAATTAGAATGTTTATTTATTTGGCACATATTATCAATTCTGATTAAGGCAAAGTTAAAGTTTTTAGGTTTCAGTGGACAATAACCACCAGAAATGTTTACCACACAACATATTTCTTTATTTTATCTAGAGTTTTATGACATCGTTCCTTTCAAAAAGTCTTGTTTTTCAGTCATTTGTAGTAAAGAAGCAAAATAACTCATTTCTACAGCAGAAAATCAAAATGATAGTTTATTTTTTGTTAGTAATGGTTAAAATTGTTGACATTTTGATATGAAGTCAGTTAATCATCATTGATTGATTACTTTGTGTGGATCACTGGTGAAAATGTTTGTCAGAATACATACATCTAAATATTATATATGAATAAAAAACATGTCAGGTCCAATACCAGTTTTAGCAGCTGTTTGTTAGTAACTAGGCCCTTGAACATGACAACAAAAACATATTTACCTGACCTCATCTCCATTAAATACAGCAGAAAAACACACACAGAGCAGAGAGGAGGTCAGCGAGTGCATTTGACCCACACACAAACACAACATTAGTGCCATGTCAGTCTGGTCCAGGTGAGGTTACGTTCCCCTCATGCCTTCTGCACAAACTGTCTGTTACATAAGAACTTCAAAGCCTCGTGTACAAGTGTGAGCTCCGACTGAAACCGTCATTTAAGCGGACGGACCTGTGGTTAGAGAAGGGGTTATGAGGAGACAGGACGAGCCGGAGCAGGACGTGGACCAGTATGTGCTGTCCTGGATGTTAAACTGAGTCTGAAGGCTCAAAACACAAATATAACCAGAGGCGGATTTACAATTAGGCAACGAGCCACAGTTAAATGGTAAATGGTCACATTTATATAGCGCTTTTCTACCTTTTTTAAGGCACTCAAAGCGCTTTACATCAAGGAACCAGTCACCCATCCACTCACACATTCATACACCAGTGTACGCAGACACTGGGGGCGAGGTGGGTTAAGTGTCCTGCCCAAGGACACAACGGCATTATTCATCTGAAGGAGCTGAAATCGCACCACCAACCTGCGGGTCAGAGGATCTGACCAGACATCCAGAGTCTCCTGCCTCTCCTTACAACTCTAGGACTCGTTGAGACAACACTTGTTTTCCCTAACAACTACAGTGGTCTGGAGTTTGTAGGTAATTAGACCAGTATTTTTTTTACATTATCACATGAACCCGTGCTGGATTGGTCAAATCTTGAACCATTGTACCCTATGGGTGTGACAGGCAGTGTGGAGTACACCACTAAAATACAGAATAGTCGAATTGAATGCTTAGTGCAAACGAGGAGTGAGCTTATTATTCCTTCAAATTCTAGATTGAAATGCTAAAAAAAGCCTATTCCAATTTTAAATGCTATAAAATCTAAACATCTGCGCATTAGCAACATTGCGCAGATGTTGCCTTGGGACCACAACCTGAAGGGCCCCCAATAAGATCATCATAGAAGCAAGGTTCTGAAACAGGTGCTAGTATCTCAAAATCAAGTGCAGTGTACTTTAAAACAAGAAAAAAAAAGTCTGGGATTGTCAAATGTATTAATTCTGGCCATGTCACCCCCCTAATAAAGCTAAATAGTAAATAAGATATAACATTATAAGATTACAATTGAATATGTGTTTATGTTCATGAATATGTATTTAAATCAGATGGAAAAGTTGTTAAAATGCACCATCATAAATATAAATACTGTATGGTCTGATTTCTTAAATATTCTCCCGGGGAAGAACCTCCAAACCCCCCTGTTTAAAGTTGTTTAAATCCTGTAAGCTAATGCACAATTTGCCTGTAAATTTATGAACCTGTGACCACACATTCAAGAGACATGACAGAAAAGTTACAGAGAACCACACTTGATGAGGAGGGGCCTGGACTTAGATTTGCCTTGGCCCCCAAATTCCCCCCCAAAAGGTGCACCAATGAATGTTGCTAATGCGCAGATGTTTAGATTTTATAGCATTTAAAATTGGAATAGGCTTTTTTTAGCATTTCAATCTAGAATTTTAAGGAATAATAAGCTCACTCCTCGTTTGCACTAAGCATTCAATTCGACTATTCTGTATTTTAGTGGTGTACTCCACACTGCCTGTCACACCCATAGGGTACAATGGTTCAAGATTTGACCAATCCAGCACGGGTTCATGTGATAATGTAAAAAAAATACTGGTCTAATTACCTACAAACTCCAGACCACTGTAGTTGTTAGGGAAAACAAGTGTTGTCTCAACGAGTCCTAGAGTTGTAAGGAGAGGCAGGAGACTCTGGATGTCTGAGGCAGAAGTTTATTTACCATCAGTCCGGACCCGACGACTTGAATACTCAACACATTGTGCTAGTATTGGCTATTCAAGCCTGACTATGCTCCACACACACAGGTTTAAATAGTAGTAAGAAGGCCAGCTGGCCGAGTTGACCAAGGAAACTGATAATGTTAGAGAAGGACAACTTCTGTAACAGTGGGATGACGCCCGTCGTAGATAGAGCTAACCACTCAGAAATGTCAGCAATGGTAGAAATGGAGGTGGCCTTGTCAGGACTATGCACGAGATAGAATTTCTACAACAGTAGTGTCCAGAAATGAACTAACCTTAACCTTTGCACTGATTCATTCTGGAGTGGATTGGTACGATTTGAAAAAGTCTCCACTGTCATACACTTAGAGCTGATTTTTTTTTGCAGTAAAATCGGATTTGCCCTTGCACAGATATATTCTAAAAGCATGCCTTTGGGTGAAATGAGATTAGATGAGATAGATTTATTTTATGTGAAGCAGGAAGCGTGCCCTTAGCATGCTTTTGTATGTCAGCTTTATTGTGACTGCAACCTCGGTCCGGGCTCAGAGAGGGATGAAAAGCACTTTATTGCGGTGAATATTTGAGGTGGCGTTACTGTGATATCATCCAAAAACATCATCTTTTCACATTTGTTTTTCAAACGTTTGACTCCTCGTGTGTCACCACTGTCACGGTCTGGCTGTGAGGCGCAGGGCTCTGTCAGACATAACACCAGCGCCTCTGTCAGGGCAGACTGTGGAGCTCCAAAGTTCAGAGCATCTTGTGGACAGTTCATTTTCTCCTCCATTGGACCCAGACTGTGGAACTCTCTTCCCACTGACCTAAAATTGCAAACTGAGCCAAACATCTTTGACAAACGTTTGAAACTGTGGTTGAAATCAGGGCAGAGTGGCACACATGATCATTTTGAGTGAAATTTTAGTTGTTCTTATTATTATTGTCTACAAACTTTTGCTAATGTGTAACGTTTATTAATTACATTTCTCTAAAATCCTCCTGTGGACATGTGTTGAAGACTAGCATTTTTGCTCTAACACTAGAAACAATGCATCTGGTTCGTCCAATGTAATTGCTATGTCCATATCAAAAAAAAAAGGGATGCTGGGAATGCATTAAGTAAGTGAGCGACACATGTGGACTGCTGCAAAGAATTCAAAATGAACTAGTTCTGTTTTTCCTTTTTTAAGCCAAATAAATTCTGTTGCCACGCCTTTAAGAACCGTATTTAAGCCCATTTATAAGAAGGAGCTAAGTACCAGACCAAGATGATTGGACAGAACCATTCGATTTTAAAAGCTTACTTTTCAGACCGGAGTTTGTTTTTCAAACCTGACAGTTTCAACTGCTCACTCGTCGCCTTCTACTTGTCACGTGATGTTGTTGCGACGTGGCCTGTCATCACAACATCAAGTGACCAAGAAGAAACACATCTGAAAGAGAAGCGTGCCAAAGCGCTGGTAGGTGAACTAATCTGGGCAAAAGGACCGGTCGAAACGTGGCTGTACTGCAATGACTTTGGATCGGGTCTTGAACCTCACCCGACTTGTATTATGAGTAAACCTGGTGCCAGTTGCAACCTTTTCATCTGTCGGACAATCTCAACTAAGTAAACAAAACTAATGTAAAGCCAAGCAAGCAATCATTGATGCAAAAATTGTTGGTTCGATCCCATCTCTGACACAAGCATTCTGTTTGCGGCCTTGGGCAAGACACTTCACCTCTGTATGAATGTGGTGTGTGAGTGATTGCTGGTGGTCCAGAGGGCTTTTGGGGAGTAGCTACATAAGAGTGAAAGTGACTGAATAATGCATGAAACTGTAAACCAATTCTGAGTTTCTGGAAAAGCAGTAAACAAAACCCGTGCATTATTATTACCGCTGGAGCAGGAATAAATTCAGCAGTTTCTAGCCCTCTCACATCAGCACATTTTTCACCTCTGAAAGAATTTAGTACATTTACAAAAGCATTTAACAGATCCACGTTCGTGAAATAATGGACCGTTCCTCCCTAATTCTATCCTTCACAAATCACCTCCAGGGCTGTTTGCTCAGGGCTGAGGCAAAATACAGCTCTGCAGGTTGTGAGCGCAGGCCCGAATCCCCACAGGTCGTATGTTCTCCTCACGCTGCTGTGGGAGCTCTTTTCCACACGCAGACATTATTGATATTTATGAGTGACCAGGGCATTGTGGAACTTTTCTAAAGAAGGGGAGAAATGTCAAGAATCACAAACCAGACGGACCCAGGGGAGAGTTCTGAGGCCCGAGACCACCACCGAGGCACACCTGAAATGATAACTATGAATGGCATCTTTATTGGTGTTCAGTAAGTTGTTGAAAAGCCGTCTGCCGAATGGAAAGTTGACGTCGAAGTTTGGAGCTGTAAAGCCAACCCTCCATTTTCACGACAGAATCATTTGTATGCTGAGTACAGTGTTAACAGGATATATCGTGTCAGGATAATGGCATTGGTTGGTTTTTTCAATTTTGTCGATGGCTGCCAGGGATGCACAGTTTGTTGTTTTAGTCTGGTGGACAGGCCTCCATGACCTTTAGATTATGTGTAAATGTGATAAAAGGATCAAGAACTTGGGATCTGCTGTATGCAATACTAATAGTATTGCATACTATTTTATTTATTTGATTGAGACAGATCATGTTTGTAATTTCCATTCGTTGTACCAAAAGAATGGAGACACAAAAAGGCCAACAATAAAACAAAAACATTTAATATACATAACATTGCATAGTCCACATCATTGCTCATTTCACATTATTGCACAATCCACATTGCTGCACAGTCTATACTATTATTATTATTATTGCACATTACACATTAATGCACAGTCAATCATATTGCACAGTCCACAGTATTGCAAAGTCCGCATTATTGCAATCCACATTATTGCACAGTCCACCGTATTGCACAGTTCACATTATTGGAGTCCACATTAATGCAGAGTCCACATTAATGCACAATCCACATTATTGCACAGTCCCCTCATCAATTCCGCCACATGTTCAAACATGTACATTTACACACATCATTCATATTTAGGTGCACATACAGTTTTGTAGAAAGTAGAAAGTCAATGAAAGTCTAAATTGCCGCTAATGCAAGTTTGGTTTGACCAGAGCTAATTTTTCATTTGATTTGAAACAGGACTAAACTGCAGTAATTCACCAAGAATCAACCCAAAAGAGAACTTCATTGTTAGACGCTATAAGATGAGGACCACAGTTTGAGAAACACTGCCTGAATGTTTGTAAAATATGCTGTTAACTTTAAAATGTCTATTTGAATACTTAGGTTACTGCAATAGCTATGCTGCTATTTTATCATTTCATATACTTTCTTTCCAAACTTTGCCAAAGAGGGCGCCAAACACCTAATTCAACAAGGCGCTGACTCAACAAATTAGAAGTCATTTTTAAACATAAACATCAGAGGAGACAGGACGGAGGAAGCAGAGGGTCATGTGTTTGTGTTTGTTGTGGACGGGAGGCTCTTGAAGACGACACTGGTCTGGGGAATGGGACGGGGAGACCACGCCCCCTTTGGACAAACAACATTCAAACGCAGCTCTGCAAACGGAATAATAACACGTCAAACTTATATGACACTATTTTGGACACTCAGTGACGCTTTACATAATGAAGATCTGAAAAATAATAACAGAAAAGTAAATGTACCCACCTGTTTATTCCTCCAAAACCGGTTTAGGGTAGTTATTTCACATGACACATTGGCAGAATAATAAAGAAGTTTCAAAAAATATGGAAATTTAGTTTCATGCAATGTAAAGAATACACAACTGCGGCCTAGGTTTTTAATATAGTTTCAATGTACTTATTTTACTGACATTTCCGGGGTTCGTCCAGAAACTTTTAGTGGCAAAACCTTTTTAGACAAATGTGATTTTAGATGTGTATAAGTATTGTATAATAAAGGATTATGGAAACGTGTGGTTAAAAACTGGGACATATTACAAATCTATTGTCAAAACTAAATATTTATTCGAATAAGTAAGAATATCTTTTAAGTAGTATGTCCTTGATGATACCATTAAATAAACTATTGTAATTATTCTGTGTAAAAATGACATTATCTTGTAATACACATAATTTAAATATGCAAAGGGTAAAGGAGCTCGATCAGAATGTGGCTCTTGGGTTTATATCAGATTTGATAAATGTTTCCTTCACTCACAAACACACGCTCTCTCTCTTTCTCTCTCCTACTGGAATCTGTGCTTCTTGTGGCCAGCGTCAAAGCAGAGCTGCTGTACAGATCATTAAGAAACGTTTTAATCCCCCAGAACTTCTTATTGGTCCTCATTGTTTGAAAATCTGTCTCATTTTCATATTTGATGTGACATGCAACATTGCAATGCAGAAATCTTCTAAATGATCTAGACAGTTCTGCTGTTGCTTGAATGCCACATAAAACACAGTTCAGACTCTCTCCTGTAAGAGTTTGAGCTGCAGTCCAGTCAGACTAATGGACAGATTCAACCCCTGCTGCAAGAGCGCATCTGAGATTTGGTGGTATTTTTTGTAATATATAAACATATATAAATTGTAATTAGTCTCAAGAGTGTAAGGAGTCTTTGTTGTGAAATCTAATAATCAAATGATATGATCATTTCTCTCCAGCCCCTGGTGATGGCAGTGAGTTGTAGCCACACCTGCACTGTACATCAATTTAACTTTCATTCATTCATTCATTCATTTTCTACCGCTTATTCCCGTTAGGGGTCGCGGGTGGAGCCTATCCCAGTGACTTTGGGCCTTAGGCGGGTACACCCTGGACAGTGGCCAACTCGTCGCAGGGCTGACACAGAGAGACAGAGACAAGGACAGACAACCATTCACTCTCACATTCATTCACTAGGGACAATTTAGAGTTGTCAATTAACCTACACAGTCATGTCTTTGGACGGTGGGAGGAAGCCGGAGAACCCGGAGAGAACCCATGGTAACACTATTTTTTTTATCTATCGAGTATCAATTTTAGTATCAAGCTCTTTCATCAACAAATTTGGACTGGACATTTACTCTGTTTTATTGGTTTCTATTCTTATTCAGTGTGTATATATCTCAAAGAAATGACATTATTATGTGATACAAAAAAAAAAAGTGTTAGTGAGCAAATCTCCTTTGCCGAGATAATCCCTCCCACCTGACAGATGTGACATATCAAGATGCTGATTAGACAGCATAAATATTGCTTAAGGTGTGCTGACCACAATAAAAGGACATTCTGAAATGTTAAGTGTGGCCACACCATACCACAGATGTCGCAGGTTTTGAGGGTTTGAGGATTGTCCACCAAAGCTGTTGCTCGTGCATTCAATGTTTATTTCTCTACCATTAGCCGTCTCCAAAGAGAGGTGTTCTCTTCATGGATGAAACTCGGTTTTCACTGTTCGGGGCAGGTGGGAGAAAAATGGGACGATGAACGAGTGTTGAGTTTATATTTTTGGTCAGTGGAAGTATTGTGACTGCACTCTTTAGGACATGAGGACAAAAAGCCTAAGACTGTGACTGTCCTCTTTCGATGGGACACCTGCTCTCTCTATGTGGTTGTGATGAAACACTCCTCCTCTTTACCAGTTTGTGCATCTGTGCCTTGTGTTTGGTGTCCCACAGAGCGCGGCCCGGGACATCCGTGTGTTTTTGGAGGTTTGGGGTTAAAGGGCTGCTCTGTTTGTGCGTCCAGTCAAGCTCTGATATGTGACCTATTGTTCTGAAGAAAGTGTTGATGGAAAACCAGCAGGGTCCTTCCTCCTACGGGACGGGGGTGTAGATGAGCAAGCTAAAGTCATCCTAAAGTGCGTTTAACAATATTTTCAACAACACATATTCATTTATAATGTGTTCAGTGCGATCTCATCCAGTTCTCATGGCGTTACAGGTCATTCTTCTTTCTTAGTTGGTGTTAAACTGTCCAGGATTGAAAATGATGTGGCTGCCATTATGTCCAACTGACATAAAGGCAAACTTGGATAGTGTCTTGCCCAATCCATGTGTGAAAATGTTGTCTATTGTCTGTGTTGGCTCACTACTGAGCTAGTCTTTCACAGTTTAAAGAACACATATTACACAAAGTTGATTTTTTGTGCTTCAAACCATGTTATGACATTGTTCCCTGATCAAAAACCTACCTGGAGCTGTATTTGGCGTCATTCACACCTATTTCAATATTCCTGTTTACGAGGTCCTCTTCTTATGGGCCTCGCAAAAGACTCCATTTTAAATTGAAGCAGATTTGTGATATGGATAGGTAGGAATTCTGAGGTTATGTTTTTCCATAAGTTCATAAATCAGCAAATCATATTCATTACAATTGCATGCTTACATTACTTACATTAACATGTCGGGAAAAGCTAGCTTTTGTTTGTTTCCACATGGTAGTTCACTCTGCTGCATGTAGATGGAGCACTAACACAAATCCCAATGAGGAAATGTCTGACCAATGAAACGTCATGTGGAGGAAGGAAGTCTTGATTCATTTAAAGGGACAGTGCATATTTATGACCAAACAATGTAAATATGGAATGTAATGATTTCAAGTTTTAAAACATGCAAAGTGGGGCATGTTTAAAAGGCAATAACAATCCAAAAAATGCTTAACACACTTGAATCCTGCTGAGTCCAGGCTTTGTCGTGGGCTCAGGCCGAGCCATAAGGGACACGATGATCGATGCACTGACTCACCTGGTCACACGGGACACTCGGCTGACCTTTGGGAGAATATAATTGCTGAACATGCAATCATTTTCCAATAGGACAACCTCATCTGTTTGCTTAGTTAAATCCAGATGGTGAATTTTTGTGTATTTTGTTACTATAAATGTATAGAGTATAATAGTGTAATGTCATGGTGTAAATAGGTGATAGATCCCTTGAAAGTTTGTTAACACATACATTTTAAAATATGGAATGGAAACAATCGGAGGCAAAAGTGAGGTGGAACAGGTTAAAATTAGCCACAGAATATCGCAAAATATGATAAATCAAGGTGGTTATTGGTTATTTAATATGTTGTGTTTATTGAAACTTGTCTTGTCTTTATATGAAACTTGTGTCCACACCTGAGTCCTTAATAAATATGAAAGAAATGAACACACACACTCAAACAAACACACACACTCACACACACACTGTAGCTCAAGGCAGATTCTTAATTTTTTTAAACTTTTTTTTTGGACAAATGCGTACAGAAGGCATACTTTTTTTTCATTCTTTTTTCAATCTTTTATATAAACTATTTTACTACCGTGGCAGAGCGGCTAGAGCTTCTGCCTCCCAGCAAGGAGATCGTGGGTTCGAATCCCGGACCACCCCAACATCACATGATCTCTCTGGGTGGAGTCTGCATGTCCTCCCCGTGTTACTGTGGGTTCTCTCCGGGTTCTCCGGCTCCTCCCACCGTCCAAACACATGACTGTGTAGGTTAATTGGAAACTCTAAATTGTCCCTAGTGAATGAATGTGAGAGTGAATGGTTGTCTGTCCTTGTCTCTGTCTCTCTGTGTCAGCCCTGCGACGAGTTGGCCACTGTCCAGGGTGTACCCCGCCTAAGGCCCAAAGTCACTGGGATAGGCTCCAGTCACCCACGAATGAATTGAATGAATGAAAAATGTACTACCACACTCCTGTCTCCAGTTGCATCCCCTCTAGAGCAGACTTGAACTCAACTTGTCTTGTGTTACTATGTGATGACCTGATCAAATGGAACATGTGTCTCCCCACTTCTCTTTGAGCACCCCAGACCATTTACAAGAATCACAAAATTGCAAATATGAACTGTTTACGATAATTTGGCACCAACACTTGAAGGAATTAATTGAACTGAGACTTACTTGAGAACTGGTCCCACCTCTGCTCATGTATTAGGATCTATTGTACAACCTCACATCTCAGAAATACACCAGAGCAGGTTAATCTTTACACTCTGTAAGTAAAAATACGTGCATAAAAGGCTCAGCTGCAGCCTTTGCGTGATGGAAATACAACTTTTACTATAAGCACTGGAAAGCTTATTTTTTCCCCTTGAACTCGTACAATATGAACCTCACACATGTAAGTAATGAGCTTTGTGTGACGGGGGACGGGAGCGACACAGAACGGGTCAGAACGTACAGCGCCGGCCGTAAGCTATTGGATATCCGCACAGACACAACCTTTGTTTTATCAATCATTTGACTGTGTGGAGTAATCTGCTTTTCTTGGCCCCGTTCGGTGCCGTTTCAGGGACAGTGCGGACGTGTGAAAGTGCTAAGTACTTTGCCACCGTGAACCGTGACAATTTCACTCACAGAGAAAATAAACGATTACGGCACGCATTCATAACGGCGATTTATAACGCGTTAGGAAATATGTTGCGTTCACTACAACAACACAAGAGACGGAGTTTGTGAATTGAAATGAAGAAGAAAGAATTGTACTTGAATGCATATGTTTAGGCCGGGTTAATCTCTGTATAGATTGATGGATTTAAAGTGGATTAAATTAAATAATAAATAACAGTTTTATTATTTCATTGAATCCACTTCATCCATAGATTTCTCTGGGACATTATAATTTCAAAATTGTATGTGCATTTTTGGCAATTTTCCCACTGAAAATGTCGTTTTTACATGAAAACACTGAAACAATTGCACATTTTCTTCTTTCTTTTGACAGAAGAAGTTTCAAATCGATATCTTTCCTATTCACCTGCAGTGTCTTACCTTAAAGCCACAAGATATATTGTACTTTTTAAAAACAAGTTCTAACGCTACTGAATCTTTAAAACCAACAAGGTCCAACATTTGTGTGCAGTTCCAATTCAAATACAGTATTTCCTTCAAAAGTACTTCCTTGTCCTTGGAGATTATGTTTGCCCCTGGTTTCGATCAAAATATGTTTTAACTGCTTCAAACTTAGGACTGTGAACACAACGTATTGAATTTAGAACGTATTTCCTTGTACCCTTCGGTTTCCTGTCCCACCAACACTCTTTTTCAGGCTTTTAGTTCAATTCCAGGGCTGTTCTGGTTGGAGTTTGCGTGTTCTGTTTCTGTTTTGGTCGGTTTTCGTGGGATAATTACCCGGCCAGATTGCTCCAGTCGGGGGCGTCGGACTGGGGGGGTAAAGGGTATTGGTGTCCTCGGGGAAGGGCCCTTAAAAGCGTGCTCACACTTCTCTCTAAAGTCGTAGAGAATAAATACAATTACGCGTGAGATCTGAGGCCCCCGTGAAATCATTGTCCATTGTCTCTTTAAAGCAGCTGTCTGTTCAAACCCACTTTTTCTCCTGTTGTTTAGCCTCTGAAGCCTCTGAGCAGATGACTTTATTTACCTCTTAAAGGCCAGAGCTGCACAATTAAACGAAATTGACGTAAAATCGCAATTTTAATGGATGCAATTAGAAAATCACAAAGGCCGCAATTTTTGGAGTGCAATAATTTCTTCCAAAAACAAAAAAATGTCTTGCTTTGATTTGAATAAAAACTGCCAACTGTAACAACAAAAACGTCTGAAACCACAAAAGCGCGACCAAAAGCGATAAAAACGTGTTCAAAAGCAACAAAGACGTGACAAAAATTGACAAAATTGTTGTTTAAAATGTGAATTTGAATAGAGCTTTAATTAAAACATAAACCGTAAATCTAACCGCAATCGCAAAACTAGTCAGAAAAATCTCAATTTTTTTTTATCGTGCAGCTCTGTTATAGACAACAGAAAAACACTTTACGAAAAATCGAAATCATGATCAGGCCTCCAAGAAAATTGTGATTATAATTTTTTGCCATATCGCGGAGCCCTATTTAGTATATTTGCTCACTGTAACAGAAAAAAACTTGTTGTTTGTTAAATTGGTCTGGTAGTTATTGCAAAAAAAAAAAAGCAGTACTGCATCATAATATAAGCAAATAGCTACAAAAATGTCTATAAATTAAGCAAAATCTCTAAATTATTGTTAGGTGTATGTAGAAACCAAAGGGTGTTTTTAGCAATAATAACCACATTTGCAGAGAAGAATAAATCATACACAAAATGACGTATTAGGGGCCCACTGAGAGGGTTTGTACCTGGGGCCCAGAATTAGCTTCTAACGGCCCTGGCTCCAGTTGTATTGAATGATGGCTCAAATACACAGAACAAATTTCCTTAAACAGACCGTACTGTTTAATCTACTTGAACCTGTGCCTTATCTAAACATATTTGTGCTCTTTGTACAACTTTAAATTCATTGGTTTTGGCTCAAAGTGATCTTCTTCTTGAGCTGTGCTTGTGAGTTTGTAACAGGAGAGTCTCATTGAAAATCCTGGCAGCACAAACCCATTCTGCGCTCCCAGGTTTTTCCCGGTAAAAGCCTCAATAAGTCTATGACAGCGATAACATTCACGCCGTCTTGGGGCTGTGTAAACGCACAAATGTCTGTTCAAAATGAGATTAATCTGAAAAGTTTTGTACATTTTGGACTGGAAATTAAAAAGATGGTCCATAACTGTCAGGCTTTGTCGTTAATCTGTTGTATTGACATTGCAATTAAAACAGATTGTCTGGCATTTTGACTGTAGAATATCATTTTATGAGTCAAAGGAAAATGGATAAAATAATGGGCGAGGTAAGCTAGAATACTTGTTCTTCACATACATTTTACTTCACGATGTCTGTCATGTAAAGTTTACAGTGAACATGATCAACATATAATTGTAAAAATAATACTGTCAGAAATGATTTGGAACTTCCTAAAACAGACTAGCTCAAGATCTGGAGGTGGGTCCCCAGGTGCCCACTTCTTTTGACCCCAGTAGCATTGAAGGATGGGTCAAATGCACAGCCTTTTCAAAAAGAAAAAGAGTACCTTTTTCTTTTTTTGTTTTGTTTTTAAATGATCAGTTATTACCATAGACCATAAATCACTGGACATACAGAGTGTGATGTCACCCATAGCGTTTGGCTCAAGCCAAATGAAGCCAGTCGTGGCTAGCAGTAATAGCGGCTAAAGTGGAGCCAGATTCCATATCTGGAGACCCGAGTGTCCGTATCATGGCAACCACACGGACCAATCGGGAGCGAGGTTGTTAACAGTTTCCGCCCCTCGGCGGGAGGAGACGGCAGCAACGTGCGGCGCTAGCTGTCAATCAAACCTGTTGCTAACACGAGCGAAAACCAGCCTCTGGAAAAGAAAGCACGTCAGGTATTATTGATAATAACTTTATTTATGAACAACCAAACTGTCAAAGTTTGACAGAAACAGTTACAGAGTAAAGGGCACCAGTGTCCCAACAGAAATGGCAGTTCAACCTGATGGAGCCAGGAGCCTCCATAGATACTTCCTGTTTGGAGTGCGGTGGCAGCAGGCTCCGGATGCAGTGATTTTTATACAGTCTGTGGTTTTTACATATTGTCTGATGTTGCATTTTTCTGGTTGTGTGGTGTTTGTGTGAGATGAAATTAGGGCTGGAATGATTAAGTGACTAAGCGTGACTCGTCAACAATAAAAGATAATCATATAATCACTACAAAAACTGATAACCGACTAAACGTTAACTGAATATAGACTCTGAAACACCTTTTATAACAAAGGCCGTGACAATATTACATCAAAATAATAGATATTGCTGATTTCATCACTAATACACTTTATTCATAAATATTCTCTCTACTCTCAGCCCTCAGTCCCATATTTCAACCTTTATTTGACTGATAATGTAAAATAAATGCTGACTAGTCGACTCCTAAAATAATCGTCAGTAACAGTCCTAGATGCCATGTCTGATTTCAGAGCAGAACAAACACCCACAGGTACAAATACCTTGAACCAGTTAATGCCAGCGTACGTCCACATCACAGATAGAATTCCACTGCAGTTAGTTGTTGTCGTTTTGTTTCTCCATGAAAGTGTTTACTCTTCCTACAGGAAAAAATACTCCATAAATGTTGAGTAAAAGGTTAAAAGGAGTTTTTTGCAAACTAACGTAGCGGGGCAGGTATCAAGGATTTCGGAAGACTTTCCAGTGACTTTACACTGATTTCCAGAAGGCAGTGGCGGTTATCAGAGTAAGCACTGAAAACTAAAATCACATAAAAAAGTCTTATTTAGAGAAGCAATATTACCGTACATTCAGAAAGTTCCAGACACTTAAGGTCATGTTTCCAGAGGCATTAAAAAGCAATAAAAATCATTAAATAAATTTGGGCAAAATAAGGCCTTAAAATGCATTCAAATAACCCCCCGCAGGTATTAAATAAAAAAAAAACCCAATTTGACCAAAAGTTGTATCCATCAGAACAATAAATATAAAATACATTTATTTTGAATTCAGATCTTCTGGGTTTGTTGGCTCTGATCAGATCATCTAAAAAGTAAAAGCTAGGGTTCAAACCATCTGTTTTCATGGTTTAAATTTCTTGTTAATTAAATTTTTGAATATTATAAAGTAGTTTATTATATTCTGGTCATTCTGCTGCCAATGGAACATGACAAAAGTATAAATGTCTTGTTTTGACGTTGACTGTGGCATTACATTTGCTGAAACCTGAATAAACCCTGTGTTTCAGTCATTTGAACATTTCTGAGAGTCCATTATGTTTGACATTTCACCTACCCACAAGTGCCGGAAAATTGATTTTATTCACAACTCACAGAAACAAACCAATTTTCTATTTTCCTGCTGTTCTTGATTTGGGCAAGCACAAGATCATAGACACACAATTATATAGAGTCAAAGTGGGCCGGAACACGAAGGACCGATGGCCAATGAAAACCAGGTTATCAGGTAACCACATGAGGCAGGAGGTACATTATAATACAAACAAACCCCTCAGAGGTGAAATTAGAATAAGAGTTGTGTTTCCTGAGTGAAGAGACCAAATTGGACCTTTTGTTAACTGGTCGAGGCAGGAACATTCATTCATTCATTCATTTTCTACCGCTTATTCCCGTTAGGGGTCGCGGGTGACTGGAGCCTATCCCAGTGACTTTGGGCCTTAGGCGGGGTACACCCTGGACAGTGGCCAACTCATCACAGCTGACACAGAGACAGAGACAAACAACCATTCACTCTCACATTCATTCACTAGGGACAATTAAGAGTTCTCAGTTTACCTACACAGTCATGTCTTTGGACGGTGGGAGGAGCCAGAGAACCCGGAGAGAACCCACGGTAACACGGGGAGGACATGCAGACTCCACCCAGAGAGATCGTGTGATGTTGGGGTGGTTTGGAATTCGAAACCACGATGTTGGGGTGGTCTGGGATTCGAACCCACGATCTCCTTATTGAGAGGCAGAAGCTCTAGAAGCTCTAGCCGTTCTGCCACCGTGCACCCCGAGGCAGGAACAGAAGACAACAAATATGAGCTGTCACATGTCACGTGAGCAACCAAAAACAGGAAACTGAGGAGTGGTCAATGGTCAATGGTTATACAATACAATCATCACAGAATCACCAGACATTTTCCATCACAAATGCACCACAGCTTACAGTAAGGATTTGGACTGTACTGATATCTGAGCAGTTCATACATATTTCCTTTGGCATTTACATTCGTTTACACTAGAACCAATATGGCCAGTGTAGGTGTGTCTGGCACCAACGATACTGAAATTTAAAACGAGATTTTAGACAAATGAAAAGGGTCCATTTGCATTATTTTTATTTATTTATACACTTTACACGTATTTCAAACATATCTAAATGTGTCCTTTTTGCTGCAGAAATAGCTTTGGCATCAATTCGTATCCTTTTTTTTTTGGACAACTGTACTCCCGTTCGAAATCCAAAATGCAGCGTCCAGAATAGTCATCAATTGGGGCTGACATGGATATTTCTTGCTTTTGTTTTATTAATCAGTCGACTCTCTGGAGTAATCTGCTGTTCTTGGCCTCGGTCCGTGTTATTAGGAGATGACTTTGGAAATGTAAGCTTTCAATTTGACTTGAATTACAGCTATTCTTTGCACTTTTTGCCATTATTTTTCGTAAAACTCAGACATCGGTGATCTTTTTCTGGAAGAATAGACAAAAACACAACTGCTGTCCAACTTTGGAACACGCTGCATTTAAGCGTTAAATTACTGAAACAATAAACCGTGCAGGATTAGCTTGTGACTCATATACAGTATAATCCCTCATTATCGAGTGGTGGCTTTTCATATGATTAATGTTTCATAAACAAATAGGAAGAAAAAAATTAGGAAGAAACTGTTCTAGCATCTGCGCTTGTGGTTTTGCACAAACTAGCAATGCTTGATTGTAATGTCACAAAAAACTGTTTATCCAAATGATAAATTAAATGAAAGACTACAGCAGAGCTATTCAACTGAAGGCTCGAGGGCCAAATCAGGCCCTCCAAGGGGTATGATCCGGCCCTTAACCCATCTTTTAAAAATATAGAAACATTCATCTTGTTATTGGTTTAAACCTGGTGTAGTCCTGGTTACGGCCTGGTTTAGTTCTGGTTCAGTCCTGGTTTAGACCTGGTTTAGTCCTGGTGTAGTCCTGATTAAGTGCTGGTTTAGTCCTGGTTTAGTTGTCATTTCACCCTGGTTTAGCCCTTGTTTAGACCTAGTTTAGTCCTGGTTAATCCTGGTTTGGACCTGATTTAGACCTGGTTTAGTCCTGGTTTAGTCCTGGTTTAGACCTGGTATAGTCCCGATTTAGTCCTGGTTAATCCTGGTGTAGACCTGGTTTAGTCCTGATTTAGACCCAGTTTAGTCCTGGTTTAGACCTGTTTTAGTTTGGTTTAGTCCTGGTTTACACCCCTTTAGACCCAGTTTCTCATGCAAACCACACCTCCAAAAACAACCCCGAAACTCCCAAAGAAGAAAAGTCCCAAACATGAACTCAGTAATGAGTAGCACCATCGTTATTATTGATTACTTGTGGTGCTTGAGGCAAGTGTCTCCAGGAGGTGAGAGGGAACATGATGGCCTCACAAAAGGCATCTTCTGTCTGGAACTGTTTGTCCATTTTTGTACTAAGTTTTGTTTTGTTTTTTGTCTCACTCCCATGCAAAATGTGACTTTTGCCATTCATTCAACTGGCCTTAAAGGACACAGATTCTGCTACAGTGACTTTTTTGAGGTTTCTGTTCTAACAATGTTCCGACATCAAAAACATACCTGGAGTTGCTTTCAGTTGCATTCACACTGTTCTGAGGAATGTTTATTAGAAAATCCTCTGAGTGTCAAAAACACTTCCTGCTGAACTTCTTGGTTGTGGGACATAATTTTCAGACTTCATACGTCACTTATATGAGAATCTTCTGCAGTTTTAAGACTCGTTCTGAGCATTTCTGCCGTCTAAACTACTCCTGCTAACACGCATCATAGCGTTTGTTGACGGCTAACTTCTCTAAATTGTGCTAGGCACGTTTAAAGGCTAATAACAACATGAAAAATGCATAATAATTTTCCTTTACACTTTTGATCTGGACTGTAAAACAATGCATTTTTATTATTAAAGTCAGTCAAACAACAAGCTAGTGATAAATGGCTTTTATAATGTTTCAAAATCAAGCATTAAATATCCATGTCAACACCCTAGGTAGAAGAGTTACTTTTTTAAATAAATGAATAGGTGCAGTCTGTCTTCCCTGTTGCTTTCAAATCAGTTTCCTGTCATGTCCGCTCACACCTCACTCATCCTCCTCGTTTCACGGTCTATTCTTTCTCCTCAGCGTTTCCCACACTCACACACATTTGTACCTCTGAAACTGTCCCGCCAGCAGCTGCACGGTGCACCTGGAGCCTGTGCGCACGTGCTCCTCCTGTACTTTTTTGATTAAAGATGTTTGGAAGAACTTCTCAGGCTGAGGAACATAATGCCTGTGCAGGTCAAAACGGTCGATGGAACTGTTTTCGTTTTCTCATCGTGGGGTCTGGAATTTTTGGCCCATTCGAAAATTGATGAAATGCAAAAGTCAGCGTGATCCTGGACCGTATCCTATATTCTCGAAAAAACATTTGGTTTCATTCATGAGCTGTTACAAAGAGCAAATAATAAATTATCTTCTGGGAAAACATTAACCCTTTAACAGCCAGGACTCTTTGTTGGGTCTGAAACTTTTCCACGATGAATTCTAATCCCAGTTTACTGTAAATGACGTATTATGATGATGTTATTGCGTTGGCTGGAATGTTCCAAAGAGGGGACAATCAGGACAAGTTATGGGTCAGATCTGTGGAGAGGCGACTTTGAAGTAAGAACAAATACAGGTGCATAGTTCCAAATTTGAAATTAAATATGGAACTATGGAACCTTCTAGCCAAGCAATAAAGGACATCTTCATGAAGACAGACAGACCAACAGAAAAGTTATATGGTGTGCCTTTCAAATACAAATAATATTATGCATTTGTCAGTGATTTACTAAACTAATGGCTTTCAGAAATCAGGATTCATTCATCATTTGTATTATTATATTTTATTAGTGTTAATTTATCTAGAGCAAGTGAGCTTTTCTTTTACAAAAAAAATAAATAAACATCCTTGTGGACCTGTAAACACTGGACATCCGCTAGCTGCCACCTTCCAAATAGGAGGTAACCATGGACGCCGTCCTGACTCCTTCAAGCCGAGCACTTTCTATTAGAATTTCTATTGTACTGGATTGGTGCTGTTTACTCTGTAACTGCTTCTGTCAAGCTCAACATCTTGGAACTAAAATGTCCATTCTGACACACTCTACATCATCCTGTTGTTGTTTTTTTTCCCTTAGGTTGTTCATAAATCAAGTTATTTGCAATAATAAGTGACCAATAAGGAGCTTTCTTTTCCAGAGGTCGGTTTTCGCTCGCGGTAGCAACAGATTTGATTGACAGCTAGCGCGGCTCGTTAACCGTTAACAACCTCGCTCGTGATTGGTCCGTGTGGTTGCCACGATACGGGCACTTGGATTTCCAAATATGGAGTCTGGCTCCACTTTTTATTGTCAGGAGAGCAGGAAGAAGACATATTTAATCCTCCCTTTATTTTTGTACAAAGATCTTTGTGATATTTAATTAAGTAATCATTGGGTTTACATAACACCTTTCATGATACTCAAAGTGCTTCACATTGCATTATTCATTCACTTCAAACTCAGTGGCGGTAACGGCTGCTCATCCCACCGGCAAAGTAATTTTCGGTCCAGTTTGTAGTCCAGCTGATGTGCGTCCTGCTGACTTTGCCAGTAGGAGGAGCATCTGTCGAACGTACTGCACAGAGTCCATTGTAGTCTCAGATCTGCACCATCAGCCCCTCCCACCACCACCAATTTTCACACACACCACTTTCACACCAGGCATGGAGGTGAAGTGTCTTGCCTAAGGACACAATGAGTTTTGCTCCAGTCGCCCTCCTGTGGCCCCTGGTGTTCCAGCAGTGTCCCATCCAAGTACTGACCCGGCTTCGACCTGCTTAGCTTCTGGGATCTTACAGGATCTGGAATTGACCCGCAGGCGTGGCCATCATTTTACAGGGACGGTATCCAACGTTTTGTATGTAACAATGTAAAAAAGTTATGGCCCAGTACAGGTCAAAATGGGACTGCTGTGTTCTGCTATAAATTATAAAGAATGTTTGCCTCCGTGAACCATCGAAGTGTTCATGATAAGTATTGTTAACATCGCTGTGATGGCAACACTCTGCTCTGGCCTTTGAACGTTGTGAAAAGTGCATAAAAACTAATTAGAATGCTCCTGAATGTGTTTGAAAAGTGAGGAGTTTGGACGTTCTGTTTCTCACATTTTTAAACCAGGTACAGCACCTTTAAGGCCTGACTGATACCTGCAGTGCTTCCTTTCAGCGTTATTCACTCCACCCCAACTGATTCTGAAAGTTAACTTCTTAAAAGTCTTGGTAATGCATCATCGGAATGGATTACAAAGACATTAAGTCACATTTAACCAAACAAAACCGGAATCATATCGTTTACCCTCTCATTAAAGGCGTGACTAATTGAGTGACTGCCTATGCATAGGCAGTCACTATTTGTTCTTGTATTTTCCGGTTTTTCGGCACGTTTCACAGGCCACAGTTTTTTAATTCTTTTAATTTTTTTTGCATTTTTCAATAGTTCCTAGTCTTCTAATGTCTGCTATTACTTTTGGTACATGTACCTTTTGTAGTTTTTTCATAATTTGCCAAGCAATTTTTCCCTATCTTTTACAGTGGGAGCCTTTCTGTTGGTCCTCAGGGAAGTTTGCTGTTTAAACTGTTTTTGGCAGGTGCACGGTGGCAGAGCAGCTAGAGCTTCTGCCTCCCAATAAAGAGGTCGTGGGTTCGAATCCCGGACCAGACCAACATCACACAAATTCAATTGCGCAGTCACTCGCAATAGCTTCAGCTATTGCAACAGCATCTAGTTACTTTTAATACTGTCATCTCCAAACAGCTGTCTAGACGTCTTCCACAACAGTGTTCTCTACCAGATACATCAGCGTCGCACACTTTTGCGCCATTATTTTATGTACCGTTAAACACCGGCAGATCAGTCATTAACGGGTGAGTCAGTGATCCGTGCACCTGCAGATACAAGTGTTCAAAGGCACTCCGAGCTGCTCCGTAACACGCTCTGAGCAGATGAAGTCATCACATCTGGACCGCTTAACACGTCTGGCATCACGTCGTCATCACAAACGCCGTAGCTTTAGATGCTTCAAAGACACACGATGAGCGCAAGTAGCTATTAAATGCAGATATTATGTTGCCGCGGTGATTTCATGTTTTGAACAAATGGGCCACTTTGGTCGAAATCCGCTGCATGTGGTGTGAGGTGAGAAGTCTGGAAAGTGCTCACGACAAATCACTGCTGTCAGGAGGATGGACAGACAGCTTCTCGTGTCGAAAGGATACGATGTTAAAGCTGTTTTTTTGTTTAAAGGTCCCATATCATGCAAAATCGACTTTTCAGAGGTTTTAACCTTCCTACAGTGCTATTTGGGCCTCGTATGTTGTGCCCAAAGTGGTTTTTTGATTGATTCCCGCATGTTTTCACTAGAGAACTGTCTTTTCCGTCCCCTTCGGCTGAGCAGGCAGACGGGGGCTCCTCACTAAGATGACGCGCTTCACCAGGATGACGCGGTGTTTAAGCCACGCCTCCAGGAAGCGCGCAGCCGCAAGAATAAAAACAGCTAATGCTAATGCTACACAGTAATTACACGATGGATACGAGAGATAGAAGAGTTAGCTTGTTATTTACCAAACGGCAACGTCCGTCGTCGAGGCCCTGGAGCACGTCAAACTCCAGGTCAGATCCAGGACGTAGGACTCAGCACGAAAAAGTTTCTTATTCATTCTATGACAGGTGTTATCAGTCAGTATGAAATGACACTTACTGAGCGCATCCTGCCAGCAGATGGCGCCAGCACTATATACAATCTAGTGAAGTTTGCGCTGAAAAGAGGTCATTGTGTGGATTTCCTGCAGCAGTTATTGTGTTTAGAGGCAGAAATGCTCAGAACGAGTTTAGCAATAATTTAATTTAAGGATTTAAAACAGCGGAAGATTCTCGGATAAGTGAGGGAGGGGACGATTTTCGAATAAACATTCCTCAAAACAGCGTGAATGCAGCTAAATGCAACGTCAGGTATGTTTTTGATGACAGAACATTGTTTGAACATGGTTTAAAGCTCAAAAAAGTCAATGTAGCAGAATACGTGTCCTTTAAGGTGAGACACTGCAGGTGAATATGAAAAAAATCATACATTTAAATATAGTTTGCTCACACAAATGTACATTTTTCATCATGTCATGTTTTCATGTTGAATTAAGGCATTTTATGTGTCAAAATGGCACAGATTATTTCAATCTGAAAAATGGACAGCACTGGGTTTAAATACTTTTTTTGCTTTTTTTTAATTTTTTTTTTTTACACATAGTAGTTACAATAAATGTACCCAGGGGATTTTGGATTTCTTATTTAATTTTTGGGTAAACTAGATCTGACCTAAAATTATAATTCAAATTGCTCATTGCTTTAACTTAAAACGTATAAGTTTTAGAATTAGATATCAACAAATCCTTCTGTACGTTTCGTCAAAATCTTGTTCAGACCCAAATTGTACAGTTGGGTGTAGGATCTTGGAGCAGATTGGACAAGTTTGTTGTTTCCACCTGAAAGCCTATTTCTCTTATTCAGCCCCGCCCACTTTTGCCTCTTTTAGCCACAGATCTGCACTGAAAAGTGTCTAGGTGACATTTCAGAGCTCTACATTTATCACTTCAAATAATAATACAGCTAAGCACAGGATGTGGGCGGGGATAGGGGGTAGGTGAAAACAGGAATTTTGTCAGCACTGCAATCCAAATACAACTAATGATTACTGCTCTAACAAGATTTAACAAGATCATTAAAGTTGATTTTGCAGAATACTGTTTGTCCCCTTTAATTTGCCTATATTTATGTGCAAAAAACTGAAATGTTTGTTATATTATCATTTTTTCTTCCTTTTCAGCCCTGACATTCGCAGAAATTGCTTGTTTGTATGGTTGTAGTTTAGAAAGGAATTGTTTTTCATCAATTTTCAACCAGCGTGCCGGGGAATGTTATTGTGCCCTGAGGTTGCAGCTTATTGCCATATGTGCCTTTAAAAATGTCTTATTTGAGTTAAGGGAATCACACATGGATTTAATTGAATAATTGACCATGTAGGAGTGTCCTGAGTAACATCTGCGGGAAAAAAGAAATCAAAATGAAAACCGAATGAAAATCAGTATGGTCCATATTGCTTGGTGGCCGGATAATGAATCTATGAATATATAATTATACATGGATGCAACATAAAATAATTGAATGGAGAAATGTGACAAAGTTTATTTAAAACGAGGCAAACCAGGCATGTGGAAACAACAAACTTATCCAATCTACTCCTTTTATTATTTCATTGAATCCACTTCATCCATAGATTTCTCTAGGACATAATAACTTCAAAGGTTGTTTTCTTAAAATGCATTTCTCTCCCCTCGGGACATAAAGATCAGCCTTAAAGTAGCTCCTACACCAAACTGTACAATCTGGGACTGAACAAGATTCTGAGGGCACACGCAGAAGGATTAAATTCCAAGCCTGATTTATTCAAGTTTTAAAGGACAAATGTTATACAAAATTGATTGAACACATATTCTGCTACACTGACTTTTTTGAGCTTTTAACCCTGTTCTAATAAGGTTCCATCATCAAAAACACACCTGAAGTGGCATTCAGTTGCATTCATGCTGTTTTGAGGAATGTTTATTAGAAAATCCTCCCTCCTCCGAGCATCAAACACACTTCCTGCTGAACTTC
This sequence comes from Rhinogobius similis, assembly GCA_019453435.1. Lineage (NCBI taxonomy): Eukaryota > Metazoa > Chordata > Actinopteri > Gobiiformes > Gobiidae > Rhinogobius > Rhinogobius similis. The sequence goes on from CM033640.1 coordinate 14,220,582, forward strand.
CTGGATTTTCTGATGTATTTTTGGATCATCTACGTCAGGGGTTCTTAACCTTTTTTACCTTGAGGCCCGACTTTTCCCGTATAAAGTAACTTGAGGCCCAATCTCACGTTAAATGTATTATATTTTAGTGATTATGCGGCCCTCACGGAGGTGCTCGCGGCCCTACTTTGGGCCCCGGCCCTATGGTTAAGAATCACAGATCTACATCACTTATCCCAGAATCTTTTGCTGTTTTCAGTCCTTAAATCACCGCCAGACTCATTCTGAGCATTTCTTTCGTCTAAACACAATCACTGCTACTGCTATCTTGATAATTGCATGTAGCATTCTCTCTTCTCAAGAGCTAATAACTGCAATGCATTGTGAATATATATATTTACATTTGTGTAATTGCCTCTACAGCCAGTAGATGGAGCCACAGCTAAGTCAAAATGGCATCTCCCAGCGCAGTGATAAAGTTACATGTTTCTTTAGTTGTGAGATGACAAACTGAAGACACTCAAGCGCAGGTTTAATAATAATAGAAATAATGCATTCAGGACAGTTTTCAGTTAAATCTAGTATAACTAGCATAACTATTATGTGTACAAAATTAACCAAGTAAATTAGACCTGGTTCTAGCCATTTTTCAAATTGAAATGTCCCAAATATGTGCAATTTTGGCCGTTTTCACACATTTTCTATTTGAAAACTTTACATGATGCCTTGATGATGCTGAAACAATGTTAGAACATGGATAAAAGCTCAAAGAAGTCAATTTTGTATAACATTTGTCCTTGATTAAATCACGTAATCCATTTTTTTCTTACATTTATGTGAGTACACAATCTTTAAATGTAAGATTTTTTTCCTAGTCACAATTCATTTTTGAGTGATGTTAAGACCGTGCAAAGTCCCGTCATAGATCAAGTATAGATCTGGTGAAGTCCCGTCATAGATCTAGTATAGATCTGGTGAAGTCCCGTCATAGATCTAGTATAGATCTGGGGAAGTCTCATCATAGATCTAGTATAGATCTGGTGGTTTGCGCAGAGCCGAAAATGTACTTTGGTGAATCTTGCTGAGTTTGGGAAACACTGCAAACCTTCTCTCCAGTTCCTGTCAGTGTCCAGGGCCTCAGAGTAAAGCTGGAGCTGTTGGAAGCACTCGCTCACAGCCGCACACTGTGGTTGTGCAGCTGTGTTGGTTTAGGCCCGTGCCACATGACCAATCACGCCGGACGCCATTAGCCATTAGCACGCCACGCTACATGCCGCTCCGCACACTCACGCTAGCTCTACCACGCACCGGGCTTCTCCTTTTCCCTGCCACATTGGCGACCCCGTGACCCCAGCGTGGCGGGCGACACTCCTTCCTGCTTCAGGGGTCATTAGCGTGTTTAACTCACCTTGGTGCTAACTCGGGCGTGAGCTTCATGTGGTTCAACAGCGCCGTGGGGGGCAGAGAGGACGGAGAGAGCGGGGTTTGGACAAGTGCTTGGTCGAAAGAGAGGAAACATTTGGGGTTTTAAGGCGAAAACTCACATTCTTGTCAAACTTTAATCCACTTCATCCATAGATTTCTCTGGGACACAATCTAGCATGTTTCTCCCACAGAGACATAAAGATCAGCCTTAAAGGTCCCATATTCTGCTATTTTGCCCTTTACACAGTCTATTCTAAGGGCTTTGTTGATAAAATTTTGCGTTGTACAATATCCATAACATAACAGTTTCCAAAAAACACCCATTTCTTGGACTGGCCCCCCTCCTGCAAAAGCAAACGGCTCACTCTGAGATCTGACCCCCCGAACAGAGAGCAGGCTGCTTCCCCAGCCCAATCCGCGAGCCTCCCCCGCCCAACCAGCGACGAAGCCTAGAGCAGAGATAGTGCATGCGCCGTGTGCTCCGGTAAACAGCGATACACAAACACAGGAATAAACCTTTTATCCGTCATGACGGTGCGTCGTGCTGAGTCCTACGTCCTGGATCTGACCTGGAGTTTGACGTGCTCCAGTACCTCGACGACGGACGCTGCCGTTTGGTAAATAACAAGCTAACTCTTCTATCTGTCGTATCTATCGTGTAATTACTGTGTAGCATTAGCATTAGCTGTTTTCATTCTGCGGCTGCGCGCTTCCTGGAGGCGTGGCTTAAACACCGCGTCATCCTAGTGAAGCGCGTCATCCTTGTGAGGAGCCCCCGTCTGCTGCTCAGCCGAGGGGGACAAAAAAGACAGTTCTCTAGCGAAAACATGCGGGAATCAATCAAAAAACACTTTGGGCACAACATACGAGGCCCAAATAGCACTGGAGGAAGGTTAAAACCTCTGAAAAGTCGATTTTGCATGTTATGGGACCTTTAAAGGAGATCCCACACCAAACTGTACAATCTGGGACTGAACAAGAATTTGACAAAACGTACAGAAGGATTTGTTGATATCTAATTCTAGGCCTGATTTAATAAAGTAAAAAAGAAAATAAATAAATAAAAAAAGTTTGAACAATTTGAACAGGAAGTCAATGGAAACGTTTCTGTTACATAGCCGTTTGAGATCAAAATTGCGGTTTACAATGAACAAAATGTACACTGATGATCTGCTTATGTTATAGTTAAGTATTATGTACCTGGAAAAAAACATTATATGTCTCCTTTAAGGTGAGACACTGCAGGCAAAACCCATTTTATTCAACTTTTTTTGTTTTTTGGTCAGTTTATTGGAAACAATAAACGTCCAATCTGCTTCTAAAGATGTTTTATTATTTCATTTAATCCACTTCACCCATAGACATCTCTGGGGAGGCAGTTTTATTAAAATGCATTTTTCTTCCTCGAGACATAAAGATAAGCCTTAAATTGACTCCTACACCAAACTGTACAATCGTTGATATCTCATTCTAATTAAGTTTTAAGCCCATGAGGTGAAATTTGAATTTTTATTTCCAAAATATGTGCACAAAATGAAGAAATGTATACCATTTTCAGTTTTAAATAACTCAAATGTATGTCATTTGGCAATTTTTGGCCGTATTTCCATATGAAAAAACTACTTAATGAAAAACTACTAATTTGTAATACATTTTCTCTTACATTTATGTGAGTAAGCTACAGGATGTGTTTCAAATTGATATCTTAAAATTTTAAAGCACTTTTCACCAGTCTCAAGCTATCAAACATTAGCATGCTAGCGCACTTCCTACCTCTCTCGTATGATAAATGCACAGTAAAAGTGATGGTCTCATGTAGATGCTTTTACAATATTTCTGTGCTGGAGCAACACTTTTCTTTACTTTATTACATGCAAAAAATGGGGAACATGGACTAAAAATCAGGCACAGGCCCTCTAGTCTTTATTTTCCTAGATTTATTGCTGGTTTCAAAATATTCTTTTGGCCTGTTGCATGCAGCACATGAGGGCAGGTAAAACAACTGCTGGAAATGGTTGGAAAATATGACCAGGCATGATAGTCATTGTGAATTCATTTCATTTTAAACAAATCAAAATCCATTTGTTTCAAAATGTCAAAGATCAGCTTGGCCTTTTCAGTGCAGTCGTGTCCAGCCAATCCTCTGTCAGTAAACGCATGTGGTTTGGAGCAGAGTTCAGGCTTTGGAAGGAGACGTTTGACTGTTCTTTGTGTTAAAGGTTTACATTACATGTGCATTGGTTGCTGTGTACTTTAATTTGTTTTCACAAATGATACATATAATACACAGCATTGTGATGATTTTTGCAGAAACAGGTTTTGTTTTTTCTCCCACTTGTCGGCAAAAACAAAAAAATCCTAAAAGCCAATGTTACTAATCTTTGACATGTCCAAGACTGTATTAAAAGGTCAAAAAAAATTAAGCCTATATTCACGCTTTATGTGAAAAATTGGCCACTTTGTGTGACATTTTCAGCACCTTCAGCAATTTAGCTTTTTCAAATATTGAAAATCTATAAAATATATATTTAAAATATCAAAATGTTGGATTTTTTTCCCCTAAATTTTGTATTTTTGGACAAAAAAGTGAATTAACAGATTTAATTTTAAAAAGTTAAAATAAATTCTCTATTATATTTTTACAGTAAAAAAAAGTGGAGCAAAAGGGCGCTAAGAGTAAACAAGGATGGATTTTCTAACAGGTCACAAAGACACCCAGTTTCCAGGTCTGAACGGGGAGTTAGAGTCCTCCCCCTTCAGTTTAACATCACAGCCAACACACACAAACAGTTGTAAATAATTTATCTTTTTACATAAGATCCCTCATGACATGTTCTCTATCTGTTTTTAATTCAAACAAACATTCTTGCATGATTTGTATTTGCTGTATGAATGTGTGGTATTGTAAAGGCTGTTCTTTATGTATTGCGTCATGCACCATATGACTGTGTGCCAACCCACTCTGACCATGTGACTGAAGTTCGAATCCCCACTCAGTCACCTCGAGTTTGCCCTGGTGTGGGCCGAAGGGCGTTGGCCTGATTTAATCTCTATTTGCCGTGTAATAATGGAGGCTTTTAAAGGACTTTTTGACCTTTTTGAGTGCTCAGCTGCTCTCTACCTTTATATATTGACATTTGTTTGGGGATTTATTGGCTTTTCAAAATTCTTCTTTAAAATCTAACGCTAATTTTAACAAAATAATTGACTTAGGGAGTAAAAAAGTCCTGGAGAAATCCATATTCAAGTAAGGTAATCTTTTTATTTGTGTGTTTGGAGAACAAATTTACCCCGATTCATCCCAGAATGTTTGATTTGACTGGAAATAAGTGGCTTTTTTATGTTTAATGTCCTGGACCAGATAGTTTCCTTTTCTCAAATTGCTTTCCCATGACAACAACGCTCACATGGGCCCCTCTTTAATACAAATTAATAAGAAGATGGTCAAAGTCTGGGCCCTTAAGACCTTGGGGCCCGGGACAATTGACCCCTTTGTCCCCCCTTGCCTACTCCCCTGGACCTCCCCTCTCTCATCTCCACGGTTTATTCTGATTTTAAATATCACTTCACAGATTTTTCTTTACATGTCAACAATTATTCGCTGTTAAAATGTTCTTGTCCCGCTCACCTTTCACCTTTCGTTTCCCTTCCAGCTCAAACCGGATGACCGCACGCTCCCCACAGACCGGGGCCTCCTGATCCGCTCCGTCCAGCCCTCAGACGCCGGCTCCTACACGTGCCTTGCTCAAGAGCACTCCCACTTCACCCACACGCTCCTCCGAATCAAACTGCAGCTGGTCACGCACGCGCAGCTGGCCTCCAAACCCGCCGACGACGCCCCCCTCAAAGCCGAGTCCAAGCAGCGGTACAAGGACTACCTCCGGGTGATGAGCGCCCCCTACGGCTCGCTGGAGGAGTACTGCGACTCGCTGTGGGTGGAGAAGAGACCGTCCAGGGCCAGGGGGAAAGGCTTAGGGGCCGGCAAGTGGAAACACATGCAGGAAATGAAAAAGAACAGGAACCGGAGACACCACCACACCAGGGCCGAGAAGGACGCACAACGTTAAGCAAGTGACTGTGTTTGGGTCCAGTTCAAATGCGTTTCAGCTGTCCGAAGCACAATTTCAATGTTTAAAGTGGTTTAACTTAAAGTGCCCATGACAGGTTGAAGTACTTATTTTACTAGAACACAGTTAAGATAATTATATTTAAGATTCTATTAAAGAATGAACCATTTTTATCCCAGTTTGGCCATTTTTTTAGGTTTAACTTGTACTTCCTGGTTGTAAATCATGACGTCACACAAGGAAAGCATTTGATACACTGGGACAAAACTCCTCTAATGTCACAGAAATGATTATTTGACACATAAAAATATATGGGAACACCTTTATTTTGTTTAATTAATCAGAAAAGTGTGTTTCTTGGTTATAAATTGTCCCTAGTGTGTCTCCCTAATGTGATGTCATCATGTTTTTCTTCCTGTAAATTCCAACATATTTTTCAACTTTTCTTCCCAACTGACTCTTGATTGGTGTAAAACTATCATATATACTTACAACAGGGTTTATTCCGACAAATAAAGTCAAAACTAGAAATCATAAAAACCTGTCATACGCACTTTAAGTTCATGTTACGTCAAATTAAATTTTTTGAGCCATCTTCAAAAACAAACCTGGAGTAGATGTTGCTTCATCCACGCTGGCTTAAAGGTGCACTATGTTACTTTTCTGTTGGTTGAGGCCACATCCACACGGAGACAAAGCGGCTATCGTTTCAAAAATGAATAGCATAAACATGGCACTGGTTCTGTAAATGTGTGAATTCTCACGGAGCACTCATACCACTGTAGTACATACACCAGGCCTGTGTGTGGCACTGTTACACGATACAAATACAGAACAAAGAAATGACTTGGAGCGTGCACAGAGAAATTGTGAACAAAAACTTAGCGGAGATTTCTGAATGTCAAATCTATGAAATAAAGCAGAAGTACTTATGCTTCAGACCTCTTAAGGTTTGAGATCGGACTCAGACTAAATGGAGATGGAACTCTGTGCTGGATATTTTCTCTCTCACCTGCGGCTCGTGGTGCAGAGGAGGAGCGAGAAACTCAATAAAAGGTCAATAAATTCTGCAGAGTAGACGCAGTGCTGGGGCTGTGATGTCATCATCTAAAAAAACGTATTTGGAAACTTACGGTAGTCTCTTAAAGGGGCGTTTGCTGAAATGCTCGCTCTGTGTGAATGACATACAGCAGTGAATCCCAACCAGGGGTACCGGGACCCCAAGGCGTATGTGAGCAATTACTGGGGGGTACTAAGAATGGTTTCAGGTTTTAAAAGAAGATGAATTGTACTTTTATCTGACTTATAAAGTGTTATTAGGTGTATTTGCATCTTTTTGTAGTATATTGGATGATCAAATAAAAAAAATAATAAAACCAATATGCAACTACTAAACCCATTTATTTGCCTGAAACTCAAGCTAAGGGCTACTCTGAGTGCAAGACAAAGCTTAGGGGGTACTTGAGACAAAAAGGTTGGGAACCACTGAATACAGTACACCAAAGCTCCGTGTGTACATGGCCTGAATGTTCCTCAGTTTGGTATTAAACTTCTTCTATCTGTGTTGCAGTTTTTGTAATTACAGGTTTTTATTTTGTAGCTTTTTTGTTTGTGTATATGTCAGTTTTCCCAGTTTGACAGTTTGGTGACTGATTGTTTAGACTGTCCGAAAAACGTGTCAGTTGCTGTGAATTGTCTTTGGCTGTGTCCAAATGTCCACACTATTCCCTACAGAGGGCACTGACCAGAATGCATTGCAAGAGTCCGAAAAACAACGGGGGACAGTGACCAGTGTCAGGTCACAACAGACTGAATGAAGCAGATAGAACTGTTGAAACGCTTCGTTGACCCAAGATTATGAACAAAACACTTTAATATGTGCATGTCAGGCAGATTTGACGCAGATTCATTACAGAAATCCACTTTTTTTCACCCAGACGCCAGAGTCACGTGACCCGCGGCGAGGAGAAAGTATGAGCTGCATGTCTGAATCGCTCTGTGACTGAGTGCACTATCTAGTCTCCTCAAGAGTGCAGGACTGTGAGTGAATAAGGGGTTAGGGACTTGGGAGGACATTTGGACACAGCCTTTGAGTTTGGATGGAATGTCGCCCATTGATGACATCACAGAGGGATTCTGTTTTAGAACTCAGCTCTCAGTTCCTGTCATTTTCAACTTTTAATTTTCAAATTTTCTTCACAAACTGCCACTTGACTGATAGAAAACCATGACAAATACTTAACATAGTGCTATCCCACCAAACTAAGCAATAATTATATATAAAAAAAACAAAACAAAAAACAAACGCGAGAACCGGACTTAGGAACTTAGGAAAACAGGCATTCTTACTGTGAGCGAGGTCGTTTAATGCCATACGGTGGAACATTCCAGGCAAAGCAGAGACTGGCAGTTCCAGCAGAAAAATTACATAATCCACATTTAAGTATTGCTCATGTTGTTTCGTTATTAAAAGTTGCATTTACTTTGCAGCTTCTATTTATCTGAATCGTGCTGACATTAGCCACGCTGCTCATTTTTCACATTAGTTGCTTCACTCCCCACAGTTGCCAGTAGAGGGCACCATACACCTATAAAAACGTCAAATACCAACGAAAAAGTGTCCAAAAGTATTACCTCTGTCACTTAAAACACAGTGTATATTCAAGCCAGTCCAAAGAGGAGCTCTGTATTTTAAAATTTAAAGTGTGTGATCATTTTTGTAGGATTTTAAACGCAGTTGAACACATTGCTTTGGTCAAACTGTATGAATGACTGTAAATATGAACATGACGTGTACAGGAGCATGCCTATTTTACTCCATTATAAACTGTACAAATATAATGATAATGTTTGTTTTGATAAGAATATTTTTGTACAAATGTCTCGTTGATTTTTTTTGTCAAATTGATGGATTTTTTTTGTATTATTTAATAAATGTATACCTTAAAAAAGTATGCAGTAGCATATTTTAGACCAGATGAAGTAAATTGGTATATTTTTTTCTAAGCTAGGGTTGCAAGATACTGTATATCGCAATTGAATCAAAATCGCAATTAAGTCCGTCCTTTGCAAACATAAATAATGTCTCATTATGTACAACACCTGCTGACATGTAGTTTAGACTCCTACAAACAAGTTGAAATGGCATTTATCCTCAGAATTCAGACCTTGGGGAGACGTTTTCTCAGTTTCTGTGTTCCAGTTGTCAAGTTGGAAAAACTATGAGCAATACATAGATACAGATGGCAACTTGGTCTGCCGTGGAGGAAACTGTTGATTCAATAGGAAACTCAACTCTATCACTCTTCTAATATGTTTTCATGTGAATTATGTCTATTTTAAGCACGACTAAGATCATTTGAGTTTTAACAAACTTGACATGGCATAATAATATATATATATTTTTAAACACATATATATATATATATATATATATATATATATATATATATATATATGGTAATAATGGTAATTGCCAAAAGGACAAGATCACAGATACAGATACAAGTGGTTTAGATGAGTAAGTTGCAACATATAACAATGAATAAAATATTAGCAAAATATATAAAAGACGGAATGCATAAAATTAATAATTAAATAATAAAAACAGAATAGACTATATACAGAAAATGTGCAGTTGGCTAGACAGTAGCATGATTGTTAAATTGTTAAACTGTTCTTGTGGCAGGAGGTTCTGGTCATAGTTCTGACCATAGCCTCCTGCCCGAGGGGAGGGGCTCAAATAGTCCGTGTCCAGGTGAGAGGGGTCAGCTGTGATCAGACCTGCTCGTCCCCGAGTCCTGGAGACGCACAGGTCCTGGAGACGCACAGGTCCTGGAGCTATGGTTACCTTCTCAGCAGAAGCACAATGTGCTGTGCTGTAGTCTCTGTCCCTGGCTGTGGCTCCTGTACCACACGGTGATGGAGGAGGTGAGGATGGACCACACGGTGATGGAGGAGGTGAGGATGGACCACACGGTGATGGAGGAGGTGAGGATGGACCACACGGTGATGGAGGAGTTGAGGATGGACCACACAATGATGGAGGAGGTGAGGATTGACCACACGGTGATGGAGGAGGTGAGGATGGACCACACTGTGATGGAGGAGGTGAGGATGCACCACACGGTGATGGAGGAAGTGAGGATGGACCACACGGTGATGGAGGAGGTGAGGATGGACCACACGGTGATGGAGGAGGTGAGGATGGACCACACGGTGATGGAGGAGGTGAGGATGGACCACACGGTGATGGAGGAGGTGAGGATGGACCACACAGTGATAGAGGAGGAGAGGATGTCCCACACGGTGATGGAGGAGGTGAGGATGGACCACACGGTGATGGAGGAGGTGAGGATGCACCACACAGTGAAGCAGTAGGAGAGGATGTCCCACACGGTGATGGAGGAGGTGAGGATGGACCACACGGTGATGGAGGAGGTTAGGATGGACCACACGGTGATGGAGGAGGTGAGGATGGACCACACAGTGATAGAGGAGGAGAGGATGTCCCACACGGTGATGGAGGAGGTGAGGATGGACCACACAGTGATGGAGGAGGTGAGGGTGGACCACACAGTGATAGAGGAGGAGAGGATGTCCCACACGGTGATGGAGGAGGTGAGGATGTACCACACGGTGATGGAGGAGGTTAGGATGGACCACACGGTGATGGAGGAGGTGAGGATGGACCACACGGTGATGGAGGAGGTGAGGATGGACCACACGGTGATGGAGGAGGTTAGGATGGACCACACGGTGATGGAGGAGGTGAGGATGTACTCGATGTAGAACTGCACCATCATCTGCTGCAGCTTGTCTTTCCTCAGCTGCTACAGAAGTACATCCTCTGCTGGGCCTTCTTGATGATGGAGCTGATGGTCAGCTCCACTTGAGGTCTTGAGTGATGGTGGTGCAGAGGAAGCGGAAAGAGTCCAGGGCGGTGATGGGAGAGTCTGTCAGGGCGAGGGGGGGCAGGGGGGCTGAGACTTTCCTGAAGTCCACGATCATCTCCACTGTCTACTGTTGAGCTCCAGGTTGTTGTGGCTGCCCCAGGACACCAGCCGGTCCACCTCCCTCCTGTGGACAGACTCATCACCGTCCGAGATGAGTCCGATGAGGGTGGTGTCCCCCGCAAACTTGATCAGTTTTACAGAGTCGTGGCTGGAGGTGCAGCAGTTGGTGTACAGGGAGAAGAGCAGAGGAGAAAGTACACAGCCCTGTGGAGTTCCTGTGTTGATAGTCCGAGTCTCTGAGACATTCTTCCCCAGCCGCACGCACTGCCTCCGGTCCGTCAGGAAGTCAGTGATCCACCTGCAGATGGAGTCAGGCATGTTGAGCAGAGAGAGCTTGTCCTGGAGCAGAGCAGGAGGATATTGTTGAATGTAGAGCTGAAGTCCACAAACAGGACCCTGGCGTCAGGTCTGTTGGCTCTGTAGGCGAACTGCAGTGGGTCCAGGGTGGAGGAGGTGAAGGCCTTGAGGAGGGGCAGGACCAGGCGCTCAAATGACTTCATGACTACAGGCGTCAGGGGCAAGTAGGAATTCCAAGATGTAAGAGTGTTCCAAATGGACGACTGGAAAACAGCATTAGTTTTTGTTTTTTTTCTTCAATGAACAAAATCCAACTATTAAACATAATTGCTAATCTAGGTTTGTCAGAAAAATTGCCATTGGATATTTTGCCACAATAGTTCTGCCTTCTTCTTGGCTATTTTTGCTGCTATTAGTGGTTATATCATGTCATTAAAACAATCCCAAATAGATGCACAAACCAATGAAACATCTTTAGTTTCTTGCAGCAGATGGCTTGGAAATGTCTTAGTTTTGCTTGGCTTAGTTCAGCTCTCGATATAGCAGCTCCAGTCCCTGTACGCTGCACTGTCAGGATGATTCAGGACCAGCTGCCTCCTGCTTCGCTGAAAAAGACACACAAAGTACGCAGAGCCGGCCGAAAGCGTGTAAAATGTGAAAACTTGTGATCCAGCTAACCAAGTCACAGAATAGAGAGATAATTCTATTCTGTGCATCAGGAGGAAACTGTGACGCAAGCTGTGTGTCTGACCCCAAAAGTGTCCCGATACTTACATAACTAGACACACGTGTTAGCTTAGTTTGCCAGCTTACATCATTGTGCAACAAATGGATTTCCCCTTTCAATGTGCACTATGTAACTTGTGAATTTATTATTGCTTCAGCTGGAATGTTCCACAGTATGGCTCTATCTTGTATTTAATCAATTACAGGTGTAAAACCATCAATTTTTTTTTACTTTTCACCTCTCCACGGATCTGACCTGAAGTGGAATGCTATAATATGCCTGACCTACAAAATCACAATCCTGTTCTTCGTTAACTTCAATGGACGGAACAAAGTGCAATAACAAATCAGAGAAATGCTGAGCTTAAAGTGCCCATGACAGGTTGAAGTACTCATTTTACTTAAAGGAAAAATATTCTCTATTTTTTAATTGTTATTAGCCTTTAAACATGCTCTTGAGTGCCTTAAATTTGCCATCTCATGTTTTAAAACTAAACAAAAAAAGTTTCTTGTGTTCCTGTGTTATCAGTCACTATGAAATGACATTTACTGAGTGCATCCAGCCAGCAGTTGGCGCCAGCGCTATATGCAATCTAGTGAAGTTAGCGCAGAAAAGATGTTACGATGCAGGTTTAATGCTGCAGCTATTGTGTTTAGAGGCAGAATCACGTACAATCACACACAAAACACGTTTCATGTCGCCAAATATAAAAGAGAGAGCCAGTGTTTCTGAGGAGAGTTGTCTTGAGGTCGGCGTCAGGAAATGTTGCAGCTGGTTTTCCATGCAGAGACAGCAGGGGGCGACGACAGGGGCCTCAAACCCCACGAAAGTACATTTACAACCACCACACGGACTTACAAAGACTTTTAAGAAGGTCAAAATGTTACTTAGTCCTGCTTTAAATCATAACCAGATATCAAATTTTTTGGTTAATTTTAGTCACACAAAAAATACAGAGATTTGGATTTATCAGTTATTGAGTAAACTTGATCTGACTGTATATTGGCTTAAAAATTCAAATTTCGCCTAATTTTTTTTATTTTATTTAACTTCAGACATTAATAAATCAGGCTTGGAATTAGATATCAGCGAATCCATCTGTATGTTCCATCAAAAATGCATTTTAAGAAAATGGCCTTTGAAGTTACAATGTCCCAGAGAAATCTATGGATGAAGTGGATTCAATTAAGTAATAAAAACTCTTTTGGAATGGATTGGACAAGTTTGTTGTCTCCACATGAGTCTCTATGTTGCAAGAGCAAAAAAAGAAAAGGAAAAAAAGGGTTTTGTCAGCAGTGTCGCGACTTAAAGCAACAATATGAACATTTAGTGGAGAGTTTTCCTCATGGGGTTTTATACCATAGTGTGAAGTATTATAGCTGAAGAAACAACATTTCCATGGAAACAAGCGATAGGAAGTTCCACCAGGCCAGATACGAGTCAGGTTTGTGGAGATACAAGCCCACTCACAGTAAGGACACCGTTTTTTCAAGCTTTCTCTGCACAATACAAACATGATTTACTTTAGTCTATTTTTCTCTGGTGAAAAAGTTATGTTCTGGGGCTTTGAACAGACCAGTAAATATGAAGTACAGATTATTCTCCAAATTGAGCGATATTTCTAACTTGTCATGAGCTTGGATGTGCTCAGAGCCTGCATCCAGATGTCCCATTTAGCCTTCTCCTCTGTGATTTCTCTCTTTCTTGTAACAAAGATCATAAATTAAACAGGATGCGTGTTTATGGTTTATTTATCACTCTGCTGCAGTGACAGAAGCGAAGCAGTGCAGCCATGCCAGAAAAAGACCAGAGAAGACTATTGTGGGCACGGGCAGAGTGTACCCATGTTTTACTGCGAAGGAATATACCCAGCAGAGTGGTTAGCCTGTGTGGGAGACCAGAACATCCTGTGGTCAACCCATACAGACGGGCGCTCTAGTTTCCCACATTAACGTAAAACATTCAGAACAGGCCAATCCTTAAGATACAGATGCTCTTAACCAAGATTTGGATTCTAGATCGAGAAAGAATGTACGGTTTCAGTATTAATGTGTATTTCATTCCCCCCACAGGGAAATTTATCATCTACATTTGACCCACAACTCGCTATGTCTGTGAGGGCTGGGGATCATAGCCTTCCTCTCAATTCAATTCAACGCAATGCACCAGGGCTTTTCCACTTAAGGTCCGAGGCCAAATCGGGCCCTCCAAGGGAAATGATCTGGCCCTCAACCCGTCTTGAAGAAATATAGAACATTTTTATCTCTTGTTATTGGTTTAGACCTGGTTCGGTTTTGCAGATGTTGTTAAAGCCTTTAGTATTAAATTTTTTGACATATTTCAAAAGCGTTGGACATGTTTCTGTGCCCAAGGACTAAGCCATCCGAAAAATCTGGCCCTCGGTGAAATAAACTTGAATAGCCCTTCCCTACATGATGCACTGCTCACAATACTATAATGTCACACTATTACTATACGTGCGATAATCGATATATTTTTCATGATATTCTACCATCATCATTTTTAAAGGACCCATTACATTTTAAAGGAAAAAATATTATGCATTTTCCTATTGTCTTTAAAGGTCCCATAACATGCAAAATCGACTTTTCAGAGGTTTTAACCTTCCTACAGTGCTATTTGGGCCTTGTATGTTGTGCCCAAAGTGGTTTTTTGATAGATTCCCTCATGCTTTCACTAGAGAACTGTCTTATCCGTCCCCCTCGGCTGAGCAGCAGACGGGGGCTCCTCACTAAGATGACGCGGATTCACTAGGATGACGCGGCGCTCAAGCCACGCCTCCAGGAAGTGCGCAGCCGCAAGAATAAAAACAGCTAATGCTAATGCTACACAGTAATTACACGATGGGCGGAGGCGGATTACACGGAGGCAGACTGCTCTCTGTTCGGGGGGTCAGATCTCAGAGTGAGCCGTTTGCTTTTGCAAGGAGGGGGGCCAGTCCAAGAAATGGGTGTTTTTTGGAAACTGTTATGTTATGGATATTACACAACGAGAAAATGTATCAACAAAGCCCTTAGAATAGACTGTGTAAAGGGCAAAATAGCAGAATATGGGACCTTTAAACTTGCTCTTGAGTACCTTAAATGTGCCATCTCAAGAACCAGACAGTTCAGCAGGAAATGTTTTCTAATGAATATTCCTCAAAACAGCGTGAATGCAGCTGAATGCAACTTCAGTGGTGTTTTGGCTGACAGAACATTGTTAGAACATGATTAAAAGCACAAAAAAGTCACTGTACCAGAGTATGTGTCTTTTAAACTACTACCTGTGCAAACCTAAAATAACATATGGCCAAAACTGTGGATGACATGTCCACAGTTTGGGCACGTTGTTTATTTAATCTGCTTTCAACCTGTGGCCCATCAAGGAATTTATTGTGTTTTAGGTGCTACAAAAATAAACTGAAATTAACCATCCATCCATCCATCCATCTTCTTCCGCTTATCCGGGGCCGGGTCGCGGGGGCAGCAGTCTAAGCAGGGACTCCCAGACTTCCTTCACCCCAGACACTTCCTCCAGCTCCTCCGGGGGGATCCCGAGGCGTTCCCAGGCCAGCCGAGAGACATAGTCCCTCCAGCGTGTCCTGGGTCTAACCTGGGCCGCCTCCCGGTGGGACATGCCCAGAACACCTCCCGAGGGAGGCGTCCAGGAGGCATCCGGAACAGATGCCCGAGCCACCTCAGCTGGCTCCTCTCGACGTGGAGGAGCAGCGGCTCTACTCCGAGCTCCTCCCGTGTGACTGAGCTCCTCACCCTATCTCTAAGGGAGCGCCCAGCCACCCGGCGGAGGAAGCTCATTTCGATCGCTTGTATCCGCGATCTTGTCCTTTCGGTCATTACCCAAAGCTCATGACCATAGGTGAGGGTCGGAACGTAGACTGACCGGTAAATCGAGAGCTTCGTCTTTCGACTCAGCTCTTTCTTTACCACAACGGTCCGATACAACGCCCGCATCACTGCAGACGCTGCACCGATCCGCCTGTCAATCTCACGCTCCATCCTTCCCTCACTCGTGAACAAGACCCCGAGATACTTAAACTCCTCCACTTGAGGCAAGGACTCCCCCACCCACCCGAAGAGGGCAAGCCACCTTTTTCCGGTCGAGAACCATGGCCTCGGATTTGGAGGTGCTGATCCTCATCCCAGCCGCTTCACACTCGGTTGCAAACCGTCCCAGTGCATGTTGCAGGTCCTGATTTGAGGAAGCCATCAGGACGACATCATCTGCAAACAGCAGGGATGAGATCCTGTGGTTCCCAAACCGGACACCCTCCACGCCCTGACTGCGCCTAGAAATTCTGTCCATAAAAATTATGAACAGAACCGGTGACAAAGGGCAGCCCTGGCGGAGTCCAACATGCACTGGGAACAGGTCTGACTTACTGCCGGCAATGCGAACGCAGCTCCTGCTCCAGTCGTACAAGGACCGGACAGCCCTTAGCAAAGGGCCCCGGACCCCATTCTCCCGGAGCACCCCCCACAAGGCGCCCCGGGGCACACGGTCGAATGCCTTCTCCAGATCCACAAAGCACATGTGGACTGGTTGGGCAAACTCCCATGAACCCTCGAGCACCCGATGGAGAGTATAGAGCTGGTCCAGTGTTCCACGACCAGGACGAAAACCACACTGCTCCTCCTGAATCCGAGGTTCGACTATCGGTCGGATTCTCCTCTCCAATACCCTGGAATAGACCTTACCGGGGAGGCTGAGGAGTGTGATCCCCCTGTGGTTGGAACACACCCTCCGGTCCCCCTTCTTAGACAGAGGGACCACCACCCCGGTCTGCCAGTCCAGAGGTACCGTCCCCGACCGCCACGCGATGTTGCAGAGACGTGTCAACCAAGACAGTCCCACAACATCCAGAGACTTAAGATACTCAGGGCGGATCTCATCCACCCCCGGAGCCTTGCCACCAAGGAGCTTGCCAACCACCTCAGTGACTTCAGCCAGGGTGATGGACGAGTCCACCTCCAAGATCTCAGCCTCTGCTTCCTCCTCGGAAGACGTGACAGTGGGATTGAGGAGGTCCTCAAAGTATTCCTTCCACCTTCCGACAACATCCCCAGTCGAGGTCAACAGCTCTCCACCCGCACCGTAAACGGTGTTGGTGAAGCACTGCTTCCCCCTCCTGAGGCGTCGGATGGTTTGCCAGAATTTCTTTGAGGCCGACCGATAGTCCTCCTCCATGGCCTCCCCGAATTCCTCCCAATCCCGAGTTTTTGCCTCTGCGACAGCCCGGGCTGCAGTACGCTTGGCCTGCCGGGTACCTGTCAGCTGCTTCAGGAGTCCCACGAGCCAGCAAGGCCCGATAGGACTCCTTCTTCAGCCTGACGGCATCCCTTACTTCCGGTGTCCACCACCGGGTTCGGGGATTGCCGCCGCGACAGGCACCAGAGACCTTGCGACCACAGCTACGAGCCGCAGCATCGACAATGGAAGTGGAGAACATGGTCCACTCGGACTCAATGTCTCCAACCTCCCCCGGGATCTGGGAGAAGTTCTCCCGGAGGTGTGAGTTGAAGACCCTGCCGACAGAGGGCTCTGCCAGCCATTCCCAGCAGACCCTCACGATACGCTTGGGCCTGCCAAGTCTGTCCGGCTTCCTCCCCCGCCAGCGGATCCAACTCACCACCAGGTGGTGATCGGTTGACAGCTCCGCCCCTCTCTTCACCCGAGTGTCCAAGACACGCGGCCGAAGGTCAGATGACACGACAACAAAGTCGATCATCGACCTCCGGCCTAGGGTGTCCTGGTGCCACGTGCACTGATGGACACCCTTGTGCTTGAACATGGTGTTCGTTATGGACAAGCTGTGACTAGCACAGAAGTCCAATAACTGAACACCACTCGGGTTCAGATCGGGGGGGCCGTTCCTCCCGATTACCCCTCTCCAGGTGTCACTGTCATTGCCCACGTGGGCGTTGAAGTCCCCCAGTAGAACAACGGAGTCCCCAGGCGGTGCACTGTCCAGTACCCCTCCCAGGGACTCCAAGAAGGTCTGGTACCCTGCACCGTTGTTCGGCCCGTAGGCCGACACAACGGTGAGAGACCTGTCCCCACCGAAGGCGGAGGGACGCGACCCTCTCACTCACCGGGGTAAACTCCAACACGTGGCGGCTGAGCTGTGGGGCTATGAGCAAGCCCACACCAGCCCGCCGCCTCTCCCCGCGGGCAACGCCAGAGAAATGGAGCGTCCAGCCCCTCTCGAGGAGACGGGTTCCAGAGCCCAGGCTGTGCGTGGAGGTGAGGCCGACTATATCTAGTCGGAAACGCTCGACCTCCCGCACAAGCTCAGGCTCCTTCCCCCCCAGCGAGGTGACATTCCATGTCCCCAGAGCTAGTTTCTGTGTCCGGAGATCTGGTCGTCGAGGTCCCCGCCTTCGACTGCCTCCCAGATCTCTCCGCACCGGCCCCTTATGGATCCTCCTGCGGGTGGTGGGTCCACGGGAGGACGGCCCCACGTCGCTCGTTCGGGCTGGGCCCGGCCGGGCCCCGTGGGGAAAGGCCCGGCCACCAGGCGCTCGCCGTCGAGCACCCACCCCAGGCCTGGCTCCAGGGTGGGGCCCCGGTGACGCCAATCCGGGCGACGTAACTGGCCTCGATTGATCACTATTCATAAAGGGCTTCTGAAATTAACCAGAATTGCTAAAACAATAGAAGTGCCATAACAATGTTAGTGCGAGGCAGAAAAAGGTTCATTCAATATCAAGGTATGAGAAAACAAAGCAGCAATTTTCTGTTTAATGTCAATAGTTTTCATCGCAGGAAATGTCCAATGAGAGTGCAGGACTCTCTTTTTTCAATTTGGTAACATTGCATGAGCACAAATCAAGTTATATACGCACAAATAAATGGAGTTACACATGCACAAATCGAGGTATGAATCCACAAATCCAGTTACACGCACGAGTCAAGTTACCCACGGTCAAATCAAGGTACACACATAAAAAAGGTACGTATGCACATATCTTTTTACGCACACACAAAGTTATGCACCTGTAAAGTGAGTCGTGCACTTTCATGGGTTAAGTTGCGCTGCACAAATCCAATCATGCACGATCGCATCAGCTTCCACAAACAGGATGGATCTAGTTTCATGTTTTTAGCAGTGCATGGTCTGAGAGGAGTCCTGCGACCTCGGCGTCTCCCACACTAAGGATAGTTTCCCCAGTGTTTAAAGCCGCTTGAGTAAACCCTAAATGCGTGAAAGCACATGTGGTATAAGCCAGTAAAGGCTCTCTCACACTAAAGAGATTCTTCCCAGTCTGAACAGAAGAGGTCAGAGGAGTACGGAGACGGTTTTTGGAGGATCTGCATCTCCAGTTGCCTCAAGAGGAGCACTCTGATTGGCTCTAGGTTCCGTGGATAATTTCAATTTGTTTGTCAATTAGCCTCTATTTGTTTTTTTAATAATGGGTCTTGAAAGATTTAAAAATGTAACAACTTGTCATGTATGTGTTCTAGTCTGTACTGTCAACATTATCAGAATCAGAAACAGTTTATTGCCAGTGATCAAAAATTCACAAACATAGGAACTTGCTTCGGAGTAAGGTGCAACATAAAACAATGAATAAAATATAATAAAATATATAAAAAAGGCATGCCTAAAATTAAGAATAAAATAGACTAAGATAGACTAAGACTATATACAGAAATGTACAGTTGGCAGACAGTGCAATGTGCAGATGTGGTAGTGCAAATAGACAGTTCTTATATAATATATTGTTAAAGTGGCAGGTGTTACAAAGTGTTCATCCAACAGCAGAGGGAAAGAAACTGTTCTTGTGGCGGGAGGTTCTGGTCTAGATGGACCGTAGCCTCCTGCCCGAGGGGAGGGGCTCAAATAGTCCATGTCCAGGTGAGAAGGGTCAGCTGTGATCCGACCTTATGGATGCAGACAAAGCTTCTGTGAAATAGCCATATCATAGTTTTAATATTTGTTTAACCTGACAAATCAGACGTTCAAAGTACAGAAAAGGACCAGAGGCCCATTTTGACTGCCACGTACACAGTATTTTTAACTTGACGGTTGTATCATGTGACGTAAAAAGAACGGTATATAACGCCTCAATGTAGACATGACTTTAGACTCTCCTGTAGTGTGCTCAGACCTCTGCATGTAAGTGTACCCTTTAATAAAAGCTAAAAGAATGAATCTTCTTCTTCAACATCTACAGTTCCAGTCACAAAATTACCTTTTTACTTGTATCTAGCTCAACTTTACAAACAACTCTCTGCAGGCATCTTTTATCTGTGATATAACGCTCTTCAGTTATTGTACCTTTATTTACGCCTTTTGCAAATCTGAACATAAGCTCCTCCTTCTTTTGCCAAAAGCTGTAATAATCCAGCCCATTTGGTCCATGTATGTGATCCATGACACGTCCAGGACTAGAGTTTATGATATCTTACTTTCCAATTTAGATCACCATAAAATACCAAGATATCTTAATCTCCCTTCACGACCAGCGTGTTAACCAAGCCAAAACCTTCCATCTCCACTTGCTGTCACGTTAAATACTTTCTTTAATAAGCACTGTCTCACACCCGGAGTCCACTTATCACGCCAGATGACAGAAAGAGCTGATCGAGCGGAGACAGCGGGCCGGGGCGGAATTGAGCCGTCAAGATCTGAGACGTGTTCTACCTCCGTATTAGAGGCTCTTTACCGGCGCGCAGATGTGTGGATCGGACACGCGCTGACAGACGACTCCGCGGCTGGAGTGAGGAAACCCAAACGTTGTCAGTCGGATCGGTATGGACGGTCGCTGGAGGCTAGGGCAAAGGCGAGAGGTATGCGCGTACGGGCCAAAACAGTTGTTCCCTGCATGGAGTAATGACGGCCTGTGCAGTGAACGCGGTGATTTAGTGATGGAAGATTTGTGGCAGGATGCAGCAGGTATCCAGACAAGGGCGTGATGGATGGGTTCATTTCCACTGGCTTTAAAGCGAATGGGTTTCTCCGCGTTGACCTCTTCTGAACGGTGTGACGGACGCAGGTGTATGGACTTACTTCAAAACAGTATCTACTTAAAAAAAAGGACCGTAATGGGACTTAAGACGAGACTCTACAGGTAAAACTTTTTTTTTGCTGTCATTTTTTTGGTCGGTTTGCTCTCTCGACGTATCGGCTTTCATGTGGAAACAACAAACTTGTCCAATCTGCTCTTAAAAATGTTGTATCATTTCATTTCATCCACTTCATTCATTGATTTCTCTGGGACATTGTAACTTCAAAGGCAGTTTTTTATGCATGTTTCTCCCAGAGACATAAAGATCAGCCTTAAAGTAGCTCCTACACACACCAAACTGTACAAGACAACAAGAAGATATTACTTTCCATTGAAGATATTTGAATGATTTTCTGACCAGAATTAGTCAAACTAGTGTGAATGAAGCTAAATGCAAATCCAGGTATGTTTTCAATTACGGGACAATGGTAGAACATGATTCAACGCTCAAAACAGTCAATTTTGCCTAATATTTATGCTTAAATGTGGAATTACTATACACTAAACCAAAATATCTGGGGTGCAGAATGGCCTAGAGAGTTTAGAGTGTGGTTTACAATAACTACCAACAGATAATAATGTTTACAATAGTTTTATCAGTAAGTATTGATTAACTCAAGGTTTTTCAACCTCTTTTAATTCACACTTTCTTGATTCAAAATATCATCTACTAAACCATTACCAAATGACACAATTTTAGAAAAACAAAACGCCATTTTTGTTGCAAAATATTGTCCATGCCTTTGTGTTTGGCTCTTTAAATTCGGCAATGGCGGTTGTTTAACTTTCTTTTTTGTGAAGAAATAGCTCAGAACACTCTAAAAGGCATTAACTTTTCAGAGATATTCAAATCATTGAGTTTTTTGCTGTCATTTTTTTGGTCGGTTTGCTCTCTCGACGTATCGGCTTTCATGTGGAAACAGCAAACTTGGGCAATCTGCTCTGAAAAATGTTGTATCATTTCATTTCATCCACTTCATTCATTGATTTCTCTGGGACATTGTAACTTCAAAGGCAGTTTTTTATGCATGTTTCTCCCAGAGACATAAAGATCAGCCTTAAAGTAGCTCCTACACACACCAAACTGTACAAGACAACAAGATTTTGAAGAAACGTACAGAAGGATTTTCATATATTCATTTTCTACCGTTTGTTTACAAGCCAGAAACCAGGTTCTGTCAATTTTTTTGATTGAAATGTCCCAAATATGTGCAATTTTGACCGTTTTTACATGTAAAATGATGAAAAGCTTGTAATATACTGCTGGGGAAGTTTAAATTTGATATCTTTAAATTTAAGATTCTTCGAAATACGAATCTGAAGTAGTTAAGGCCAACATTAAACATTCTATAAACCAGCTGCAACATTTGAGGACAAGGAAAGAAAGACAACTCTCCTGAGAATCCCTTTTTTATATTTGGTAACATGAAATGGTTTTGTATGTGAATGTACTTCCTTATATTAATAAAAAGGAAGGGGAAAAATGCTTTTTATCGACAGTGTATTTTCACAAGAGACCTGCAGGGGGAGCTCTGTCACTGAAGTTACTTAGTTCTGCTTTAACTGTAATGTGACTCAAAAGAACTTGGTTTTGAAATATTCATCTGAAGGAGTTTTAAGGCCAACATTAAACATTTAATAAAGCCAAGTTATTAGATTCTGTTGAAGCAGAACTAACTTATTAAATGTCTATGTAAGTCCGTGTTGTGGTGGCAAATGTATTTTCAGGGCGTTTGAAGCCCCTGCTCCCCCTGCTGTCTGTGGAAGGAAAACCACCAAAATTTGAGGACACGGAATATTATATTTGGCAAATATGAAATGTTTTTCTGTGTGATTGTCTTTCCTTATTTCAGTAAAATTAAGAAGGTTGAAAAAGAAGCTTCTGTGTCTTTTAACTGCAGTGTATTTTCACAAGAGAGCTGCAGGGGGAGCTCTGTCGCTGAAGGTACTTAGTTCTGCTTTAAAGTTAAGACAATTTTACAAGCTTGCAAAATGGACCATGATGAATTCTTGAGGATCTTGACAGGCTCACGCTGTTGTGATTGGGCCGGAACCAACAGTGATGCAGAGACTGGATCAATCACAGAGCAGCACTGTGGTCTGGGTGGACGCCAAAGGTGAAGCGCCCACCAGAACTAAAACAAACATAGAATTCCGACAGACATGCATTTTAGCAGTAATACTTGAAATATGTGCATTTGTAGATGGAACAGATGTGTTTACTCAACTGGGGAAAATATTTTAAGATTTTCTGACCAGAATTAATCAAACTAGTGACAATGAAGCTAAATGCAACTCCAGGTATGTTTTCGATGACGTGACAACGCTAGAACAAAAGCTCAAAACAGTCAATTTTGCATAACATTTATACTTAAATGTGGAAATACTATACACTGAGCCAAAATATCTGGGGTGTAGAATGGCCTAGAGAGTTTAAAGTGTAGTTTACAATAACTACCAACAGATAATAATGTTTACAATAGTTTAATCAGTAAGTATTGATTAACTCGTTTTTTCAACCTCTTTTCATTCACGCTTTCTACTAAACCATTACCAAATGACACAATTTTGGAAAAACAAAACGCCATTTTTGTTGCAAATATTGTCCATGCCTTTGTGTTTGGCTCTTTAAATTCGGCAATGGCGGTTGTTTAACTTTCTTTTTTTTTGTGAAGAAGTAGCTCAGAACTCTCTAAAAGGCATTAACTTTCAGAGATATTCAAATCATTGAGTTCAAGTTTTAGTTTTTTTTTTTGTTTTGTTTTTTGCTGAGTGACTGCAGTAAAGCCGTGTTGACGGTGAACAGTCGAGCTTGTCTGGGGCCCTGGGACGTGCAGGTCACTGAGCACAAGTATGGGGTCAGATCACTGCATATCATGTGTCATTTAGCATTAGTCGTCAGTGGATATCGGCTTTCACTCGCGGTTTGATCGGGCCTGTGCCATCCCCTAATGGAGGTCGAAGGTCACAGGCAACGCTGCAGGGTTTGGGGAACTTAGCATTTTTCTTCTTGGGGGTGAAAACAGTGAAGGCCATGGATGTCTAAATATGATAGAGTGTGTTTTTGTGCTTAGTGGCATAATTAGTCGTTGAGGAAACTTGTGGCTCATATTTGACACGTTTTTCAACTAAAGCGGTTCCAGTAGCTCTCAGAAGTGCCAGGGGGTCATCTTACCTCTGCCAAAACAGACTCAACATTTGACAAACAGTTCCTATGGTTATTTGACCTACTTAGTCTGACCAGAGTCATAGTTCAATGAGGCCATCTACCATTCTATCCTTAAAGTCTGTGTGACAGGTTCTCCAAATGTTCTAATTATGACTTAGTTTGGTGAGAGGGCACTTGTGGCAATTATTTATTAGTTTTACATCTGTGAAGTAGCAGTTTGTGAAGACATTTAGAAAAATAAAAAAGTTTAAAATAACAGGAAGTAGTGCTGAGGTCTAAAACAGAATCCCTCCACTTGCGTCATCAAAAAGCGACACGCCATTGTAAAAAGACAAAATTATAAAGAGACAATTTATAGACAACAAAACAACACACTGAGGATAAACAGACAAAATGTTCCGTAACATCTTAAGTATAATCATGTTCACTATGTTTTAGTAAATTGTGTTGTCCAACCTGTCATGCAGACTTTGAGTAGAAGCTTAAGGTGAGACGCTGCAGATGAATAGGAAAAAAATCTTAAATCTAAAGATATTAATTTGAAACTTCTCCTCTAGTTTACTCACATAAATGTAAGAAAAAAAAGCCAAAAATACACATATTTGGGACATGTAAAACTGAAAAATAGACAGAACAAGGTTTAAATTTCTTGGTTCATTTTGTACACATATTAGTTACAGACAAATTTACAGAGTGGACTTCTTATTTAGTTTTTAAGTAAACAAGATTGGACTGAACATTTTCTCAAACATTCAAATTTCGCCAATTTTTTTTTTACTTAAAACTTCAATAAATAAGTTTTAGAATTAGATATTTAAAAATCCTTCAGTTCGTTTTGCCAAAATCTTCGGTCCAAGATTGTACAGTTTGGTGTGGGATCTTTAAGTGGGGATCTTTATGCCCCGAGGGAAGAAAAATGCAATTTAAGAAAACTGCCTTTGAAGTTACAAAGTCCCAAAGAAATCTAAGGATGAGAAGACTGGACAAGTTTGTTGTTTCAACATGAAAGCCGATATGTTGAGAGGGCAAACTGACCAAAAAGCATTGGTCAACAATTGAAAAAAAAAAAAGAGTTTTGCCTGTAGAGTCTCACCTTAAGTCACTGATCATTCATAATTTGTGATGTTAAACTGATATAATGAAATATCCTGTGTTATTGATACAGGCTATCGCTTTAAGATATCTTAATGCACCCCTGAGGACATCCACTGACAACTGGAAATGTTTGGATTTCCATGGTCCAATCGTTGTATAATTGTGTTTTTGTTGTAAATAGTATGGTCCCAGCTTTATCCAGTGCATACGGTTGTGTCCTTGAGCCATACACTTTACCCACCTCACATGTTTATGATTGTGGTGGATCAGTGGGTGCTGTTTGAATGGGAGCCACATTTCACTCAACTGAAGAGAAAAGAACCAACATTTGTAAATCATAAAATGTATACTAAAAGTTTATTTGTTTTCTTTTAACAGACGTGGAGAAGGGTTCATAAGTTCAATGAAATGTCCTTTCATTGTAGTGCTACATATTTTTTTTTTATTGGTAAAATTCACGTTTGTTTTTGTTGGATGAATTGTTTTCACATTTCTTCATTAGTTCGGTTGACGTAAAAAAGCTTTCAATCCGATGGACTTGGGCCAGAGTGAACACGACAGTCTGAAGACCATTCAGCTTCCACTCTGCTTGAAACAGATGCTCGTGTCACACTTCGAAACCAGGAGACCTCAGGCTGACCGTTCAGTCAGTTAATGGTGAGAGAAAAGTGCTTGGATCATATTTGTACGAATGGACGCTGCAAAGCTGGCTGTTAACAATTGCACGTAACTGAGGTAGCTGGATGAACTGGATTTTCTGATAAACATTCCTCAAAACAGCGTGAATGCACCGAATGCTGCTTCAGGTATGTTTTTGATGACGGAATGTGGTTAAAACCTCAAAAAAGTCACTGTAGCAGAGAACGTGTCCTTTAACATTGTTCATGGTCTCATTTGGACTCATGTAGCGAAAGATCATTTTTGCCAGGGACAGATCATTTTTACTGTGCACATGGAAATAAAATACTTTTTAATGGAAAGAGAGATGGTTCTGTTTCAGTTCTTTATGGTGCACCGTTTGAGCTGTCACTGACTCAGGAGCAGTGCTTCTGAAGAGGACCAACAATAAAGTCAAGTAAACACAGCTAAATCTAGTGCGCACATTTCTTACATGATCTACGTCAGCAGGAGATTGGACAATCATAGAGCCATCTCAGAATAAACTAAAAAGACGTTTAATGTTAAAGCCGCGGCCACCAAAGGAGGTAAAAATGACCCCCCGGGATTTCTTCAGTTAACAAAGATAATGGAGGTGGAAAACAAACGGACCTGGATGGACGTCATGGAGGTGTTGTATGGAAACCCCAGTCCACTGAGAGCTCCTTCTGTGTGACGTTTAATGAGCGCAGTAAATGGGAAATGTGCCAGAAACATGTTGAACCTACTAGGCTTGTCAGCTGTTTTTCCAAAGCCAAAAGAAAAGAAAGAAAAGGATAGACAAGCATACCCAGTTCTCAGGCAGGATTCTGCAGATTAGCACGTGTGTTTGATTTATTTTCTTTAGTTTCTTTACAGTTCTGCAAGGAGAAGATAGACTCGCCATCAGTGTGTTTCATGGTGTTGTTTTTTTAATTTTCCACTTGTTTTGGTCGTGTGCAGTGATGGGTCCTACTTTTGGCACAGAGTTGTTTCAACATTATGCCTTTGAAAATTAAGTTATTTCATTTTTCATTCATAATATTAGATTTGTGTTGGTCGTAGAGGGTCTTAACGTAGGGGAGCTCAAAGCCACCCTTTTATGGAACCTCATTTCAACCACTTGTATTTGGGATCTTGTGTCCGTTAGTCTAGTCCCAGAGAGTTCATGTTCATTCGGTGTAAAGTAGGACTGTAGTACAAAAGGTCAATTCAAAATAGAATTTGAATTGGATGGAAAATTGAAATACAAACGGATACAAGAGTATGTGCAGACAAATTGGTATAAGTTATTGGTATTAAAGGCCGTAACCTTAACCTAACTCTGAAAAAAAATTACTTTTACTAGCATTACTTTTTATTTAAGCTGGCAAAACAAGCTCTGGGCTCAAAGAGTTTAAACACATGGAGGTGAATATTTAGGAAGATGGGAATGCATTAAAAGTGAGCGATACATGTCCATCCATCCATCCATCTTCCGCTTATCCGGGGCCGGGACAGCAGTCTAAGCAGGGACTCCCAGACTTCCTTCACCCCAGACACGTCCTCCAGCTCCTCTGGGGAACCCAAGGCGTTCCCAGGGCAGCCGAGAGACATAATCCCTCCAGCGTGTCCAGGAGGCATCCTGAACAGATGCCTGAGCCACCTCAACTGGCTCCTCTCGACATGGAGGAGCAGCGGCTTTACTCCGAGCTCCTCCCGTGTGACTGAGCTCCTCACCCTAAGGGAGCGCCCAGCCACCCGGTGGAGGAAGCTCATTCCAAAATGAGCGATACACGAGACTGATGTAATGGTTTTAAAATGATCTACTTTTGTTTTTCACGTTTAAGACAAAGCATTGAGTCATGGCACACGTTTTTGGTCAAAAAGATACCATGGCACACCCCCTACTAAAACAATACCAAATCAGACCTTTTAGTTAAAAAAATATAGAATATATAATGTGTGTCCGTGCCACTGTGTCTGGTTCTTTGAATTTGAGAGTGATTGTTTTGCTTTTCTTCTTGGTACAGAAACTGGTTATGGACAGTCCAAAATTGGTAAATTATTCAATAAATCCATGTTAACTTAATTAGGACATTCTTTCAGGGCTCACATGGATATACCTCAAGGGGCACGCTGGTGTTTCACAGCACACAGGTTGAAAAGCAAGGCCTTAATGCTGGGCTATTCAACTGTATTTTACCAAGGGCATGATTTTTTTGAATGGTTTTGTCCTCCAGGATGGAAACCGGGTCTAATCCAGGAATAAACCAAGTCTAAATTTTATTTTAGGAGAAAAAATGAATTCATCATTATTGGAAAGCTAGATGAGTATCGGGGTCAAAAAATTCCCAGTCTCATCATATTATGTAAGGTGCCTGGATCATATCTGCTCCTGTCTTATGTAAGAAATTATCTTTACTATTTTAGGCAAAACCAATGGGAGCCAATGGAAGATATTAAAAACAGAGAAAGGTAAATATAGACTGCTTTGTATTATTAGCCACATGGCATTCATAATCTACAGGAGGTGGTCTGAGCAGTGGTTCGTCTAAGTATTTCAGAGAGGTTCAAATAGAGTGAATCAGAAGCTCATGTGAAAAGTTTAACGCCGTAGCAGCTGAGATAGTGAAGATTGTGCCTGGATCCTGCTAAGCCAAGCCCATATCCACCACCAATATTCTTATTTGTGAAGGGTTAGCGGAGTTTGAGTTTTTCTTGTCTATAACATAAGCAGGACATTTAAAAGGGTGCATTGTGCTTAACTTACTTACTTTATCATGTCTTACATCAGAGCTACCATTCTCCAGCAAAAGCCCCATCCATGTTTTTGAAGTCCACACACCTTCCTCAGTCCCGGTGTCCACTGCACAGTTTCGGCAGCGTGCGAAAGAAGATTTTTGATCATGGGGAAAATCTTGAGTTGTGGTGTGGTTTCGAATGGTGGTTGCAAAGTGAGCCCTCCTTTTACTGCGGCTACGATCGGTCTCTGACAAACGTGTCCAACAGTAAACACAAGCGCACCTCAGAGTCACCGCAGAGGTCTGTCGTGATCGGGACCATCTTCTTATTTCCCTTTCATTTAGTAACTTTTACAAATGCAAAAACACTGTCTTGAGTAGCCTCCAGTGGCCAGTCCATTGGAACCGCAGCGAAAAAAGTCCTCTGTGGCCCAGAAAGTGCAACACAAACTGCAATTGTTCAGCTGACAGGCCACCTACATTTATTTTCTACCACTTGTTCCCGTTAGGGGTCGCCCAAAGTCCAAGCCCAAAAGCCCAAAGTCACTAGGAGCCTATCCCAGTGACTTTGGGCTTTTGGCGGGGTACACCCTGGACAGGGGCCAACTCGTCGCCAGGATAACACAGAGACAGGGACATGGACAGACAACCATTCACTTTCTACAGGTTATATAGAATTATCAATTGACCTATTTGTCTTGGGACGGTGGGAGGAAGGAGAACCCAGAGACAACCCACGGTAACACGGGGAGGACATGCAGACAGAGAGATACTCACTATCTTCGTCTATACATTTTCCACCAGGATATCGTCAAACACCTTCAGAGTAATATTTTGTACAATTCACATACTCAAGGGTGTTTCGTGTTCGAAAGTTGATTAATCGAAGGAATAATCACTAGACCAATCGATTACCGAAATAATCATTAGTTGCAGCTCTAAATCTAACCCAAAGTGCAGTCAAAAGACCACGATTGCACAGGAATTCATGCAAAAACATGAACATGTATTTTTTGAAGACAAGCACTAGGAAACTGTATTTATATGTTGGACTCCAAAATCTTCAGCAAACTCACACCACATCTTATTGTTTTCGCTGTTTTTGCCATATAAATCCTTTAAATCTAAATAAAATAATTAGACTAATGAAAATGTTTGGCGTTTGGGGTACTTGGAATGTTTTTGGTTTTTTTTTGTTTTCTACGAATGTCAAATTCTTTATCTGAATTTTAAAAAGTATAATTAGTTGTAAATTTGGTATATTTTTGGAGTATTTTGTATCATAAAGATAATTAAAACAAAACATATAATAATAACAATTTACTACATTCAACAAGTAAACCCATCTATTTGCCCGAAACTCAAATTAAGGGGAGAGTGAAACAAAGCTTAAGGGGTACAAGAGACAAAAAAGGTAACTACAGGTATACAGCCCTAATACATTGTATGTTAGATGATGTTTTGGACCAGACCACCCATGAAACTTTCATAGCAATGAAATAAAGAATGACACAAAAAATCTAGATGTGTCAAAGGAACCCTAAAATAGCAGGAGGATTAAGTGAACTTCAGCAAGTTAATGTAAATGTAAATGTAAATTGTTTGTTCATACTGGGATTTAGTTATATCAAAATGTAAATTGTTTGTTAATACTGGGGGTAATACTGATATGACAGAATGGCTTTGATTTATTTTATCCTCTGTATCCTTTACCCTTTTTTATTGAGGTGATTTTTAATTTTGTTTGTTATTTTGAACCAGTCAAGTTTTATTTTTTTCATATTTGAAGTTCTGTTTTCTGCTGGTCGACTGCATGTCTATAACGAAACCAATTTCCCCTGATGAGTAAAAGTAATTAAGATTCTGATTCAAAACCCAACAAATGCCTCGTGTCAGTCAGACCATCCTCCAGAGTCTGGCTTTTTTCCTCCTTATATTTCTCAAAGCAGATCTGACATGCCTCTGTGCAGAGCTTGTTCACACTTAGAATTCGAATAAATCAGACATCAGAGTCTCATCTGCAGAAAGAGTCCAGACATTTGTTTCTGGTCTGAACTGTTCAAAAACAGCTTCAGTTTGAATCAGAGCTCAGACGTTTTAGAGAAAATAGGCCCTGACGATAAGGTAAGGTAAAAGTAAGGTAAAGGTAAAGTAAGAAAGAAGAAGGTAAAAAACTAAACAACCAAACTTGAAATATCCACTTATGCAGCGTAGACCCCACCAGCCCTTTGTAAACAGTCTCCTTACGCAACAACACAACACAATGATCCTCTGTGTTTTTTCATGGAGAGCCTCCAAGCACGACTGGTTACTGAGGACCGAGAGGTATTTGATTTAAAATCCAAGCCAGATTCACAACAAGATTACATAAGCGAAAATCTGGACGCAGTTTATCTCGAAGATGCCGTAAAATGCTCAGCTCACATCCATAAAACTCCACAGGTGGCTTCAGAGGGATCTGAGACGCACGGACAGCGGGGCAATATTAACGGCCGCTCTGTAAATATAGAACGGCATTTTACTGTGTCGTATTTCTATTTACGATTGCTAACAAGATTTCAGCCTGGCATCCCCACCGCGCATGGAGAGTAGACATTCTACACCACGGTTTCAAATTGTTTCCATCGCCACGTTTACATGAAGTACGGCGATACAGACGCTAATCCCAACGGAGGCTTACGTTACATTATTAGCTCATGATGACATCACAACACGGCCACATTAGAGCGGCGACGGTTAATGCACTAATAATGACTGGTCGACTATAAAAAGTTATCGACTATAGTAATTGATAATCGACTAATTGTTAACTACACTATACAGACATATCAAAAGAGACTTTACGGGACAATTCAAATTAAGGCCAAATCAGGCCCTCAAGGGGATACAGTCCAGCCCCTAAACCCATCTTCAAAAATAGTGAAAATATTTATCTCTTTTTTGTGGTTTAGAGGTGGTTTAGACCAGGTTTAGTCCTGGTATAGATCCATATAGACCTGGTTTAGTCCCTGGTTTTCGGCCTTGAGAAGAAAACCATCTGAAAAATCTGGCCCTCGGTAAAATAAAGTTGAATAGCCCTGTTTTATAACAAACACAGTGACATCAATGCATCAAAATGTTAAAAAATAAATTATTGCTGATTTTCATCAATAATACACTTTGTTCATAAATAGTCTATCTAAGAACCTACAGTCCCATATTTCAACCTTTATTTGACTGAGGATATATTCAAAAACTTTAAATATACAATAGAAATAATTGGGAGTAGTCAACCACTAAAATATAACATAATATTTTTATGAATAAGGTTATGCAGATGACATCACAGCATTCTACATTCGAGCAGTGAGCGTCTCAAAAGAGTCTCAATGAGTAATATCATTTTCTGCTGTAAAAGCTCAAAACACAACAAATATAAATAATAATAATAATAATAATAAGAGCTGCTACAGTCTGACAACAAATATAAAAGTCAACAACTATTGCTATCAAATATTTTGTTTGTACCCGACATCCAAAAAAGAACCACATAAACATAAACGGATACGGAGTGTACTTTTTTAGTCAGTGTTAGACGTACTATTTTATAAAGGAGACCCCTGGATCAAGTCACTGCGATGGACAGTCATGACACAAGCTCTACTTTTTGCTTCAATTTTATTTTAGGTATCAATTTTCAAAAAAATGCCACTGGTTAAAGGTGCACTACGCAACTTTTCTTTTGAGGGTTCACCGCCAAATTTTACTTTATTACATGAAAAACATCAGGAACATGTTTTTCCCGTTTCACAACAGCAAAAATCAGGTACAGCCCCCTTTAAAAGTAAATACCTTTAATAGTTTTTGAATAATGCACAGGAGAGGGCCAGGATTACTCTTTTTTTTTTTTTTTTTTTTTTTTTATTTGCTGACACCGTGCATATTTACAATTATGGTGATATATAATATACAAATCTGTACATATAACAAAACTAGACAGTGAGACAAGAGACAATATAACATACTAACATACACCCTGGACACGGACTATTCACCCTGGACACGGACTATTTGAGCCACTCCCCTCGGGCAGGAGGCTACGGTCCATCCGGACCAGAACCTCCCGCCACAAGAACAGTTTCTTTCCCTCTGCCGTTGGACTCATGAACACTTTATAACACCCGTCACTTTAACTATATATTATATAAGGACAATCTATTTGCACTACCACATTTGCACATGGCACTGTCTGCCAACTGTACATTCTGTATATAGTCTATCTTAGTCTATTTTATTCTTAATTTTTATGCATGCCTTTTTATATATTTTTTATCTTGTACTCATTGCTTTATGTTTGCACCTTCGCCGAAGCAAATTCCTATGTTTGTGAATTTCACTGACAATGGCAATAAACCGCTTCTGATTCTGATTCTGATACTATACACAAACGAGACATACACATAAACCTGGAGACACAGGTTACACAGACATAGCAACAAGAAGGGGATGGGGGGGTAGAGATGCTGGTAACAATGGGAGAAAGAGAGAGGGGTTGGGGTGCGGAAATATATATATTAAAAAAAAAAAAATATATATATATATATATATATATATATATATATATATATATATGTATATATATAAAAATAGATAAATAAATAAAGGGGAGAGAGATAGCTACTTAACAAAATAAAATAATATTAGTAGTTTTTGATTAATGAAGATGTGTTAATAACTTTATATACTTGATCTGTGGCTCCTTGGGTATGTAGGTCAGGGACCCCCCCTACCACCACCCACTAGCCAAACGTTAGAGAGAAAAATGAATAAATAAATAAACCAAACCCCTCCCTCCTCAGATTGTCATCACGTTCGTGCCCCGTTCAACCCTGTCTAATTCTTTTTCTTCTGCAAATGTATATCTTCAGTTTTTTTTTTTTTTTTTTTTTTTTTTTTTCCCCTGCCTTTGTGTGAGATGCATTAAAATAAGCATTTTGCTTACCCTATACTAATTGTTTGTTTGTATTCTTCATTACTTAACTAGATTTATGTGTTGCATTAAAATTGTTCGGGGCAAGTGTGGGACAGTACTGGGGGGAGGTATGATTCAAGGCAGATGGAGAGTGACAGACGAGGCCCGGGCCCCCACACCCACCACAAGGCCACTTTGATACCTATAATTCAAGTTGTAAATCCATGAATACAATTTACAACTAAAGTTTTGAGGAATATAATAAATGCAAAGAAAAATAAATAAATAAATAAAAAAAAAAGCTAAAAAAGGCTAGAGGAGAGAAAGAGGGAAAAAAAAAAAAAAAAAGATATATATATATAGATATATTACACTTATATATGAGTGACTGTAGAAGATATATATGCTATAAGCAGTTGTGTATAATTGAGAAAAGATGAAACCTATATGGAGGATTGTACACGTGGCTTTTAAATTTAAATGTTGTTTAGATTTTGTCATTTATTTTTCTCATGATATTTTAAGTTGTTATAATTGTAGAAAATCCAAGAAATGTGTCCAGGTTTCTTTGAAGACTGACATATGCTTTTGTTTTTCGGCAGCCAGTTGTTCTACTGTTATATGATTTGTAAGTGCATTGGTCCAATGAGTAATATTACAGTTGTTTTTGCTTTTCCAGTTTTGGAAGATTATTTTCTTTGCGATAGTTAATGAAGTCCGGAGTGTGTTATGGTATTTATGGGGCAGTTTAATTTCTGAAGTATCCCCTAGAAGACACAGTGATGGGTTTAATGGGATTCTGCAGCCAAAGATAGTGGAGAGTTTGTCAGTTACTGTAGACCAAAAGGAGTGGACCGGTGTGCAATCCCACGTGGCATGCAAGTAACTGTCTGTGTAACCTAAAGTGCATTGTGAACAGATATCAGTGTCTGAAAGTTTCATTTTATGTAATCGGTTTTGTGTTAGGTGCGTTCTGTGAAGCGTTTTATATTGTATTAGTTGTAGGTTAGTGTTGGGGGTCATAGAAAATGTATTTTGGCATATACTAATCCAGAAGTCGGGGTTGGGAGAGATACCCAAATCCTTTTCCCATTTGACAGATGGAAGTGTGATATGCTGTTTCGAAGTCATGATTAATTTATAGAGTTTGGATGTCAATTTCTTTGTGTTTGTGATTTTTAGAATATTGTCTATCAGTAAAGGGGAAGTTAATGTATTTGCAGATAGAACCGTCTTAGCCTTTATTAAATATTTAATTTGTTGATAATGGAGGAATTCTTCTCTCCCAACCCCGTACTTCTGAATCAGTGTGTTGAATGTAATGAAGGAGTTATTTTCAAAAAGATGATGTAAATGAGAGATTCCATTTTGATGCCAACTTGGAAAATAAATGGGGGAGTTGTGTATTTGAAAGTCGGGATTGTGCCAAATGGGAGTGTGTTTACATTGTGATGGTAAGGAGTTGGTGACTTTCATAGTTTTCCACCAGGCTGTCAGAGTTGTGGAGATAGTGATGGATTTGAAGTAATTTAGTTTTTTGACTGTTTGAGGTAAAAAGGCGAGATCAGCTATAGGTGTGTTTTGACATTGATTCTGTTCTAGATCTATCCAAGGTTTATTGTGGTGTTGATTATTAAGCCAAATGTATAGATATTGTAGTTGAGTTGCTAGAAAATAGTGAATGAAGTTTGGTGCTTCTAGACCGCCATGTTGCTTGCTATTTTGTAATGTTGATAGTGAGATTCGAGGTTTTTTGTTATTCCAATAGAACTGAGTAGTTATGGAATTGAGTGATTTGAACCAGTTGTCAGTTGGAGAGATTGGGATCATAGAGAATAAGTATGTGATTTGAGGTAGTATTTTCATTTTTACTGCAGCTATTCTTCCAATTAGTGTCAGGGGTAAATTTTTCCAGCAGGTTAGATTATCTTCTATCTTCTTGAGTAGTGGAATGAAGTTAAGATGAAAAAGCTCTGACAGCCTGGCGGAAATGTTGATACCCAAATATTTTATGTTGCCTAAGTGAATGGAGGGAAAGAGATTTTGGGCTGCAGAATTCCATGAATCTTGAGTTAATGGGAGTAATATGGATTTTGACCAGTTTATAGTATAATTGGAAAGAGCAGAGAAATTGTTAATAATGGAGAAAGTTTCCTGTAATGATGTCTGTGGGTTTTGTAGATGTAATAATAAATCATCAGCGTATAGACTAGTTTTATATTCTTTATTTCCATTTTGGATTCCTATTATGTTTTTGTTTGTCCTAATTGCAGCTGCAAGAGGTTCAATGAATAAAGCAAAAAGCGATGGGGAGAGTGGGCATCCCTGTCTGGTTCCTTGGTGAAGTGTGAAGCTAGATGATATGATCCCATTTGTGGTTATTGCAGCCCTGGGTGACGTGTAAAGTGTTTGTATCCAATGGATGAACGACTCTCCAAAACCAAACCTGCGAAGCGTGTGGAAGAGAAATTGCCAGTTTACCTTGTCAAATGCTTTTTCTGCGGCTAATGAAAGTATAATGGATTTTGTTCTTGTACATTGGGCTATGTCAATTAAGTTAAAAAGTTTGCGATGGTTATCTGATGCATGTCTGTTTTTAATAAAACCAGTTTGGTCTGGGTGAATGAGTAATGAAATAACTGCCTCTAGACGTGTTGCAAGAGTTTTAGTTATTATTTTGAGGTCTGTATTAATCAGTGAGAGTGGGCGATAATTGGAAGGTTGGGTTAGATCTTTGTTCGGTTTTGGTATAAGTGTTATTATTGCAGTATTCATATATGGAGGTATGTTGGAAGTTGTTTTTATTTCAGTTATTACTCTTAAAAATAGTGGTGATAGAATGTCCCAAAATGTTTTATAAAATTCTGCTGGTAATCCATCAGGTCCTGGGGATTTGTTGTTTGGCATTTTGTTTAAAGATTTATAGATTTCATTAACAGTTAGTGGTGCATCTAGCATTAGAGCTTGTTCATTTGGAAGTGTTGGAAGGTTGAGTTTACTAAGGTAGGTTTCTATTTCTGAGGTGTTGGGTGTGCAATCTGAGGCATATAAGTCACTATAGTATTGTTGAAAAATTTTGTTTATTTCTTGGGGAGTGTGTGCTATGATGCCTGAGTTGTTCTGTATTGATGGGATTATTGTCTTCTCTTTTTTGTGTTGTAATAGGTTGGCCAATAGTTTACTGGATTTATTACTGTACTGGAATTGTTCATATCTCAGTTGTTGTAAAATAAAATCATTTTTTTTATTCAAGATGTTTTCTATTTCAGTTCTAGCTAGTTTTAGTTCGCATTGTATCTCTGCACTTGGATTTCTACTGTACTGGTTTGTTAGTTGTTTAATTTTAAGGTCCAGTGCATTTTCTACTTCCTGTTGTTTTCTTTTCTTGTATGATGAGTATGATATGATTATGCCTCGGATGACTGTTTTTCCCGTTTCCCATAGCAATGATGGTGAGATTTCTGGAGAGTCGTTCATCTCCAGAAAGGATGCCCACTCTCCCCGTATAAGTGTGGTGAATTCTGTGTCTTCTAGGAGTGATGTGTTAAGTCGCCATCTTGAATGTTTTTTAATTTTAGTGTATGTAGATATTGTTAGCGAGACGGGGGCATGGTCACTGATTACAATTGGGTGTATTGTGTTGTCTGTTATGTGCTGGGTGAGTGAGTTGCTAATCAGAAAAAGGTCCAGTCTAGACGATGATTGGTGGTGGGGAGAGAAGTATGTATATTCCCGGTCTGTAGGGTTCCTCATTCTCCAACTATCACAAAGTCCATATTCCTTCATATATTGTTTAATTATGTCTGATGAGTGTGTGTGTCTTGTGTTACCAGTTGAGCTTGAGCGATCTAGTTCTGAGTTAATAACCGTGTTGAGGTCTCCTGCTAAGATGATGTTTGCTTTGTCTTGTAATGCTGTAAAGAGATTATGGAAAAAAGATGAGTCATCAGAGTTTGGTCTTGTAAAAAGCACATGTCAGCCTTCAATTTGGATAGATAATTAATTATTTTAGTTCTTTTAGAGAGGGTGCGAAAGCCACGTACATTCCAGGTTATGATTTTAAGACTATGCATTGTGGTCGTAGTTGGAATCTATAGTGTAAGAGTAATACAATGGTAAGAAGTGGAAGGGGGACGGGGAGGGGCTACACACGGCACATAAAACAAAAGGACATGATAAGCTTGTGGTAAGACGCAGACAAAAGACTTATAAAACATAAACCACAAAGATACACTGAATTAAGCATGGTCATACGGCTAGATAGTCAGGTTCGGTAGCATTAGGAGTTATAGTTTATATAATATACATTGCATTGCGGGTAAAGAGATCAAAAGAGCCAGGGTGTTATTTTACTGTCTTTAAGTAGTTGACCATTGATGTACAGTTTGTCCACTATCAGTGATGCACGTATATTTTTGAGTTTGTGTTCTTTCATGATTGGATAAAGAACTTTCCTTCGTTCGTTTATTTCCTTCGGAAATTGGTCATTAAGTCCAAAGTTTGTACCCTTCAGTTCTTTTCCTTTGCTTTTCACTAGTAATTTGTCCTGAAAATGTTCAAACTTAGCAACGATGGGACGATGTGTTTTGTTTGTGATTTTCCCGAAGCGGTGAACTCGATGAAAGGTGATGTTGCGCAATGTTTCCGGTGATATTTTTAACTGTATTTTCATGAAGTCTTTGACAACGTTTTCCGCGTTTTCGTTGTTTGTTTCTGGAATGCCAGAGAAGATTAGATTGTCGCGCATGGAGCGGGTTTGTAAATCCAAAACTGTTTCTTTTAAGTGCTTGTTTTCCGCTGTGATTGTTTGCATTTGGTCAGAGAGCGACTTTAGTGAGGTGTACATGTCCGCGTTAGCTTTTTGTAAAGTTTGTATATGTTCGTGAGCAAATTCTAAGCTATGAGTGATGTCTTTAACGTCCTGATGTAACGGAATGAGAAGATCCAGTTTTTTATTAATGCTTTCCATTAAACTGACCTCTCCTGCCGTGAGTAAATCATCCGTATCAGTGGAAGAGTCCGTTTTCCTTTTTTTCGTTGGGTTTGCCGGGGCTGAATCCATGATGTCTTGCTGTCTGTCGTAGTAGAAGTCGATATAGGCTTCCAGATCTTCGATTTCCTCCACCTTTGCCGTGTGCTGTTAACTGTTTGTGTCCAGGTTGCAAATTTGGGTTTAGGTTATTGATTGATTTACTGTCCTTTATATCCTTACTCGTATTGTTTGTCTACTGTCTGTCGGACGCCGCCATGTTGTGTCACTCCGTAAACGCTCCGTGTCTCACTCCATCCGCCTCCTCACCTCTCACTCCATCCGCCTCCTCCTAGGATTACTCAATTATACACGAATTACATGTACAACTACTTCAAGGTTGTTATAATGGAATGATGTTACAACATAGTAGAAGGTCGATTTTGCATAATGCCCCCTCTTTAATATTTCATCATTTGACATTTATTCATCACGAACAGTAAAAGATACCTTGTGTTTTTGCAGTTTGACGCTGATGTCTTCTTTGCGTCGCCAGTTTGAGCTGTCTCTCCTCACTGGGCGTGATGTGCGGGGTTATAAACGCAGGGTGAAAATGATGAATGAAAAGAGGGCGGGGCTGGGAGGACTGAAGAGGAAGTGAGGCGGTGCATTCCTGGCTGCACATTCAAATGGACCTGGGGGTTTGGGCCCTGATTAAAAGGCAGCATCTGATGTCTCTATTACCTTCGGCTCACTGCTGTCAATGCATGCATGTGCAAGGCTGTTTTTATGGACAGAAGTCTATATTTTGAACAAAAATGGGTTGATTTATGCACTTATTCCTGATGATGTTGATGGGATAAGATGGAAAGCACACTCAAAATGAGAAAGCAAAATGAAATAGCAAAAAGAACAGATATTTTGAAAGTAAGAATATCTCACTAAACACTCACTTGATCTTGTGCCCAGTGATAATAACTTGATATGTGCTTAGCCAAACAAAGTTAGCAGGACTATTTCCTGTTCATAGATGCTCAGTCAAGAACAAACATATTATATTGACAGTGCATAATTTTCCAAAACCCATTGCAAGAAAGATTAAAAGGCTTTGCAGAGTGCGGTTAGCATGCTGCATGTTGGCTTTACCCGTGAAGGTTTGTGATGCCCTGGGGTGAGAGCATAGAACTATAAATGACCTGATTGCAAAATGGCGCTGTTTTTATCTTTATAGTGTATGTTCATTGGCGCATGAAGCCAAAAAAGTTTTTTTTCACATTACTTCCTGATTTGGAGGCTGCCATCTTTGCTTTAGGGCTACCGTGTGACGACAATCCTCCATGATGCTTTGAGCGCCGGGAGCGATCATTAGCTTGTGTGACTGCAATTGTATTCTTCATATTAGATAAAATGTGGAATTGTCTGAAATTACATAAAATACACCTTACAGGTGTCTCTAGTCTAAACATGTCACGTGCTTCTGTTTCTATTGTCCAACGTGCTCGTTCGCACATGTTTACCGTGATGTCAATTAATACAAACGTGGTCATTTCAGTGACTTTAGAAACGGTTAAAAAGAACATTTCCTTCTATTTGATTTATATTCTGTAAAAGTACTGTCTGCCATTTTAATATGTAGTATTAAAAGGCTGGGTCCCAGGGACAGCAACCAATCTGGCTTGTGGACCGAGGGAGCGTGCCTTATCTGAAGAAGAAGAAGAAGAAGAATGTTTATTTATAGAGCGCTTTTCCACCTAACAGGCACCCAAAGCGCTTTATCTGGTTCATTTAATACATCCATCAGTGAGAGAAAGTGTTTATATTTATTATATTTAGAATGCTGGGACTGCGTTAGGAAAGTGAGCGATACATGTGAATGATGTAAAGAGTTCAACATGAACTCATTCTGTTCTTCATGTTTCAAAACAGTAAAAATCAGGTACAGCCCCTTTAAATAAATCCATAGCAACAATAATTTGCAATGAGAAAAACTCTTTGAAAAACACCTTTGAAATAACCTCCAAACACAAAAGCTCTATGCAATAGTCTTATCAATGGACCACACGGGCTGTCCATGTAGCGAAGCCAAAACAAGCTTTCCGACCAGACCAGACGGTTTGCAAACAAAGCATGAACAAATCTCCAGGTGATGTAGCGTTTAACTTGACCGTGAAGACATCATTTGCCGACAGATGCACCGGCCAAAACCAACAGATCGGTGGCAGTGCAGTGACCTGTGCTTCTCCCGTGACACGCACACAAACAGGCCTCTCGGGTGTCACGCACGAGGGGTGAGAGGTCGCGACCCCGCTCCGACCTCTCTGTTTCCTTTTCCATCAAACCGCGGCGGTGCTCCCTAAATGGCGCGGGGAAGATGAGACGACTTGTCAAAATAGGTGCTTGACGGAGAGGACGTGTGTCTGTGTTGATACTGCGCTGAAAATGGAGGCATGAATGGGTTTATTCATAAGCAGTCTGGGTGGAGCGCTACAGTGTGGCGTTGTTGGCAGGAATCCGTTACGATCAAGTGTCATTTGGTGTAATTGGGTAATAGGGCTAATGGAGTTCTTTGGTCTCGTGCTTTTAGGTGGTAGCCCATGGGGTCTTTTACAGTTATTGTATGACAAAAGATACAACAGCATGTTACCATTTCAGCCTCAAAGCAAAAAGGTTCGAGTCACAGGCCAGTCTGTGCACAACAT
Source organism: Rhinogobius similis (assembly GCA_019453435.1). Taxonomy (NCBI): domain Eukaryota; kingdom Metazoa; phylum Chordata; class Actinopteri; order Gobiiformes; family Gobiidae; genus Rhinogobius; species Rhinogobius similis. The sequence goes on from CM033640.1 coordinate 14,261,366, forward strand.
GCACAGTGAAAACTTGTTCAAGATCAGGAATGGGTTTAACCTCTGCGACTATGAAGAGAAGGTCAGTCAAATTCAGGGGACAAATGATGTATAGCTTAATCTTAAATACATTTTTTAAGGATTCCGATAATATGACACAAACAATATATATTAGAAAAAAATACTAACACTAACAAACTAAGGTTAGCACACATTTGGGAACTGTTGGTTTTGCCTTCAGCAATTTGGACCAACGCAATTGGTCTTTGGACGACACATTTCACTAAAACGTAGTAAACATGACTAAACAATATATTCTGCCTGTTTACCCCCAGTTTACAGTTTTCAGAATGTTTATATTTGTACTTCCTGGACATGAGCAGGTAGAGGTAATTCCACAACTGTTACCAAGCAACCATTTTAAAAACAAGGGCCAAAATCCGTATAAATTACACAATAGTTATGATTTGACAACACCTTTATTTTGTTGAAATTGATACACTTTTATTTGTCAAAATGTCTTAACAAACTATATCTTCACAAATGTAACTCTGATAAATATTTACCACAGTGCCTTCCCACCAACATAAGTCATAATTACAATATCAGGAGAACCTATGATAGACTTTAAGTGCGCTTAATGTACATCTCCTGTCTGTCCATGGGAGTGGATCTCTCCTTCACTATGGTTGGGTTTTTGGAGTTTTTCTTTGCCAAGAAGTAGGATCTAAAGCAGAAGTGGACAAATTACACCCTGCTGGCACCTACCAGCCATGAATAAACAATATTAAGACTGACCTTATCCATTTGTAAGTGAAAGTTTTAACTCTTCTATTTTATTTGTTTAGTGCGTAACCTGCCTTGGGAGAACAGCTAGAAACTAACATCTTTGCTAGAATCTGGCTGTAACTGTTACAGATGTTCATTAATATGCACCATCTCTATCCAATAAATAAATAAAACAATAAAATAAACAAACTCCACCTCCCTCAGAGCTCCTCATTGCTCCGTAAGTGAAGCAAACTCCCTCACATGACACGGCTACATCTGTTTTTCTTCACTCTTCACTTCGCATCGATCTCATCAGCTTTATGTGCGTAGAAGCGCAACCTTGTTAGCTATTCCCAATCAAAAGCAGTCAAACTACTCCACATTGTTTCCAGTGGAAGCCAGACTGATCTGGGGTCTCATTTTTAAAACTTAGCATGGAATTCTTACTAAAAACTTCCAAAACTTCCTCTAATAAGCTCACTTCTCATCTTTCTGAGCTCAGATCATCTTTTGCCTCATCTCTGAAAGCCCAGACCCACAAACCTCAAAGTTTTAGGACCATACCGTTAATTTCCTTGTCAAGTTGTCTTTTCATATATCAAAAACTTATCGTTGAAAGTCGCGTACTTATAATTTTTGTATGTACGCACACTTAATAAATAAGACCACTGGACCAGAATTTTGTCAGAAAGCCCAGTATCCAGACTACATACTGTAGTCGAAAGGAGCAAACAGTGGCTGTGTTAGATGAGCTCAGAGCATACGGAACTATCACCAACACTTGGTCTGACAGTATATGCAGATTTAAAGGACACATTCTGCTACAGTGACTTTTTTTTTTTTTAGCTTTAAACAATGTTCTAACAACGTCATCAAAAACATACCTGAAGTAGCATTCAGTTGCATTCACGCTGTTTTGAGGAATGTTTATTAGCCTTTAATACAGAGGTGAAAGCATGGTTTTTAGAAAAGCAAACATGTACGCACAATTAAGAATGATTGAAATGTAAATGTTGACTGTATAGAGAATGTGTTTAATGAGTGCATGAATATGTTGTATGAGTTGGTGAGATTGGATAGATGCTGTATGTGGAAGCAACAAGGGTTGTGGCTTTTTAATTGTTGTAAATATGTAAATAATTATTGTTGACCCCTCCCCCTGAGGACTACAGATGGAAATTAGCTGTGAAGCTAGAATCTGGTACAAGCATCTCTGCCATTGTGCTTAATGTAACTGTACACTGTCCTAATAAACGAATAAAGAAAGAAAGAAAAAAGAAAATCTTATTCCTCCGTGCGTCAAACACACGTCTTGCTGAACTTCTGTAATTTTCAGACATATTTTCAGACTTACGTCACTTGCACCGCTGTTTTTAAGTCATTAAATCATTGCCAGACTCGTTATGAGCATTTCTGCCTCTAAACACGATAAATGCTGCAGCTAATCTGTACAATGACGTCTTTTCAGCGTTAACTTCACTATATCGTATATATAGCACTGGCACCATCTGCTGGCTAGATGCACTTCATTGTCATTTCATAGTGACTGATAACACAGGTCATAGAATGAATGAGAAACTTTTTTAAAACATAAGACGGCAAAGTAAAGGCTAACAGAAATATGCCAAATGCAGAATATTTTTCCTTTAAAGCAGAACTAAGTAATATCATTAAATGGCTTCGTAAGTGTGTGTGGTGGTGGCAAATCTATTTCCGAGGCGTTTGAAGCTCCCGTCGTCGCCCCTGCTGTCTCTGCGCAGAAAACCAGCCATGCAACATTTTCTGACGCTGACCCGAAGACAACTATCCTGAGAAACCTTGGCTCTCTTTTTTTTTATTTGGCCGCATGAAATGTTTTATATGTGATTGTACTTCCTTATTTCAATAGAAACAAAGGGTGAGTGGCAGTGTATTTTCACATGAGAGCTGCAGGGGGAGCATTGTCGTTGAAGTGATAATATATCCCAGTTTGGAACACAAATGCCCACGTTTGGTCTAAGGACAAAGGGCTCTGGGACGGTTATCCATGTGCTTATTCCCTGTGAATGTTGGTTAATCTGCTTGTCTTATTGACCAAAGACTGATGTTTGATTTTCTAACCTATTGTTGGTTAAAGCTACATTTTCTAAAGCCCTGTTGTGATTTTGGGCTCAACAAAAATAAACAGAATTGAATGTGTGAGCCTAACTATTCATTTTGTTAATTTCACTATCCATTCATAGTTCTAATACGCAGCATTACATAAACACCATCAATGTACTGATAATGCTTTTGGCTACATTCACCATTAGACCCAGCGCTAACGTCGAACGGGGGCGAAGTAATTGTCCACATTCACTCTCTTTATTTCAGCTGTGATAATGTTTGGGTTGAAACAAAGGACACAAATGCATTATGAATTATGACATTGAGAGCTGAGTGAGACGGAGCGGCCATGCCAGGTGTTTAATGGCACACGAGGGCTGCTTTGGTTCACAACACATTAGAACGCCGCGCTCCTATTTGAGCAGTAATGACATGCTCGGCGGCGGGGGCCATTTCCCATTTCCATCTGAACAGTTTTTTTTTGCATCATTTTGCAGCGCTGAAAAGACTCAAATGGGACTAATACGCCGCCTGATCTGTCTTACCCTCTTAGCTCTCTCCATTTGCAAAGCGTACACCTCACAATCTATTCATGCTCTTTGTATTAATGCTTTACCTGGAATAGAGGGCATAAAATGGCTGAAACACACACACCTTTCTTTATCCTGTTACATCATTTTTAGCTTTAGCAAACATTTTAATTTTGTGTGCCCTCATCCAGAGGGCGGAGGGTCATTACGTTAATATGTTTGGCTGACTGGGGGTTTCTGCTTTATTTTTAAAAACAAAGAGAGAATCCTTGAAAAATTGTCAGTGCTTGTAAATGTAGAATTTGTTATATTTTCTTAAACGTATCTTGAATGTGTAAATGTTTTTTTTCTTTTTTTATGTGTCTGCTGTTGTATTTTCACTTTGGCTCAGGTAACCCTTGAAAAGTGGTCTTGTTGACAGACAAGTGGTGCGTTCAGACCTCAGTGTCCAGAGCGTCCAGTTTACATAAAGTGTATGTGGACCAGCATCCAGGGCATCCGGTGTTCTTGCAGCGTGTCCAGAATGTCCGAGACGGCACGAATCCCGCGTTTTGGGGCGTCTAAGGCGGCACGTCCAGCGCGTTTATGCGTCAAATGAAAAATGTGTCACTTTTTGGTTTTTTTAATAACACCATGTAAAAGTTCATTCATTCATTTTCTACCCATACAGCACTGCTGAATCTTTTCTTTAGTCAGTGAGTCTGATTATGTTTGATTGTGATACAGAACTCCATCAATTAAAAAGCGTTTGTAAAACCAGAAGCAGTCACTTAGCTCTCCATATGACTCTGACATGGCACGCCAGTGAGAAGCAGGAATATTGTCGAGTGGGGGATGACCAAAGCCCTTGACTTTACCTTTAGTGTTTCACACTTCTCTGTTCTTCTGTTATGGACGAAAGGTCTTCAACAAATGACTTAACTTTTGCATTTCCAGAGGTGATGGTGTGTTGAGCGTTTTTTGGTAATTCTCTCTGTGATGGAACATATTGTGTCCCATGAAAGTACTTGAGTAAAGTGCCCATATTGGATTCAAATGGAAAGGCTGAAGTGGCCCATAAAGGCCCCCATTGTTTGACGCTTTGTGCAACACGTGTTAACAAGTGTATGTTGAAAGTCATGTGCTCTTTGAAATTCAATTACACATTTTTTTTAAGGGCTACTTCTACTGTCAAAATGGTTGTAGTGTTTATTTTATCTTGGAGTAATGTGTATGACCCAAAAACTAAGAGGAACAAATGATTCAAAAATCGGGCAGGGAGTGTACCTTTCAATGTAGATAAGACATAGAAGAGGAGAAAGGCACGCCACTCAGATGCTTTCCAAAATTTTCGTTCACTGATGGATCTTAGTGTCCTGTTATCTCAAAAGGAGGCTTTGTGCTTTCCACTCGCAAATCAACTTTTTTCCAAGCGGTTTTCCAGTGTGCCAGGGGGCTTCATTGTTTGTTGAATCAAACCAAAGTGTAGGCAGTTGCCGAGTAACTCCAAGGCACACATTGTGTTAATATTCATGAATGAAGCCATTTATCATTTGGAAATGACTAAACATCATTAAAGAAGATGGACCTTGGACTCCAAACACGGGCTCCTCAATACATGCTGACATTGAATGCCTGAAGTGGTCTCTTATTTCACAAGGGGGGTTTAAGTCTATTGTACGGATAAGATTTCCCATCTTTGTGATAATAAAAATCACAATCATAAAAACCATTGTACTGCTTTGTGTTACGAAGCAAAGGCCAAGCCACTGAATCTGAGATCCAAATTAGCCCAAACACGTTTGAAACATTCAGGTTTCCCTGTACATCTTGTCGTTCAACACCTTAACCCTCCACTAATTATATTAACATAGATTGATTACCAGACCCAAACCATAAAGAAACATCAAAATGTGCTTTTGTCTCACATCGGGGTGGAGCGCAATGATCTGAAACAAAATAGGCCAAATGATCTTTTGAACACTGGTGCTCTGTCACAATTCCAAATCATAATAAAGACCAATTTGCGTAACCTCCGCTCTGACTGGAGGGATTTCCAGGCTGTGGGAGTTCTTACACTCAGTTCTTACACGTGGGACAGACGAGCTGAACATATGACATGAGCGCAGGGTGTAGTGACCCTCCGCTCTCTGCACAAGGGCACACAGGTAGGCAGGTGCACTTTATACACAACCACCAAGTGTGAACCTCCTGCACCAGAGAGGGCATTTATTTCAGCTGCCAGCCAGTCATCATCACGTCTTCAGTGAGGCACAGGACCCCGGACGTATTTTGTACCTACAACGTTACTCCAGAGCCTCTGTAGTGTTGTCGTCAAGGTGCAACGACTGTAGAGGAGTTAAAACTATGACCAAAAAACACACAAGAATAAAGACATTTCAGTATACATGAATTATTGAATATTTTACAATATGACCAAGCATCATCAGTGTGCAGCTTCTTCGACAATGACTGATTTAGCATTAACTTTTACTATATACTATATCACCTTTTTTTTTTTTTTAATGAAATTGTACAACATTTTTATGAAATAAACACAGATATACAAACATGAACTTCCAAATGATGCATTTAAACTTACGGCATTGATTCATCAGTCCTTATCGATGGATGTGACTGGATTCCTAAACTGCAGACCATTCCAGCTTTCCAAACAGGAAGTGATGCATCTGACTTTGAACTAATTTTATCGAAAAACCCAAACAAAACAAAATGACACAGATGAGCTAATAGTGAATTCTTAACAATAGAGCTTCTCTCCATTAGTTTACATCACAGCCTTAAAGTCCCTCCCTGGTGCGTTGGCAGAAGTGCACCTGAGTACAGAGATTGGATTCACATATTTCTGACCTGTTGTGATTCAGCTGCAGCTCTGACCCGCCTTCAGTCACAGACTCTGCTTTGTATTTTTCTACTGTCTGTGAAGACTATTTCAGCTTCAAATCTAATCTTCAACTTCACGTGTAAAATGTAAAACACATACATTTAGTCATAAGGCTTGTCTGTGGAGGATCTGGATTGAGCAGTGAAGTTATAATGCTGGCACCAATTACTAAATGTGGAAATATTCACCTTATTCCAGAAGTTGTCGTGGGCGCCGCCATCTTTTTTCCATTGTATTAGTTTACATGGGGCAGACGAGCTCAACAGAAAATAAGTTCTCCGCAGACAAAAAAGCCCCAGGAAATCGGTGCAGTGTGACTTGTTGCCAAAAAAAAATCCATCCAATCATATATATATATATATATATATATATATATATATATATATATATATATATATATATATATATATATATATATTCAAACACAGAAAATATATTAGCCTTATATCTAATGTTTGATTTTATTTTGAGAATATAGACCTACAAACATGGCCAACAGATAGGAATCTACATTTACCACTGCATTTGAAGGGTGTTAAGCCTTGTTTGTGATTATTATATACATTTTCCCCATCATCTGGAGACCCCCAGAAATCATTTCGCAACCCCCATTGGGGTCCCGACCCCTAGTTTGAGAACCACTGTTCTAATACACCTTTGCGCCACCAAATTGATGAGATAAAACAAGTTCGATGACAACATCACATTCGTGGATTTATCCCATACAGACACAGAGTGTCACTGGAGTATTTATGAACTAATATTAATCTTACATGAGTTATTTAACTTGGATTTCACGTTGTTTCAGAAAACAGACAGCTTTTTCCCTCAGATGGAAAACTATCGATCTTTCACCTGCACAAGCTAAAAGTAAGTGGATAATGTTAGCGACTTTACAGCAAGACTCAAAAAAAGAGTGCTTGATTCATTATCTGTACAACAGTCCATCAAAACAGCGATTATAGGAGCTTTTGCTTAGCCATTTTGTGTGCAGTTCAAAGACCTGTTGCTGTACGACGTAATGCACTGGTGTCTGTTTTGACTCTTACAGTAAAAAAAGTACCACAAAACAGCGCTGTGTTAAGGCTACCGGTAATCTATTATTGACCTCAAAGGGCTCCAACGATTGGTTAAATAAAAATTGGATACATGCATCCCTAAAACAGACCATAGAATCTGACACCTCCTTTTCGAATGTCATAAATCATGTCAGTCCAGTCCTTGATTGTTGGTGTCGTTATATATATATATATATTTTTTTTTGTGATCGCCTTCTTCGCTGTCTTCACCATTTATTGTGTCCATGGCAGGGGATTTGAGGTCCAAATACAAACTGTAGTTCTGAGCTCAAAAATCTATTTCTGAACAGTAGAACAGTCCTAAAACAGATGGTAACGATGGGCTATTTGTCTAGTTTCTCCAGCAGTTAATATTTCCCTGTGAATCGTGAGCACTTTGACATGTGATACAAAAACTTATGATTTTGATCCATTGAGTTACAGCATATTGTCCTTATATTTTTCTTCATCTGTCAAAATATACTCAGAATCTCTTTCTTTCTTAATGTTTATGTATTTTGTTACAGTCCATTTTATTAAAACATTTATATTTTTTAGATATTATTCCCCTTGCAAGTTCTGATTTATGACTTTACGTAGATTTAAATCAGAGGGCAATAGTGGTCAGCAATGCTTTGTTTGTTTCGCAAAAAAATAAATAAAATAAGGAGATACTGCGATAACTATAAGCAAATGAAGATAGAATGCATCTGGTTATCAATTTTTTTCTGCAAAAGTCATGGTATCCAAATGGTTTTCTACAGCCTGAAGAGACCTTATGGGAACTTTCACAGACCGAAGCAAATGTTAAAAACAAATTTTGGTGATGATGATAAATATAGTGGAAGTGTAATGCTGCTTGCACAGTCTGACATCTGGATATGCTCACACGCATAAATCTTCAAACGTCCCCGATCATTTGACTGGCTCTGAGGCGGAATCTGAAGCTCCATAAAACTCGGCGCAGGTTGGACGTGTCCTCATGTCTGTCCTGAAAAACGAGCCCTCTTCCCCGCCTCGGAAAATACAGTGGCTGGCGTTAAGGTTATGGTCAAAGGAGTGAACTACTGCGCATGGACTGTGAAAATGAATACATGGACGTTAATATGTATCGTGAAAGACTGAGAAATATGATGTGCATGTGGGTGTAGCTGCAGGCCTTTAGTCGTTTAGTCCAGTGGTTCCCAACCTTTTTTGTCTGGAGTACCCCCTAAGCTTTGTTTCACACTCAGCGTACCCTTTAAGTTGAGTTTCAGGCAGATAAATAGTTTTACTAGTTGAATATAGTCAATTATTACTATTATATTATTTTATTTAATTATATGTATGATCCAAGATACTCCAAAATATACTAAATGTACAACTAATGACACTTTTTTTAATTCATTTAAAGGACCCATATTCTGCTATTTTCCCCTTTACACAGTCTATTCTAAGGGCTTTGTTGATACATTTTTGCGTTGTGCAATATCCATAACATAACAGTTTCCAAAAAACACCCATTTCTTGGACTGGCCCCCCTCCTTGTAAAAGCAAACGGCTCACTCTGAGATCTGACCCCCCGAACAGAGAGCAGTCTGCCTCCCTCGCCCAACCCGCGCGCCTCCCCCTCCCAACCCGCGACGAAGCCTAGAGTGGAGATGTTGCGCATGCACCGTGTGCTCCGGTAAACAGCGATACACAAACACTGAATAAACATTTTATCTGTCCTGACGGTGCGTCGTGCTGAGTCCTACGTCCTGGATCTGACCTGGAGTTTGACGTGCTCCAGTACCTCAACGACGGACTTTGCCGCCGTTTGGTAAATAACAAGCTAACTCTTCTATCTGTCGTATCCATCGCGTAATTACTGTGTAGCATTAGCATTAGCTGTTTTTATTCTTGTGGCTGTGCGCTTCCTGGAGGCGTGGCTTGAGCGCCGCGTCATCCTGGTGAAGCCGCGTCATCTTAGTGAGGAGCCCCCGTCTGCTGCTCAGCCGAGGGGGACGGAAAAGACAGTTCTCTAGCGAAAGCATGCGGGAATCAATCAAAAAACCACTTTGGGCACAACATACGAGGCCCAAATAGCACTGGAGGAAGGTTAAAACCTCTGAAAAGTCGATTTTGCATGATATGGGACCTTTAAAAGTACATTTCATCTTCGTTTAAAACCTGAAACCATTCCAAGTGCCCCCTGGTAATTCCTCACGTACCTCTTGGGGTCCCCGTACCCCTGGTTGGGAAACACTGGTTTTAGTTGATGAATTTGTCGATGGAGTCTTAGTTGATGATCAGTCAACTTATTATTTTTGGGGGATTATAGGGATTTTTCTGGATCGTAGCGACAAGGAGAAGACTTGACTGTGAGTTTACTTTGCCGTTCTACAGATAATTACGCTGTTTACTAGATGTTTTCTCTTTGGAGCTCACCAGTGACCAACCACCCCTTGGAACCAGAAGTACATTTTTCTCGTAGGGACATAAAATGTTTGAAAGCTTGCTCAAAGCTAATCAGCTCTGTGGTGAGTAATGAGCATTAAACCTATAATTGTATTTAAAATCTCTTTCTGAAACCTTATTAACCGCTAAGTTATCAAAACATTATGCCGAAAAGTTTTATGTGTGTTTCTTGGGCTGAAAACAACCGTGTTATGGACATTAGTTTCCACAGAGCTGGTTAGCCTCCGTCATGCCATTAAACTCGTAATGTTAGAATTTTTCTAAATCCCTTTGGCAAAAATGAATGAGAAATTTACTCCGGAACCGCGGCTTATATGTGGGCGGGACGGACTGGTGAGCTCCATAAATATTGTAATTCTGTGAAAAGGTCTGTTCGTAACAGTATTTGTTAGTTTTAAGAGCTTTTGCTGGTACCACGCGTCACCATCTTTTTGTCAATTAATCGATGTACTTTGGTCAACCAAGTTTTTCTACTAAATACAATATAACATCAGTGAACCCAAAATATACACAAAGTTTTAAATGCATACAGTATGTATAATAATAAAAAAAAAAAACACTTGATTCTAAACTTGTGAAAGTGAAGTGTGTATTTTTTACAATTGCTTTTAATACAAAGCCATACTTTTGTTGCATTTACATTGCTTTGTATAGAATTTTACTTTTCTCTCTCGCTCTCGCCCTCTAGCTCTCGCCCCCTCTCTCTCTCTCTCTCTAGCCCTCTCTCTTTCTCCCTCTAGCTCTCACCCGCTCTCGCTCGCTCTCTTTCTCTATTGCATTAATGGAAAGCCCTTTGGTTCAGTTGTTGCTGTTGTAAAGCAAAATTTGATTTCATTGATTGATACATTATTCCTATGCATTCTTTTTTAACCTTAGAGAAAGTGGTTTTATCCCAGCACTTCTCTTTTAAAATACACAAGTATTATGTATGCCTATATTTGATTGTAATGTGATTTTTAAATTCTACATTTGTATTTATGTTAAATCCATTGATTCTTTTTATTTATTGTGAAAAGCACTGTGAATTGCTTTTAGTATGAATTGTGCTACACGCTGCCCTTTTTGGTTTGTTCGTGTGTAAACTGAATGATCCATCTGTCTCTTCCAGTTAGTAATAATTGAACCAAAAAATCTCATGAAAGGTGGAAGTAGATAGTTTAAACTTGTATCTGTAAGACCCAATTCCTATTCCCTGTGTGTCCCTCTCCTTCCCCAGAGAACTTCGACAAACTGATGCTGTATTTTGAGGGGTAGGAGTTTATAATTTCACACTTCTTCCTATTCCTTTTTGAGCATGGATGCACCACAGCAGTAAAATGTGGCAGAACTTGTATGTTGCTCAAAAAAATAAATAAATGAAATGAAATTTTTCTAAGTGACTTTTCTTTACTTTAGGCTCTAAATAATGATAAAAATGCCCAGCGAACTGTTACCATCCTAAGTAGTACATTTCCCTCTCTTTCCATCGCTCCGTGTCCTCTGAGCATGTCTCTGTCTTATCGCTGCCTCTCTTGCGTCGCTGCTGACCCCCCTCACCTCGACCCCACAGCAGTGAGGGGCAGTATCCTCGTGAAGCCCCACACCGGAGCTCTTAGACCGCACGCCTGTCCAGTGCTGCTGCTGAGAGCTCATGACAGCAGTGATGTACCGAGAAGTAGATTTCTGAGGTGCAACAAAAACACAAAAGAACAATCAAATGAGCAAACTTCATAGATGTCATGTAAGTGTGTAATAGTATGTTCTTTTTACCAGCACATTTCCTTGTTTCTTGAAAGACGCTTAAAGAACTTACCGCCATTTGAGGCAACACCGACAAACGGACCTCCGTGTGGGAAAACAATTCAAAATTTTATTGTGTTAGAGCTGCTCAATCACCCACTGTTTAACAACTACAAGAGAAAACGCAGAGTTATATTGTGCATTTTGTACTCTAAGGCCCAAATTTGTTGCTATATTATGTCTGTTTAGACTCCATTTCCTGTCAAACTATTAAATCAACAAAGAAACCATGGCAGACCACGCCCCCCAAATGACACATTGCCGACTGTATCTATCCTGCAAGGCCTGGGGATGCTCTCCGGATCAAAGAGACACACGCTGCTGGTGTTCTGTTGAGATTCGCGTCCCCTCACATAATTTGACACTCCCCTCTCTTCGTGTTACAGTTTCACAACTTAAAATGTTCAACTTAAGAACACTGACGTCTTTTAAAAGGATTGTAAAATGTCAGTTTACGTTATAAATCTGAAAACTTCTATCTTCATTTACTCATTAGTGTACTTTGACTGCCAGTTGACATCGTTCAGTTATGCGCCGCTTAACTATGAGTCTAAAACCAACTTACAATTTCAATCATTTATAAACGGTTCATGTTTCGAAAGGCAAAGTGAATAATTAAGCTCCTGCATATTTCGACAAGCTAAGTGTTCATGTCGAGATTTGCTTCCTCTGATAACTGTCCCATATCAGACTTATTGTTTTTAAAGGAAAATACAGAGATTTCACAGTCGAAATGAACATAATCTAATCAATATTCAGCAGGACAATTATGTACATAGTGTCTACATACTAACAATGAGCTCATATCAAAAAGTTCAGTTCAGGACGCCTAAACCACATCGCCAACACCATCCATACCTTGGGCCTTATTCTTGCTCTTAGCTCTCACGGTTCTTCTAGCAAACTGGAACTCACATGCAATATTTTTTTCAGAGCGTGTACAGTTTAAGAACATTTTTTTTACACGATGAAGCAAAGCAGCACACAATTTTATTCCGGAATCCCAAATTTCAGTTACCTCAAGGGGCTCTCGCAAATAAACCGACTGTCCCACAACAACTCTTGCCCTTAGTCCCATTTCTTATAAAGGAAAAAGAGTAAAAATAAAAGCCATGGGAAAGATTCTCTCCCACAGGACGTGAAGTTGTGGCCGGAACTGATGGACCTTTCGGGATTAAAACAATCCAACTGTTCAGCAAAGCCAGAAAAGAGAAAGATGTTCAAATGATACTTCGCAGAGGTTTTACTCCTTCTGATACATTGTTGGCGGACGAGTCAGGTTTTTGGATTAAGCAAAGGATAGAAAGAGTAAGTATGGTCCAGTGTTCAGTCAATTCTGTCCGAAAGGAGCAAAGCTGAGGAATGTTAAATAACCTCTCTCTCGACAGACATGCCACCAATTAGCTCTGCAATAAAACCTAATCCATTTTAAATAAACTCGCACAATTAGCCCTATCCAATTTCTACGCGACTTGAAAGACCGTGAGGCGAAGGAATTCAAGACCAATTTACCTTAAAATGCACGGGAAAATCAGCCATAGGCCAGAAAGGCTCAACCAGGCTTTTTCCCAAGAGTTCCAAATGTCTATGCAAATGTGTGTGTGTGTATTTTGGAAGTACCACATGCCAAAGTTCAGAGCGTTCCAGCCAGAAAAGCAACATGACAACCCACATCCACATGGACTTTGGAGAGGACATCAAAGAGCATGGCATATGGGGGAGATTTCCAACACAACAGGCGGCAAGAGCGGCGTTAAAATGCACTGCAGCGGGCGAGAAAAGCAGTGAAAAGCAACTTGTGATTAATGTAAGAATTAACGTCATTACAAATATTTAAATTCCAGCAAATCTACCCAACTACTGTCTACATTTAGTTAAAGGTGCACTAGGACTTTTTCTAGTGGAAGATCCGCCTAATAGATACAGTTGGCATCCAAGTGGTCCTCCGCCTTTTTCAATCGCGACCCCTGAACACAAAAAATAAGTGACATTTTGTGACCTTTATGTCAAATGTTTGATTTTATTTTCAGAATATAGACCTGGAAAAATGCTTTGGTCGGTCAACAAATGGGAATCTACATTCACCACTGTATCTGAAGATTGTCAAGCCTTGTTTAAGACTGTTGTACCCTGACCCCCAGGTTGAGAGCCACTGCACTTAGGGACTGTGGGGGAAGCAATTTTAAAGGACACATAATCATAGGACACATAGTTACAGTGCCGTTTTTGAGCTTTAAACCATGTTGTAACAATGTTCCGTCACCAAAAAGTAGCATTCAGTTGCATTCACGCTGTTTTGAGGAATGTTTATTAGAAAATCCAAGCATCAAACACACTTCTTACTGAACTCGCTCGACCCGGGACATATTTTCGGATAATCTACGTCCCTTATCTGAGAATTTTCCACTGCTTTAAGTCCTTAAATAATCACTAACTTGTTCTGAGCATTTCTGCCGTCTAAATACGATAACTACAGCAGCAAATCCGCACCAAACATATATTCAGCGCTAACTTCGCTAGATTGTATATAGTGCTGGCGCCATCTGCTGGCTGGATGCACTAAATGTAATTTCATACTGGCTGATTAAAAAAAAAAAAAAAAAAGGATTTTCAAGTTTTATTTAAACATGAAATGGCATAATAAATGTACTCAATAGCATGTTAAAAGGATAATAACAATATGAAAAATAAATAATATTTTCCTTGGAGAAGCTGCTCTGTTCCACTGTTCCACAACAACTACAAGCACCGAGTTTCTGAAATATATTGTGCCAAATACAGACACAAAACACAGAGGTGGTTTTGAGAGTCTCAATTCTGAAGTCCAAAGTCAGGCAGGTCCAAGTCAATCCTCAGTCGGTGAACCATAAATCCAAGTATCCAATTTATGGGATTTTTTTTTACATTGTCTTACCTTAAAAAGTCAGGTCATGACTCAGTGTTATGCAATTCAAAGTCAAGTTCCAAATCTCAAGACATCAAACTGACTGAAGTCATGATGTGCAAGGCCAAACCTGCAAATGCACGAAGAAGAAGAAAAATGGTCCAACAGCCTAAATTTGCATAAATATCCAAGAATGCTAATGCTTTATGCTGCAGGCTAAATGCTACTGCTATGCTAGAGCCAACAGCTGTGTTTTAACATCTGGAACAATCTGTTCATTTTCCTGAGGTAATGCCATGTGAACAGTGTCTGTTAAGACTCAGGTGTGAATTCAACTCAACTTGAATTAGTTTTGCTTAAAATACATGGGGAACAAACCACGCCCGACTATATATGGATGCTACTTACTTTATAATTGATTAAATGTAGATGTTTATCTGAGATGTCAGATCTGTGGAGAGGTGAGCCCACTCACAGTTAGAATGCATGTTTTTGTAGGTATTTTATTAGCAATAAAACACTCATAATTGAATAAATGCACATTGGCCAACATTCCAGGCATAGTCACAGCTCTACTTAAAATTTTATGAGTTGTGTTTACAGTTTTGGCCACTCGATTTTGAAATGTCTTGCATAATAAACAAGTTGCACGTTGTGTAAAGCCACGTTTCTATAGGACAGCGCGGAGTGGAGCGGTCAGAGGTGTTTCCACTGCACAAAGGGGAACCTTACCGCCCGTCTGAGGGGTCCAACGGGGGCCATGGAGGTATTAGCTCTCAGTGCAAGCTGCTCACTTTAGACCCATGGACGAGTTTAGCGCAAGATGATTGGACAAGAGAGAACGCAGACTCGGGTGAGATCAAAACGGCAAAAAGCATATATAAAGACAAAATAATCATTCCTCACTAAACACTGACTTGATCTTTTGAAAAAACAGCATATTTACGACGATAACTTTATTTGTCGCTGACACATTAGCACACATTAGCATTAGCTGTAACTTGCATCAAGAACAAAGATATTGTAGTTCCAGTCTATGATGCATCTAACGTTATCTAAACCCAACACATTTCAATAAGAGAGGTTAAATAATGGCGTGGAGTCGCAGAGAAGTGAAAAAAATAATACAAAAAGCTGACAATAACCCAGAAGTTGTGTCTTATTGACTCTAGCTTTCGCCTTATTTTACAGCGTCACAAATGTGAAATTGCTTCGTGTGAGATCAGCCGCATGAAAAAAAACATTTAACTTATGAAAATATTTGTTATGTTTGAGTGACATCAGTATTCAGTATCATTCTGCAATCTAACAGAAGGATTACAAATACATACTTTTGACTTTGCAAACGCATAAATAGTCCTCTTTTCATGTTTTCTTGTGGGATTAAAACAATTGAAAATAGCATTAGAAACATTAAAACTTGACTTGCCGATATCTGCACCCACCTTTGGCAGAACACAATGATTCCTCGAACATACGGCACCGGTCGTTAGAGACAAACCTTGCTAAATGAGTGCCATGTGTCTGCTGACGATTAGAGAAGTAATTAGTGGAGGTGAATGTACAATGAGCTCGTTAGGACAAATGTGCGGGGCTTATCTGAGTGCTGGGAGAGCAGACAGCGCCTGGTCCATGGGAACACTGAATCACCTGCCCGGGCCTGACGCCAGCACAAAGGCCCTGACATGAATGATGCATGGGAGATGAAGCAGTCCAGCACAATGAGGTCTGCATATCATTTTTCATATTTAACTGGACATAAAAGACTGAGAGGAGGCGGTGGTAGACGCTTTACTCCCAGGTGTTTTTTCACTTAAAGAGTTTTGCAAAACGCGCTTTCGAAATACTTTTTAAACATCTTGGAAGGTCACATTAAGTGGTAAAATATTGTATTTGTGTGGAAAATAAGGAAAAGTAATCCAGCTTTGAATTCTGTGTGCACAAGTCGTCGTCTTAGTGAAAGTGTTTTGAGCACAGACGTGATCTGGTGAAGGTGAGTGGACATTTTACATCAGCATGAATGGTTCAAATCACCAAATTCAAGTTTCTGTGATCAACATTGGATTAAAACCAAATGATTTTCAGAGGCAACCCAAAAGGCTAAAGGACACATAAAACAGAATTTACTTTTTGAGATTTAACCATGTTAGATAATTGTCTCATCAAAAACATATCTGTTGTATATTGCTTAATTCCTAATTTCACTAATCCTGTTTACGAGCTTGTCTTCACTGCCCTTATTACTCTGCAAATTGGGTTAAGGTTTAAGGCTCAATGTCAAAATCCTGACGTCTCCTGTGCAGTTTTATCACATATATCATTGCTAGACTTGTTCTGAGTTATTCAGCCATTGCATTGCATTCATTACACCTGCATGCTCAGTATTCAAGTTCACAAATTCTTGAGAATCCATCTTCTTAGGTTCTTGTGATTCAATTGGTAATTGGCCCCGAACCAAGGTGTGGGACTGGATCAATCACAGAGCAGCATTGGGCGGGAGTCAAAGGTGAAGTGCCCAAACGAACCCAACCAAACATGGTGGAACAGGCCTAACGCACTTTGCCCTATTTTAGCAGAAAAACAGACTTTTTTGTTGAATTTAAAACATGCACATACAGTAGAGGCACATGTGGACAGGAAAATGTCTGATTTTCTCCCAACTGGACAGTTTTGATTGTTCTACTTGTGCCGCTGTTGTGATGCTTTGGTACTTTTAACTTCATGCTGATTGGTCAATCATGTACAGACGGAGCCTTTCCAGACTGATAAATGAGTAGAACTCACAATCTGGCATGAGCTGGTTAGCTTACATTAGCATGTTGGAGCAAGCGAGCTTCCCAATTCTCTTTATTCAGTTGCAGGTGTTACTGCAGGAAAAAAGTCCTAATTTAGTCTGGTGACTGCTAACTTTGCGTCTCCGTGAAGATAGACAAGTTACTGTAATAGTCCTACATTCCAGGCAAAGTATTAACATGGAGACAAGCAGGTAGTGGACCTTCCACCAAGTTACATAGTGCACCAAGAATGTATCACCAAATAGACCGCTATCTTAGACATAAATTGGACTCATGATGGTATAACCGGGTAAAACATATGTCAAGTGAAGGACAGGAGAATGTTTTCAAGGGTCATGTCCCGGGAGGCCAAAGTGTCATGGAATACCCCTCACCCCCTCACCCCCCCCCGCTAACAGGTCCCGGCCTGAGCTATTCTTAGGCCGCGTGTCAGCCCTGTCTCCAGGGAGCAGACTCAACGTCTCTCTTACATTACGCAGGTCTCCAAAGATGTCTCTATTTGATCCTAATTAAGAAGTACAAGTCGAAAACTAATTTGAACGTCTCGCGGATGAGATCAGGTTGCTAACTGAAAACCAGGGCTAATGAAGTGATGCGGAGGGGGGTAAACAGGCCCTGCATGTTCAGTCACGGAGCTATATCAGGTTGTGATGCATTAGCGCGTTTATAGCATAGAGTTAAATGTATTTTGGCAATTGCTATTTTGTAGGTAACATTGTTAGGATTGAGGTCAAAAGTCAGAGTGGTTAAGTGGCTCAAGCTGACAGCAGGGATATTTGTTGGTTTACAAGAATGCAGGTCAATTATTATTTTTGTTAATTACTCTTTGTTATTTTAATCAATTCTGAATAACTTGCAATAATAGTTTGGCCCTTGTTAGAACTTAACCCTAATTAAATGTGGAATTTATTTGTGGTCAGATTCTCATTTAGTTCAACACCTGTTTTTTTCTGTTTTGAACTACACAATTTAAAAGCCTCATAAAATCAGTCAAAGTGTAATGGCAGGCTCTGTGCACATCAGCGTCATCGTGAAATCTAAAATACCTAAGTAGCAACTTTAACTTTTGAATTCATTGAACTGGGGGGAGTAAAGGTTACTGGTTTCCCCGGGGCCCAGGCATATGATGTTTTTTTGATGTTTTTCTATTTTTTGTTTTAATAAAATATGTTTGAAAATGTCGTTGAGTAAAATCCTTAACAGACTAAATACAATTATGCGTGACAACTGAGGGCCCCTTCACCCCTTTAATAAGAGGAAAATAACTGCTCACATATTAATCAAGTAGTTAACAAAAACAGTTGTGGTTATGATTTGCAGTTAGTGTATTCTCTTTGTTTTTGCAATAACTACACGACTCATTTCACAAACAAATATAGGCCTATAGCAACACAACTGTCTATGAATTTGCGAGTTATTGTTAGGTGCACAAACCACAGTGTGTACATTCTAGCAATAGGGAATGAAAAAATTACAGTAATAACTGAATTTGCTTGGATGAATAAATCACAAAATTGTATATTACAGGTCCACTGAGAGGGTTTGTGCCTGGGGCCCTGAATTTAGTGCTACGCCCCTGTCCCAACGTATGCGTATTATTAAATTAATTTTCATCTGTAACCTTACCGGATCTAAATCACATCATTTCTTATTCTCCCCTTAGGAAAAAAAACCTCACAATACACAATTTTGACCTTAAAAAACACACTAAAGCTGTATTGCGGCTGATTTAGAGCCCGGTATCACCTCTCGCACCCTCAGGTCGGGACCCTTCCACTCTATGTAAGATGAACGATACAATGTCATGGGGCTGGGGCACTTCAGCCGACTTCACAGAACACCACCCTGAGACCAAAGAGGAGCGGTTTAGGGAAGGGTTGAAAAGGCCAGGATCTGAACCATGCTTTCGAAGTGACGACGGAATGGTGCAAAGAGAACTTAAGCACTTTAAGTCAGATCTAAGCCACGAGTTGCAGGCTGCTGTAATGTACCCTTAGGAACAGAACCAAACCCGAACCACTCTAGCAGTAAAGCAGTAACGTCAAATAGAAAGTACAATATATAATAAACTGTCAATGAAATTTTCATCAAAGACCACCCAACTTTTCTTATGTGAAGATTATTTCAGTTTGCGGTGTTATTTTAATATTTATTAGGCTACGAAATTAGCAATGGCCTTAGTAACAAGACAAAAGACCTGCATTTACACACATACAAGCATTCTCTAGTGAGATATTCAGCAATATTCAGCTTTAAAGCAAAACTAAGGAACTTCAGTCAAAGAACTCCTCCTGCAGCCCTCTTGTGAAAATACAAAAGACGCAAAAGCTTTTTTTATTCTCCTTTTATATAATAAGTAAATACAGTCACATACATACATTTCATGTCGCCAAATATAAAAAAGGGAGACAGTGTTTCTGAGGAGAGTTGTCTTCAGTTTGGTTTCAGGAAATGTTGCCGCTGACTTTCCGTGCACAGACAGCAGGGGGCGACAGCAGGGGGCTACAAAAACCCCGAAAATACATTTGGAGCCACCACACGGACTTCTGAAGACGTTTAATAAGGTTGAAATGTTACTTTAACGTTCCACTTTAACATGTTGTTAGTGACATCCACCTCCAGGTCACTGTCCATTTTGAGGTCTGTCAGTATTTATTGACTTCAGCACGACTCTGAGAAAACTCCACAGATCCGATTGAAATTTTACAAAACATAATTCATACAATTAAACAATCTGTGATCAGTGATGGACAGTGATGTGTTAGATGTAAGTGCTATGCTTTTACAGCCACATTATTTTACAATTAAATAAAGTAAAAACCTTCAATCTAATAAAAGGAGTATTTTTCATATGATTTTGCGTCTGACAGATGCCCGGGCACAGGTGGCAGCTGTCAGCCCTGCGTGCCCTGCACATGTGTCTGTCTAATCCACTGCTCACTTCCTCGGGGTGTAAGTCCGGGGTTAGCGTCGCGAGCACGTAGCACTTCATAACAAGGGCATAGCGTTACGGACCACACACACACGGGACCCCGCTAAGCCCCTGCGAGGGTGGGTCCTGAAGTCCAGTCTGAGGTGGTCCCTGCGTAGTCCCTGACCCACTGCAGCTGTCAGCATCGGCCTGTACGCAGGTTTACACAAAAATGGAAAACTCACCGGAGATTGAGGCTTTGGAGACAATGCAGGGTTAAAAAGAGTGATTAACATTTACATTTTCATATTTTTTGTGACGAGAGATGGTGGCTCAGTTGGTAGGGTGGTTGTGTTATAACTGAAAGGTTGCTGGATCAATCCCAGATCCTGTGAAAGCGTACTGTGTTGTGTCCTTGGGTTAGACACGTCACCACCTTCACTTGAGTGTGATGTGTGAGTGTGGTGTGGTCAGACGGGCTGCCGGAGAGGACTGGTGGCCGTGTTTGTGAGTCATTTGTGGTAAGTGAAGCAGCCCACTACCACAGGACTGCGTGTCATTTCGCTGGTGATATAGTGATATAAATATGGAAAAAAAACACAATATAACATGTCAACTGTAGCAGATTTTCGTCTCAGTTTGGAGGGGCGGCAGACAGAGGTTATGGCTAGATGCTAAAGCCTAAATCAACTTGAATCTGGTTCACACGATCAATTCTGGCTATAACCAAAGTTTATCAGAGTGAGTATAAGGCTGGAGGCTCTGTGCGGTGTCATTGAGTTGTAACGATTAACGGAGGCTAGCAACATGAAAGTGGAATGGTGAGATCTGGTTCTGTCCACGGCTGTGCTCTGCTGAGATGCGATGCTCTTCTGTTTACCATTGGTCACATGGATGTTGTTTACTGTCGGTCACATGTTTGTGTTTTCCATTTGTCACATGTTTGTGTTTACTGTTGGTCACATGTTTGCATTTACTGTCGGTCACATGTTTGTGTTTACTGTTGGTCACATGTTTGTGTTTACTGTCGATCACATGTTTGTGTTTACTGTCGGTCACATGTTTATGTTTACCATTGGTCACGTGGTTGTGTTTTCCATTTGTCACATGGTTGTGTTTACTATTGGTCACATGTTTGCATTTACTGTTGCTCACATGTTTGTGTTTACTGTCAGTCACATGTTTGCGTTTACCTCGGTCACATATTTCTGTTTACTGTTGGTCACATGTTTCTGTTTACCATTGGTCACGTGGTTGTGTTTACTATGTGTTGTTTTTTTTTACTGTCAGTCCCATGTTTGTGTTTACTGTCGGTCACATGTTTGTGTTTACTGTCGGTCCCATGTTTGCGTTTACAGTCAGTCACATGTTTGTGTTTACATTGGGCACATGTTTGTGTTTACATTGGGCACATGTTTGTGTTTACTGTCAGTCACATGTTTGTGTTTACTGTTGGTCATGTGTTGTTTCTTTTACTGTTGGACACATGTTTGTGTTTACTGTTGGGCACATGTTTGTGTTTACATTGGGCACATGTTTGTGTTTATTGTTGGTCATGTGTTGTTTCTTTTACTGTTGGTCACATGTTTGTGTTTACTGTTGGGCACATGTTTGCGCTTACTGTCAGTCAAATGTTTGTGTTTACATTGGGCACATGTTTGTGTTTACTGTCAGTCACATGTTTGTGTTTACTGTCAGTCACATGTTTGTGTTTATATTGGGCACATGTTTGTGTTTACATTGGTCACATGTTTGTGTTTACTGTCAGTCACATGTTTCTGTTTACCATTGGTCACGTGGTTGTGTTTACTATGTGTTGTTTTTTTTTACTGTCGGTCACATGTTTGTGTTTACTGTCGGTCACATGTTTGCGTTTACTGCTGGTCACATGTTGGGCAGAGATTGGTCATAGACAGTGAGGGGAGGACTCTGCGATTATTACAAAATATCAGACACACTTTATGTAACTTGCAACTCGTCTTGGTCGTATGACAATTTAAAGTTGAATCTTTGTTCTTTACGTCACGGTGAGAGCTACGACCCACATTTTTCAGCCACAACTCTAGATTTGCCCAAGATTTGTAATCTTTCATCAAATTCTAGATAATAACTAAAAACATGTACAATAGGCTCCTCCCTTCCCCTCTGGAGCCAGTACTGCCCTGAAAAAGAGATGCTAAATCTCAGTGGGACTTTCCAGGTTAAAGAAATGTCAATACATAAAATAAATAATGAAAGTGAAAAGGCGCGATGAGCACAAGCAGAACTTATATAGCCTGAAACCAGTAAGTACAAAAGCCTCCCTTGAGCAGCCTAGGGTTGCGCCACTCGTGGTCCAGTGGATGGCTCGTATGCCTGACATGTGGGACGGGCCGCAGCGTCATGAGTTTGAATCCAGCTCTCAACAATGTGCTGCATGTCATTCAGGTCTTGTCCCTGTTTCACGTTATACTCTGTCAAATAAAGCCTATGGGACAAAAAAAAGCTCTCATATCATATACTTTATTTCAGTCCAAATTGCACTGCCATTGTGGGGGATCCTGCTTAATATTCCATTTTCCGTTCCATTTTAGTCCAGGGCCGAATCACAGAAGCAGCAGTCTGAGCAGGGAGGCCCTTTCCACACACACCTCCTCCCGGGGGAGATTCCAGGCCACAGAGACGTCCCCCCCAGCGTGTCCTGGCTCTTCCCAAGGGCCTCCTCCCCCGGAGAAGCAGCAGCTCTACTCCGACCTCCTCTTGTGTGACTGAGCTACTCCTCCTTATCTCTGAGGGAGCCCCCAGCCATCCTGTAGAGGAAACTCATTTACACCACTTCTGGCATCTTATCCTCTCGGTCATTACCCAGAGCTCATGACCAGGTGAGAGTAGGAACATACCTGCTTATCGTGATTACGGCAGATTTGTTTATTTCTCTTTCAAAAGTGCTACGAGACATTTTAAAACTGGTGGGGATTCAGCGAAACAGGAGCAGGAATCAATCAAAATGCAGTTTTGATTAAACTAATGATGAGGAAACAGTGTTATGTCCAGTTCAAAGTTTATGAAAAGCTTTATCACCAGAATATCACCAAAAATATCCCAGTCTATTTACAGTCCTTTGATTCCATCACAAGACAAACTGACACCCTATGAATGGCAGAATGTATTACTTTTAAACATTCCATCCTTTAACAGTTCTGCAGATCTGTGTTTAGATTTTTCTTGCGTGTGGTTTCCTGGAACACATATGAACTCACAAATCTCCGAAGAATCTATAGCTGCAGCGAATTTTACGTTCAGCCTGCATACAAAAATGTTTTATTATCTCAACTTTATCCTGCGTTTATCGATACGATTCCCCGCGCGGTTTCGACAAATCCTTCTCGTGTTATTCCTGTAAAGCCTGGTTCACATCTCCAGCTCACCTAAAAGAGTAGGTGCTGCTGCGCTCCTGACGGCTAATGGCTTCCCAGGGGCCCGAACTCACTTTTTACTGCCAAGTGGGTGGGTTGGAGGGAGGGAGGACTGGGGAGAGAGATGGCGCCGGAGGGAGAAAGATATCCCGAAAGTCCGGAACAGAGCGGAGAGCGAGCGGGGCGGGTGGGCGTGCAGAGGAAGGGAGGACTGATGCGGTGATACATGACGGATACGAGAGCGCGAGAGACGTTCAAAACCGACAGGCAGACGAGTGACACATAGTGAGAAGTGTTCCAAACCAAAGGAGCCAGTCAGGCGGCGTCAACTGTTGGCCTGCTTCGACTTTTTTTCATTTTGGTAACTCAGGGGTCGCTGCAGTTAAATAATTATGGAGATTAGGTTGAGTACAGGGTGTCCTTCCAGTAGAAACTGTCATTTTGCTTTGACGGGATTGAGATTGATGCGTTGATTTAGTTGCTTCAAAAAGACTGTGGACGTACTTATATTCACAGTTTGTTGGACATGTGAAGATTGTTATGACACGTCTTAGAAACGTGTCTTACAACTGGGCAACAGGCCATAATTGCCTTGGGCCCCCAACCTGAAGGGGCCCCAATAAGGCGCTATCCTCTGGTTCTTCCTGCTTTCCCATCAACAATATTTAAGATTGTAGTTCACATGTAGTCTGTTCATTGCTGTTCACATGCTTTTTCTCACTGTTTCAGACACTGCGGCGGATGCTCCAATGGCGACCTCCCCCATCCCACGACCCTGACCTGGATGGATTCTCAAGAGTTTGTGAACTCACAAATATTCATATGGCGGGGCCAGGTTACCAAATTCCTAGGTCAGTATTGCAGTTTACAATGAATAAAATGTACACTGATGATCTTATGTTTCAGGTCAATATTACGTACATGGAAAAAAGGTTCACACTTCTCCTTTAAAGCCACCCAAACTATTTAAATGTACGTGGGGGGAAAAACAAATTTGTTGCCTTCTGAATCATGGCATCAAATCATAAAACACTCATAGATTCCCTGCATCAGGCTCTGTGGGTGAAGTGTCTTGCCCAACGACAGAATGGTTCAAATAGTGCAGGGCAGTAAACCAGCAGCTACAGGAGCTGTTTATTACAGAGGTGTGAGGGTCGACTGTCAGGTTCTAGGCCCAGGCCGTTCATCACTGAGACCAGATCTGGAGCACTGGACTCAAATAGCCCCCTGCAGTCTGTGAGGACTGTAAAAATCAACTTCATCTATTAAGGTCAGACACTGCAGGTGAATAGGAAAAAATCTTAAATTTAAAGATATCAATATGAAACTTCTCCTGTAGTTTACTCACATAAATGTAAGAAAAATATAAATTACAAGTTTTTCATCATGTCATGTTTTCATGTAGAAATATGGCATTTTATGTGTAAAAACGGCCAAAATGTCTCACATATGAGAAATCTGAAAAATGGAAACCAGGTTTACATTTCTTGGTTCAAGTTGAACACATATTAGTTAAAAAAAAAAATTAAAGAGGGGATTTTGGATTTCTTATTTAGTTTTTAAGTAAACTAGACTGGACTGAAAATGGTCCTAAAAATTCTTTTTTTTTTTTTTTTTTACTTTAATACATCAGTTTTAGAATTAGATATCAAAACATTCTTCTGTGCGTTTCATCAAAATCATGTTCAGTCCAAGATTGTTAAGTTTGGTGTTTGTGGGATCTACTTTAAGGCTGATCTTTATGTCCCGAGGGAGAAAAATGCATTTTAAGTTACAATGTCCCAGAGAAATCTATGGATGAAGTGGATTAAAAAATGTCAAAATAAAACATTTAATTCAGCGCAGATTGGACAAGTTTGTTGTTTCCACACGAAAGCCGAGCCAACTGCCAAAAAAAAAAAAAAAAAAAGAGTTTGGCTTGTATGATTGTAATGTCTCGCCTTAAATTTAAGATTTTTTTCTTTATTCACCTTAACAGAACTAAACTAGTCATTTGTGTTGGAAAGTACATAAATCTAAGATAGTCGTAACTACTCAAATACATTTTCTGACTTTTGCCATGTGTCCTGTTGTGCAGCGTACTCACTCCAGGGCAGTGATATTAAAAAGAACGTACTAAGAAAACACGAGGTAAGTCATCCGCACAGACTTCCTTGTGTCATAGCACAATGAGCTCATGTGTCTTTGGTCCGGTCGTAAAGTGTGATGCGCAACCACCACTTTAAAGCAACAGTCTGACATTTTAATGGGACTAATTACACGCAGGAGGCCACTAGACACAACGGGCTTTGACTTCAGATTACAGTTCATTCTCTGTGCCAAGATCAAGCTGCTAGTGGTGGAACGTAACAGGGTACAAAAGTAAAAGTACCGTGTAAATCTTGTACAGGGCCGGCTCCAGGCATTGGGAGGCCCGAAACGACACTGTGTTTGTGGCCCACCATACAACACACTGTTTAAACAAATGGGCATAACAATGGAATGTAATAAAATAAAGAAAACAAGAAATCAGGAGTGGATTGCTGAGTAAAAGTGATTCTGGATCTCTATTATTCAGACAATAATCTGAATTCTTCTTCTATCTCTTAGTCCCTTGATTTTCGAGTGTGCCTTGAAGTATTACCAGGTTTGCCGTGAAAAAATGTCCAGTTTGGATTCACACATGGATTTACTTTACCAATTTTGACTGTCCTGAACATATTCATTTCCAATAAAGAAAGAAAAATGATGACCATAGTCAACTTAAAGGACCAGACTGTGACATGGACATCCTTTGCCATATTATATACCACTTTTTTTTTCTTTTCTTTTTACTAAATGTCTGATTTGGTAATGTTTTAGTGGTGTGCTGTGGTATCTTTACAAGCAAAAAAGTGTGTCTCGATACAGAAAAGGTTGAAAAACACTGTCTTAGTCGAGGGGTATCGAGGCCCGGGAGCCTGCGGCCCTCAAAACTGCATTCTCTCATGTACTTTTATCGTGTTTCTCATCTGCCAATAAACATTCTGCATCCAAGTTTGAGGTTGCGGTCCTTGCTAGTGAAAGCTAGAGTGAACAGACACAACTTCTTGTTCATCGTTCAAGTTTTTTTCTGCATTTATTTAACTTCACACACGTCTACACCACATTTTAACTTCTCTATAAAATGTATTGGGTTTGGATAACGTTAGCTGCATTATGTCCTGATACTAATGTGTGCTAGCTTTGTTTCGCTAAATCTGTCGGCTCAAAAAATAAAGTCATCGTTCCTGGAAATACGGCGGTTTGTCACCAGAACAAGTCAGCGTTTGGTGAGGAAGGATTATTTTCTGCTTTTGCCATTTAGTTCTCAAGTGAGTCTGTATTCCGTGGGTCTAAAGTGGGCCGACCTCCTCTAGGAGCTCGTACCCCCAATGGCCCACTTCGGACGCCTCAAACGGAGGGTAGAGTTCATTTACGACAGTGGAGACGCTCTCGGATTGCCCAGTCGACATGCACCTCCTTAGGGATGACATAATTAAACTGAGGTTTCAGTTCTCAATTTTTGATGTAATGTTTTTACTGTAGCACCACTTTTGGAACAACAGTTTCTCAAAAGTGGTGCTTTCAGCTGTTGATAATGATCTGTTGTTGTGTATTTTTTACTGACTTTCGTTTTTTACATTGCACCTTGAGATTCCGTTGAATGAAAAGCGCGTTTTTAGCTGCACTTTTCTGCTTTTAAAGTATTTTTTATAATGATTTTGTATGTCTTAAGCTGTTTTGTGATTTTAATGCAATTTTATTCTGTTCTGTAGCACTTTGAATTGCTTTGTGTATGAATTGTTCTATGTAAATAAACTTCCCTTGCCTAAAAATAAATCTATTATAATGAAGAGGTGTAGCTTGGCAATGTATGCACATATAAACGCTCACAAAAACATTCTTCGTGTAGTAATTGTTCATTTCACGAGATCTTCTTCCACGACATCCCTAATTTATATAAATCAAACTAAGCAAATCTTAAACAAACGTGTGTGGGTGTCCGGACTGAGAAGAGAAACCTCCACGTTGACAATACTGGCAGTGATGAAAGGAGCAGGACAGGAAGCTGTGGTCAGTCGCTGTGTACTTAGCGGCGGTGCCTTGTGCAGTGGTAGTTAGAGGGCAGTGAGATGAGCCGCCACAGTAAAGCGCTCCTGCAGTTATATATAGACCCGTGTGCTCACCCCCGCCCTGTGTCAGAGGGGCTACCCGACCCGTCTCACACCCAGATCTGTGCCCGTTTACTCTGTCTGCATGATAGATTTATGGGGTCAGAACAGAAAGGACAGATCTCAGAGTTGGGCGACAATAACTTTACCCCAATTTCTCTGTTTTTATGTGATTATGCGGTGAGGAAAGCCTGGTCACAAACACAATTTGGTTTAATAAAGATATTCGCTGTCATTTTTGCTGTTTCACTCTGTCTCTGTCTGTTGTTTTTATGTTATACAGTCTCGTTCAAAAGTTTAAGATCAGTTGAAAAATTGACAAAATTCACATTTTGCATGGTTGGATCTTTACAAGGTCCAAAGTAGAGCTTCAATATACAAGAAACAAGAAATGGGAGTGAGCCAACAAAAAATGTTGCTGATGAAAAGTTTAGGATCACGTGCCTTTAAAAGCCTACTCTGTTCAAAAAGGATCTGATTGGCCGTCCGTCAAGACACTGGACGACCCTCGACCCAAATTAAGGCCATTACTGGTGCGACTGCAGCCCAATAACATCAGACACATCTGACACTGAAGGGCTTCAGAAACAAGAAACTTCTTCAAAGGCCTCGTCTCCTCGACTTCACAATAGACACCAAACATGGGTCACTGAAAGGTGGAAGAAACTTTTATTCTCTGATGAGAAAAATGTAACCTTGACGTTCCTGATGGTTTAAACGTTACTGCGACGACAAGCAGATCCACCTGAGATGTTTTCTACGCTCCACAGGGACGGGGCGCCATAATGATCTGGGGTGTTTTTCCTTCAGTGGGACAATAGAGCTCCAGGTGATGCAGGGGCCCCTGGCTCTGTGCAGATGTTGCAGGGAGCATCCCTCATGACTGAGGGCCTCGTCTGTGGAACCACTGGGTTTTTAACAGGACAACGCCACAGTTCACTCTTTTGAGTGATCTACATCCAACTGAGAACCTTTGGGGATGGATGGCGAGGGAAGTTTACAAAAATGGAGCACAGTTCAGACAGTAGATGTCCGTCTTCATCACTTGGAGAAATGTTTCCACTCACCTCCTGGAGACACTTGCATCAAGCACCGCAACCAATTTTTAAAGTGATCAATCACAGTGGAGCTATTCATTACTGAGTCTATGTTTGGGACTTGATTTGATTTTATTTCTGTTTTAGGGGTTTCAGGGTCTATTTTTGAGGGCTGGTCCTAAACTTTTGATCAGACTATTTCAGTTTAATTGTTGTTTTCAATTTTAAAAATCTATTGATTTGATCGGGACTATATCAATCAAACAGCAATAAAAAGAAGACAAGGAAACCCACAAAGCTTTCAATCAAACAAAACATATGTCCAATTTCGGATTCAACTTAAATCAGTTTGTGGTTTACTCTCTGGTTCAAATATATCAGGTATATCAGATATATCAATATCAGGTGTATTAGGTATGAAGTATAGATGAAAATCTTCTAACAGCTGATAAGATTTTTTTTTTATGTCTTAAAGCTGTGGTACCTGATTTATTTTAGTATTAATGAGTCCATTTTGTCTTTTCCACCAGAGAGTATCTTGCAAAAGCAGCACTTTCTAACAAAAATGAGACCTCTGTGTGCCATCTGCATTTATCAATAATGACATTTTTCTCAAAGTAAGAGCTGAAAGTAGCACTCTGATTGGCTGCGCTTAGGTGGTCCTCCCAGTTTCACTTCGGCATCTGAAAAAAGCTGTTCTAGAGCTGTGCACAGGACTAAAAATGAATGCATGTATACATTTTAACAATGTGCAAAGGGTTTGTGAGAGCGAGGGACGAGTTAGATAGAGTTGAAAACTTACTTCTGGTTCTGTGGTGTGAAAATCGGGTACTCCAGCTTTAAAAGAGAAGACAACCTGGGGATATCAGTCTGAAGCGTGCTCCTATTTCTGAACTATTCTTCATTTAAATCGACAAACAGCAGAAGAGCTCACCTGTGAAAGGGACCATATCTTCCCATTTTTCTTTCATTTACAAACCATTACAAATGCAAACACACTGCTAGCATGTAGCACTAGTCTCAGATAAACGCTGCAACTACGATACTTTACCACGGACTCCAGAGCCTGATATTCCACTCAGACTTTATTTGTGGCCACAACTAGATAGTGTGAAGTGTGAACCATAGCAGTGTGAATGTTTCTCACGTCTTATAGTGTGACATCTATAAACAGGGCTGCAAGATTAATCACGTTCAACTCAAAATCGCAATTAGAATAGCTGCCATTAGCAAATCGCAAAGGCTGCAGTGTTTGAAGGACCATTATTTCCTCCACAAAAGAAATATCTTGTCTTATTCTGCATAAAATCTGACACCAAGCCTGTAGTTTATATCTTTACAAACGTGTGAAATATATGTGATTCGTTTATTTGTCAGTTCAAGTCACTTCTTCAGCACAAATGTTAAATGTGAACTTTGAATAGATTCCTTAAACTAAGGTGAGACGCTGCAGGTGAACAGGAAAAAATCTTAAATTTAAAGATATCAATTTGAAACTGCTCCTGTAGTTTACTCAAATATATGTAAGACAAAAATGTATTACAAGGTTTTCATCATGTCATGTGTTTCATGTAGAAATAAGGCATTTTATACATAAAAATTGCTTTATTTTTAAAGCAATTTTTACCCATGTTACCATACCCATGTCCCATGTTTGGGACATTTAAAACTGAAAAATGGACAGAACCAAGTTCAAATTTCTTGGTTCATTTTGTTACATATTAGTTACAAAGGGGGATTTTGGATATCTTCGTTTTAAAGTAAATTACGGTGGACTGAAAATTGTCCTAAAAATTCAAATTTCGCCTCTTTTTTTTCCTTTTTACTTAAAACTTCAATAAATCAGTTTTAGGATACGATATAATCAAATCCTTGTTTACGTTTAAAATCTTGTTGAGTCCAAGATTATGGTGTCTTGGGGAGCTACTTTAAGGCTGATCTTTATGTCTCTGGGAGAAACATTTTTTTATGTTACAATGTCCCAGAGAAATCTATGGATAAAGTGGATTCAATGGGAGAATAAAACATTTTTAGGAGCAGATTGGACAAGTTTGTTGTTTCCACATGAAAGTCGATATGTTGAGAGAGCAAACTGACCAAAAACAATAAATGGAAAAAAAAATGTTTTGCCTGTAGTGTCTCACCTTAAAACATAAGTGGTAAATATAAGTACAATACCACTTTATGATAACTACACCTTAATTTGCCTAAACAAAGCATGAACAAAGACTGAGTGTATTGTTTATGAAGCATGACTCAGGGTTAGTAACTACCTAAGGTGAAGGGTTGGACTTAGGGTTAGGAAGTAAGTAGTTACTAAGCCTGAGTTCATCTTAATAAACAATTTGTCTTCATTCACACTTTATTAAGGCAGTTATAAGAAGTTATTATAAAGTTTTACCCTAATTACAATCACAATACTGGTCAGAAAAATTGGAATTAGATGTTTATCCCAAATCGCACAGCCCTTTTTATAAATCTTATAAGACAAAAACTATGTAGCGGACACCAGATTTAAGAAAATGCTCATGTGCTTCTGATGTTTGTGACGTTTTACCTCCCATGCAGGAGGTGGATTTACCGGCTCTGTGCAGAGAGGGCAGCGCAGAGTGGACACTGAGATTATTGTTCTAACCATTAACCATTCATTTCCTTCCACTCACCAGGAGCTGCAGCCTGTGGACCTCAGAGGAGCACATGTGGGCTTCAAACACTTCTTTCTGTGTCGGTGAGAGTAATCATCTTTTAAAAATCACGTAAAACAGCTTTGCATAAGGTCTGAAAGACATTAATAATTTAAAAGAAATCAAAGAAAAGGCATTCAAAGACATGTAAACCATAAAAGAACACAGTAAACGATGCATGTGACGTGTTGGTGACTTGGGAAGGACTGGTATAGATATTTCTTTAAAAAGGTTTATATTAATTTTTGATTTGAGTTTTGATTTGTGGAAGAGAGGAAAATCCCACACACTGGCTACTTGTTAAGATTTATTTACAGGTGAACAACATTTTGGCAACTAGGCCTTCATCAGGCAAAATGTCAATAATGATAACGAATATAGTTTGTTGGAGCCCATATTTATGTCTGTTTTAAATCGTGGTAACAAAATTTAATTGCAGGAAAAATAAATAACCTTCATATCAGCAAACATTTTATAAACCAAGACAGAATGTGAGTTCAGTTTTGACTGAATGTAATGACAGATATTACAGATGTTCAAATATCAAAATCTGTTCAGCTCAGTTAACATTAAAAGCACATTGTAAGTAATGATTTACATGTTTAGTCTATATAAGCTAATCATTCTCTTCAGTGATACTGGTCATTTTCTTTCAAAGGAACAGCCCCAGAGTTCTTCACTTGGTCAGAGGGCAGTGTACACTGTATCAACATACGTCATGGCGTCAGGTTTAGTCTCAAACTCAAGAGATTGTTAACCCCGAAATGAAATCAACTCAGAGTTTTCACTTTCACAGTAACTCACTCTGTGAACCTAACCCGGCCCAGGTCTGGTTCTATTACATTCCTGGCCACCAGGGGGCGCTGCTGAAAGCATACATATAACACAACCAAATGAACACTTGTTCTTAACTAGACAGGCAGGTGTGTTAAGTATAACCTGTTTTGCTGCAGCTCTTCTACATTGAAATGAATGGATTGCTTCACCCACAGAGGTCCGTTAAAGGGTGTTCCCTCAGAGGACGACCGTGGAAACTCATCAGGACCCACGGGCGACAGCAGTGCAGCCCCTGACTCTGCTCCAGGTTTAGAGCCAGAATGGTGGTCAGGAGGACCTCTAACATTAGCCTTCAGTGCATGTTGTAGGTTGAACTGAAACTGGAGTATCTGAGGAAACCCACCCCGACACCAGGAAAACATGCAGACTTCACATTGAAAAAACCCCACTCTGTCTACGCTGTTTCAGACGTCAAAGGAGCAGCCTGCTATCGCTGCTTTGTTTTGTGATTATTTACATTACATAGATACAATCAGCTGTAAGTGGTGGAAAATTGCGTTGCATAATGTATAATTCCATCCAAAGTGTTTCAACAAGGATGTAATAACGGGAACATTCCAACATGTCTCGCCCCAACTCTGAACGTATGTAAAGGCTTTGGTCATGTTTGCTCAGCCGTTTAAATCTTCTCAGTGGGTTTCTGGTGCCCACTTCTTCCAGCTGGATTAACTCAATTTCCCACTAACACAGTTTCTGTTTTTGCTGCTCATGGAAGAGCAGGGGCCACTATGGACTCTATCTGTTATCATGAGGAAATGACGTTCAGTATGATCATGTGCAATAATGCATTTGGTATTTGATAGTGAAATCAGATTGGATTTTGTGGAACATAAGTTCTACACAGACTAAAAAAACAACACATAAAATGTGCTTCTTTGCTTTTCTTTGGCCAAATGTTTGTGCATGGAGCTTTTGTTTTGAAGTATACGACAAAATGTCAACTGAAAGTAGTTTCTCCATTGTTGCTCTGACTGTGTAGAGCTTAGCTAGCTTGTTTGCTAACGGCAGTTGGAGATTTAGGACACTTCAACTGCTGCACAACAATTCATTTCTTAAACACTTGGACTAAGACACATGTTATTTAAGATAGAAAGGTAATGGTGCGTCATCCCAAACTTTGTATCTGGGATAAATGCGAGCTTGGCTGTGGTGTTCTGTTTATGTCTGTTTTTCTTCAACTGTTTACTTGATTTTTATTTTTTTAGATGTAAGATACAAACTAAATATTAATGAGAGTGGTAGACTTTTACAATTTGTTTCAAACGGTGGCAGCTTTTTACATTTTAGTTGTGTTTTTTGCTGTTACGGGAGAAAATGTCATTACTCACCATTGACTCTAGCATTTTTGTCACTCACTGCTAACATCTAGAATGCTCCATGGCACGTGCATAACCTCTATAGGAAATTACACATTTTTTTCTGCCAAAAGTATCAAACCGCCCATGGATTGTCCCAAAATGTAAGAATTCATGTGGGAAAAACCTAAATAACGTCAAATCTGCACAGCCCTATTAAACATTCCCCGAGTATACACAAGGATGAATTTTCCAAAGGTTGGAACAGTGGCATGATTGCTAGCACTGAGGAAAAACGACGTCGCATGAAATAGATCTATACTGGCTAAACGTTGTACATTGGTTCATGTCCCTGGCCTCTGACACTGTATTTTGACCTGACATGGCCTCCGTGCGTGTGTCCAGTTGCTGAACGGATCATTCACCTTTGCTAATCTGTCATTTAGTCAAACATCTGAGCGTTCACAAGGTAAGAAAAATGTTTGAAGGAAAAATATTATGCATTTTTATATTGTTATTAGCCTTTAAACTTGCTCTTGAGTAGTTAAGGCAAGACACTAGAGGCAAAACTCATTTTAAATTTTTTTTATTTTTTTGGTCAGTTTTCTCTCTCAACATATCGGCTTTCATGTGGAAACAACAAACTTCTCCAATCTTCTCCTAAAGATGTTTTATTATTTAATTTAATTGTCTTCACCCATAGATTTCTCTGGGACATTGTAACCTCAAAGGACGTTTTCCTAAAATCAATTTTTTCTCACAGAGCCATAAAGATCACCACTTAAAGGAGATCCTACACAAAACTGTACAATCTTGGACTCAACAAGATATTGAAACGTACAGAAGGATTTTTTTGATATCTAACTATAAAACTGATTTATTGAAGTTTTAAGTCAAAAAAGTCGGAATTTGAATTTTTAGGACAATTTTCAGTCAAATCTAGTACTAGTGACTAGTAACTAAATAAGAAATCCAAAAAGTGTTATGGTGTATTAGTTACAAAAAAAAAAAAAAGTGTACAAAATGAAAATGAAAAATGAAAGACATTTTTCAGTTTTATATGTCCTAAATATGTGTATTTTTGGCCATTTTTACACATAAAATGTCTTATTTCTACATCAAAACATGACATGATGAAAAATGTGTACATTTATGTGAGTAAACTATAAATTAAATTAAAGACTTTTTGCTATTCACCTGTAATGTTTCACCTTAAGTTTGGCTTCTGATGTTTTAGAACTAAAAATAAATTGTTTATAAAAAACAAAATCAGTATCTGTATCTCCTGCTGTTTCCCCACGGCACTAAGTGAGTTTATGCGCCACCTACTGGTTACATAGCGTTTACACAAGCTAAAAATGTATTTGTAAGAAATGTGAGTTAGCCTAGCAGTTTGTACTAATCGTATTTAGACGACAGAAATGCTCAGAACGAGTCCGGCGATGTCTGTGGAACAGGCGCTCAGGGAATGTTCAGGTTTTTCAGACCCACCTTTTTAGTTTAGCTTTTTATTAATATTTATTCCATCTATTTATTGTGCTTACTTATTTTAGGCTTACTATTTTATATGTTTTATCTGATCTGCATCAAATTCTTGATTTGTTTCCTTATTTCTTCTTTATAAATTCTTTTATCCATTTTGGGCTCTCCAGTGTTTCCTCTGTGGAGCGGTGCTGTGACTGCTGAATAACTGCAAATTTGAAAATCTTTAATCATATAATGCCTAGATTGTTTAAACTTACTGACCGTTAAATTATGGCGTGATTACGTTTTCCTCAAATTCCAAAAGCCGGCTTAAAAACTGCATATTTTACCTCGAGTGCCGGCATGCTTCAAATTACACCTGCGCTCCATTTTTCGGGGAAACGTGCCCTCTAATAACAGTCCGTAATTGCTAACAGTGATTGTGGACACACCTTCCGTAAAGCTCCCGGCCCTCTACCGTAACCGCCGCTCCAGTCCAGCACAGGTCCAGTTACAAACATTTCCTCCACGGCTTGAAATAACAAACAGCAGAACTAGGCAGGTCGGACCGGGCCGGCAGGTGTGTATTTTCATAGAGCTGTGCGCAAGAGCCGCATGCTAAAGCCCTAATGCGGTCCAGATGGTTCCACTCGCTTCGGTCAACTCCAGGACGTCGTCTTTCCACGTCCAGGCGATTTGATACGCTCAGGTCGGACCACGGTTCTGATGCGTCTGTGTTGTCTTTGAACGAGAAGACTTCAAAAAGAGTTAGAATTCATCAGGGACTGAGCCTCTTAGATTATAATCAGGTCGGTTTTAATCTTGAGTAAGCAAAACGCTACCGGCTTTGATGCTGAGAATGTCTGTGAAATTGTGGACCGTTGACTGTTGACTGTACAGCAAAATTGGACAGTCCAGGAATCTAAACAGAACGGTAGAGAATGTACAGAGTGGAGGTGGGCAAATCTTCATGCTATCGTGTGGTTCAGTTTGTACGAGCAGCAGGTTTTTCTATTTTTCTGCCATAATTGAAAGATAAATCCATTGTCCAGGGACTTGACTTCATCTGAACGGTGAGTAAACTGCTGTAGTCGTAATGGTGGTTTAACGTTCGACGGTGTGTGAAGAAGGACGTACACGCTCATCAGTGACAAACGCAGAGGACGGCGCGTGTTGCTCTCACACTGACGCGCTCTGACGCCTTTTATGGCCCTCGAGAGGCAGAAGCCAAAGCCCTGCGAGTTGAAAAAGTGACCGCAACACTGATATGAAAAGGCAGAGGAGAATGCAAACATGACCACAGCTATAGCAGTGGTCATGGCCTCAGCGAGCGACATGCCAGGTCCAAAAGACTGACCGCACCTCAGGACGTAACAACAGCTGATCTGACCTCACAATGAAGTGGTCTGACAGCAAGAAATAAGGATACATATAACAGGCAAGATGAACGTTATCAGAGTATTCTCATTTTATTTTAGTCTTTGATCGATGAAATAGCTTATGGTCAGGCCAGTTAGGAACAGAAATAAAAACCTACAGTTTTAGCTTCGCTGCCCTTGGAGCAACTCTGCTGATATGGCAGCTTGAACACTATCCTCTGGTTCTTCCTACTTTACCATCAACAATATTTAATATTACTTCAACTGTAGTCTGTTCATTGCTGTTCACATGTTTCTCTTTCTCTCCACTTCCCCCGGGGAGTGGACACTGTTTCAGACAATGCGGCGGCTGCTCCAGTGACGACCCCCACCACCACCACCATCTGTCTGGAGGATCGATCTCTACACTGGATGATCTATGCGCCACCCGCCTGGAGGAAATCCCTCAACCCTGGATTAGCCACACCTCGTCTGCCTGGACCACCTCCCTGTTGAGTGGTTCTGGCTCCACAGTCCAAGTGGATGTCAGTCCTAGTTCATCTGCAGCCTGTCCGTCCGTGGGAGTAGGATCTCTCCTTCACTGTGGTTCTCCCCGAGGTTTCTACTTTTTCCCATGGGGTTTTTTGTAGTTTTTCCTCGCCGCGAAGGAGGGTCAAAGGACAGGGGCATTCTGGGACAGTTATCTGAACTGCTTTACCTGTGGCCCATCGACGCAACTGTTGTTGTGATTTTGGGCATTACAAAAATAAATTAATTTGATGATTTGATTTGATGTCTGTTATTGACTTTCATTTTACACGAGGCTGTGCAAAGGATACGTTAAACAATTAGCCGGCTTTTTGTTAAGTTGACTCACAAATGAATCCAAACGAAACACTTTTAAACTGCATTCGTTGTAGTCTCTTGGCTTCACCACGAGTCTGCAGTCAGCGCGCCGAAGCTGCTGCGTCCCCATCTGCAATCCTCGGAAAGTCTGTCTGGGAGGTTTCCCTGAAAGAAGGAGCGAGGTGCAGGAGCAGAGCTGATATCACGAGTCTTAACGTGCACATGAAATCTAGCCTCACGTGGACGAGCACAGACCACTCGGAGGCTGATGTTTACACGTACGAATTGGAGGAGGAGCAGGACAAACCGCAGACAGAGAGGAGATGTCCAGTTCAACACTCTGGCTCCATGAGGGACATAGAGGTCACGTGTGAGCACTTCATTAAACGTGCACTGAGATGAAGCTAAAGTATGATTAGTTTGATAATTTGCACAATATGTCTAGTAAATGAAAAGAAATAAAGCTGTCATTAGTTTTGAGCTTTCCCACTAATTTAAACTGGTTATGTTTAGTTTTCAAAGGCTTTTACTGTGTATTTGCTATAAATGAGAGATCCTGATAAATACCGTGTTACAGTGTATATGCTGATCACATGTCCCAGGCTTCCTTCCCTCCGTACGATGTATGTGCAGGGGCGATGTGAGGATAGGAGATGTTTTCGCTCAGTGCTATCTGATGGTGTGGAGCCTGGCAGACCTCTGGAGACGGCTGCAGACATTCTTCAGACACGCTTTACACTCATTTGTCAGGGATTTCAAGTGTGATTCTCATCTGAGGATTCATGTTGTGCAAAATCTTTTTAAGTTTCCACTTTTCTCAGAAGCTCAAAATGTTCTGTTTCACAAACTGATGTCATGACGTGGTGCCCTCTTTCATCTGGAGGTTTTGGCTCCAGACACATTCGGTGGACTCATCTTGACCATTTCAGCACTCGTACTGTCTGACTAATAACTAGATTTCATAATTTGCATATTTTACCCCTGTTTCTTAAACTTATAGTCTAATAACCTAAATAATATATACTTTGTAATAAATAGATAATAATAAAGTAATAACAAATTGTAATAATTACGAACGTCGTCTGTGTTTCTCATCCATTGTTTGTAAAAATGACCACGAAGTCAACTCTCCCGAGAAACCCTGGCTTTTTATTTGAATACTTAGGAACATGGAATGTTTTTGTAATTGTACTTCCTTGTTTCAAAAAAAAAAAAAGCTTTTGCATCTTTTTGATGGCAGTACATTTTCCCAGCAGAGCTGCAGGGGGCGCTCTGTTGCTAAAGGTACTTACAGTAGTTCTGCTTTAAGTAATAATAATGATACTACTGCATTATGCTTAAATAGCACTTTTCTGGACTCTCAAAGACACTTGACATTGCATTATTCATTCACTCCACACTCGATGGTGATAAGCTACTATTGCAGCCAAAGTTGCCCCGGGGCAGACTGATGGAAGCGAGGCTGCCAGTCTGCGCCAGCTTTCCCTCCGACCACCACCAACCATTCACTCACACATCACTCTCATACTGGGCAATGTGGGACAAGTGTCTTGCCCTGACCTGTCGAGCTTCTGAGATCTGATGATATGGGCCATTGGCGAGCAGGCATGGCCACTAAAATGATGCAAAATGTAGATGGGGCTGTCGCTGTTTCAGAAGAAATCATGATCACGGGCTGATTGTCACAACGTTTCACACAAGTGCACAGGTACTTAACGTTAAAAACAAACCCACAATAGTAGCAATGCCAGCGATTTGAAGGAATTCAACGGTTCCTGTCATATTTCCGGTTTGCTATTTCCATTAAAAAGTCCATAAAAAACAAATCGATTACTGACATTGCTTATCCCGAGGCAAATGCTCACCAAAAACACAGATGCTGCGAGTTCATTTCAATTTTACTGACGTCCATAAAACTAATTCCTTCCAAATAGGGCTTATTTGAAAACAGCCTGGACGTTTCTTTTCATTGTTTAACTTCTCTGGTTGGAAATTTACACCATGAAATTACACTTATTTTTGTTGCATTTATTAAATTACAGGGTTTTATTGCTCTAAATTATATTGAAAAACATGACCTGGTGGCGTCAGTTCCTCCAGTAAAGTTACATCACGCACCTTTAACTCCAAGATTATCTGCAGTTTATATGAATGAATCTGTTCAGTCTGAAAGCAGCAATAGTTTAATTATTATTACTGATATTATTTACCTTTATTTGTAATGCCTCATACATTCAGCACAGTCCGCTTGAGTTTTCTAGGGCTGTAATCCCTTACCCCAGGGCCTATTCAACTTCATTTCCCCGAGGGACAGATTTTTCAGATGGCTGTGACCTTTTAGGCCGGAGACGAAGTTCTGTTTCAATAATGGTGAAATAATAACTGCTGTAATTGATTTGTTTGTGGAGAAAGAAAAAAAGAAAAAGGCTTTGCCAAAATTGTTTTGCAAAATTACCTCTTAAATACTGAAACAGAACTATGGACCTGATATTAACCAGGTCTAAACCAAGACTAACATTGAATCAAACCAGGTCTGAAGCAGAATTAAACAAGGACTTAACCAGAATCAGATCTAGTTTAAAGGAAAAATATTCTACATTTTTCATATTGCTGTTAGCCCTTAAGCATGCTCTTTAGTGCCTTAAATTTTCCATCTCATGTTTAAAAAAAAAAAAAAAAAAGCAGACAGCGCCAGCGCAATATACAATGTAGTGAAGTTAGCGCTGAAAAGATGTTATGAAGTGGATTTGCTGCAGTGGAAGATTCTCTGATAAGTAATTTAGATGATTTGAAAATATGTCCCGGATCGAGGAAGTTCAGCAGGACGTGTGTTTAACGCTTTGATGACAGAACATTGTTAGAACAGGGTTTAAAGCTCAAAAAAGTCACAATATGTGTCCTTTAAACTAGTACTAACCCAGAATTTAAAAAGTAAAAAAAAAAAAAGTTTGTTTTTATCTTATTAGGAAGATGAGTCGCAGGCCGGATTAGATTGTTTGGCGGGCCTCATCTGGACCCCGGGCCTTAAGTTGATTAGCCCTGCTTTAGTCGTTTAGTCGATTAATCGGTCAATGGTGTCTTAGTCAACCAAGATTTTCATAGCCAACCTTTCATTTTATTTAGATTAAAGGGATTTATATGGCAAAAACAAGCAAATATGGAGTGAATTAGCTAAAAATGTTGAGGGCTGCACGATATTGGAAATGGGGATATGGGTCGCAAGTATTGTAATAACAATATTATCGCAATATTTTTTCTCATGTGCCTATATTTTTCTTTTCCAGGTATAAAGGATAACTCAACTCTTACTCTAAAATATAGTTGCTTAGGTACAAATACACACACATTGGAGACCTTTGGAGTGTTAAAACCTGGAGTTGCTTTGCCCATCACTCTGTAAACCATAAAAATACTTCACTGAGGCATTTTAACCATTTCAGACATTTCATTCATCTTCATTTATCTGCGTATGAAATAGTGGAAAAAGTTTTGAAGATTTTGAAGGGTTGAACAGGTTTAACTAAAAATACTTAAACATTCACTTCTGTTCTTAGCAAAACTGCGCTTTTGTGGGTGAACATTTAAGTCTGATGGGTGAAAACAGTAAAGTACTATAGAAAAGTAAACTAAAAACCAACCGGGGGCACAAGAAACACAAGATTAATGCATTTAACCATAGAAATGATCGCCCATCTTTGCGACGTGCATATCGAGATAACAAGCGCGATAACTATATTTTTTCAATACATTGCGCAGCCCTATTAAATACACTGTTTCCTTCTGTATAAGTTGTTGTTTTTGCATGAACTCTTGTGCAGTTGTGATCTGTTGACTGCAGTTTGGATTAGTTATATAGATATATTTCATAGTTTTTATATATTTTTACCACAACCCCTTTTAGTCAATTAATCGGTCGATAGGGCAGGTCTTCGGTCGACCAAGAAATTTCTTCAGAATGTTCAAAGGTTAAACACTTGTCATGAGAACATAATTCACATTTTAATAACCCTCTCCCGAGTTTCTCTCCTCACTTGTGCATTATTACGGTCCAGACAGCGAGGGCCATGTGCACGTCCCATCTCTGATACCGAGGTCACCCAAATGTCATCCATCTGAAACGGCTGACCAGTTACACGGCTGATTACACCTGAATAGACCGCTCTGTGGACGTCCAAAGACCACTTCTGACTTAACTCTGGCATCAAAACTTGTTAAGATTCATCAACGTGCACTGAAAAGATGTACTTTGATTGCCTGACGGTGGACTAATACTTGGAATTAAAGGCTTGTTAAAAGTTCTGCTGCATGTCTGCTGCCTCTAATCACATCGGAGTCTAAAAGGAGGCTGTTTGGATCAGACCCTGCACTGGTGTTTCACATGTTTCAAATAATAATAAAGGTGAATAGGAAAACAATCTTACATTTAAAGATATCAATTTGAAACTTCTCCTGTAGTTTACTCATAGAAATGTAAGAAAAAGTTTTTTATCATGTCATGTTTTCATGTAGAAATAAGGCATTTTATGTGGGAAAATGGCCAAAATCTTTGGGACATTTAAATCTGAAAAATGGACAGAACCAAGTTTAAATGTCTTGGTTCATTTTGTAACATATTAGTTATAAAAAATGTACAGAGGGGATTTTGGATTTCTTATTGAGTTTTGAACTAGATTGGACTGAAAATTGTCCTAAAAAGTCCAATTAAATCAGTTTTAGAATTAGATATACAAATAAAAATAAATCCAGTCCAGATTGTACAGTTTGGTGTGGGATCTACTTTAAGGCTGATCTTTATGTCTCGAGGGAGAAAAATGCATTTTAAGAAAACAGTCTTTGAATTTACAGTGTCCCAGAGAAATCTATGGATGAAGTGGATTCAATGGAACAATAAAAAATATTTAAGAGCAGACTGGACGAGTTTGTTGTTTCGACATGAAAGCCGATCTGTTGAGAGAGCAAACTGACCAGTGACGTCATTATTTTATTTCTTCTGCAGTTTGGCTGTTTTTAACTAAAAGACTTTCCCTTTGGCGATGAATAAAAGGTATTCTGATTCTAAAATT
The DNA here is from genome assembly GCA_019453435.1 of Rhinogobius similis. Taxonomy (NCBI): domain Eukaryota; kingdom Metazoa; phylum Chordata; class Actinopteri; order Gobiiformes; family Gobiidae; genus Rhinogobius; species Rhinogobius similis. The sequence goes on from CM033640.1 coordinate 14,303,632, forward strand.
GATCAGACGCCTGATACCTTCTGAGTAAGTGCCGATTGGGAATGACACGATATAACATTTTTAATTAGGGATGCACCGATAATGATGCTGGGGTCAAATATTGGCAATGATGCAAAATATTTGTGGCATTGGTCATCGGCAGCGGATCTCCTGGTTGGGCCTATAAATCCTCTCCCACCGAGTGTCAAAAACACTTCCTGCTGAACTCCCTCAATCGCTGACATTTTTTTCCGATTTCAAACGTCACTTATCCGAGAATCTTTGGCTGTTTTAAATCATTCCGAGCATTTCTGCCGTCGAAACACGAGCACTGCTACTACTACCTGATGATAGCGTGTCACACACTCTCTTACAGTGATAACACAACAAACAACAGAGACACGTTCATTTAGTGCAATCTTTATTTGTTTCAAAACATGAGATGGCAAATTAATGGAACTCAAGAGTATGTTTAAAGGGTATATACAATTCAAAAAATGCATTTTTTTTTTCCTTTAAGATGGTAAAAATCAGGTACAGCGCCTGTAAACATAAATGATTGAAAGAAAAATAGTAGCTATGTTCTTGAGGTGCAAACACTGTGCGAAAAGCAAAGCTAAAAGCTCAAAACTTGCACGACCTTGTTTACCCGCCTTTCCAAGAAACTCTGCGACATCTACTCAACTAACAATTATGAATGCTTGGGTTGGTTCTTGGCTGCACTGTTCCCAGCTCTCATCTCCCGGTCAGAGAAAATGACCTTATCATTTAATTCATATGAAATTCTGCTGATGGAGCGGTCATGCCTCGACTATTCACTGTCTATCTTTTTTATCATCACAAAAACCTCTTTCATAATACCTCAATGATTCATATCCATAATGATCTGTGCATGGTCCTGTAGCTCATAGGATTACAAGGACATATAGATGCACAGAGTACGAGCACAGACAACATTGGCAACGTGCACTGTGTTTGTGTTAGGGGTAAAAACCATTAATTATACACAGCAAGCGTGTGGTGTTTCATTTGGAGCCTGACAGCCAGCCAATAGTCCTGTGGTGGCACCGGATAACATTGTGTAACGTTGCAGCCTTCTGGAGCAGATCATTACAATTAACAGAATCAATGACAAATCCATTCAGACGTGTTAAACTGTCATGTGTGACGTAAAGAAGGTGTTTTTTTCTGTGCAGTTCTAAACAACAAACTCTACATCATGTGAACATGTCCAGACTCCAGTTGGAGCAGTGGGGGGCTTAGACATTAGGCAACAGGCCACAACTGTTGTGGGCCCCCAACCAGGAGGGGCCCCCTGATGAGATGGCCTTCCCGGTCATCCTAGATGTAATAAAAATGGTTACTATTCTCTCAATATCACACAGTAATGTAGTGCAGTGTACTTTTAAACAAGAAAAAGATCCACAAAACAGTTTGGGATTGTCCAATGTTACTATTTAGTACATATTTAGTAAATACAATAGAACAATATAAAATTACAAATGTAAACTGTGTATTTAAATCACCTTTACATGTGTTAAAATGCATCAACAAATGGGAACTATGGTCTGATTTCTTTTTCCGGGGAAGGACCTCCAAACCCCCTGTTTAAAGCCATTAAAAACATGAACGCCAGGGCTATTCAACTTTATTTCTCAAGGCCAGAAACATGTCCAACGCTTTTGAAATACGAGAAAAAATTAATACTAAAGGCTTTAACCACATCTGCAGAACTGAACCAGAACTAAACCAGGTCTAAACCAAGACTAAACTGTGTCTAAACCAGGACTACTAGGTCTAAACAAGGATTAAACCAGGACTAAAGGCTTTGATCTGCAAAACTGAACCATGACTAAACAAGTCTACACTAGGAGTAATACAGGACTACACCATTACTAAACTAGCACTAAACCAGGACTAAACCAGGACTAAACTAGCACTAAACCAGGACTAAACTAGTACTAAACCAGCACTAAACTAGGACTAAACCGTGACTAAACTAAGTCTAAAGATGAAAACACTCTTCTCTTTTAAAGCATTTTTTTTTTTTTTTATGATTCTGAATGTCTTTCTGTGTTTTGTGATTTTGATGCAATTTTTCCTGTCACGTAAAGCACTTTGAATTGCATTGTGTACGAATTGTGCTCTACAAATAAACTTGCCTTGCCTAAAACGGATCTAAACAAGGACTAGACCAGGATTAAATCAGGTCTAAACAAGGATTAAAACAGGACTAAACCAGGTCTAAACCAATAACAAGAGATAACAATTTGTCTGTATTTTTGGCAGATGGGTTGAGGGCCGGATCATATCCCCTGGAGTGGATATGATAACCTTTTTCGAGAACACTTAAAGAGACACGACAGTAAAGTTATAAAAAATTTTAAAAAATCACGCTTCATGAAGGTCCTGGACTTTATTTTTCCTTGGGCCCCCAAATTCCTAACTCCGCCCCTGAGTTGGAGTGATGTAACTGGGCGGCAGTAGCACAGTAGGTAGAGTGGGCGCCTTCTGATCCGAAGGTCGGCAGTTCGAATCCCACTCCAGACATGGAGTAGTTGAGTGGTCAGATCCCCTGACCCGCAGGTCGGTGGTGCGATTTCAGCTCCTTCAGATGAATAATGCCGTTGTGTCCTTGGGCAGGACACTTAACCCACCTGGCCCCCAGTGTCTGCGTACACTGGTGTGTGAATGTGTGAGTGGATGGGTGACTGGTTCCTTGATGTAAAGCGCTTTGAGTGCCTTAAAAAAGGTAGAAAAGCGCTATATAAATGTGACCATTTTAACTGGATGGAGTCGGTGAAGATCAAAGTACAGTGTTCACAAACTTCTTGCTGTGATAAGCTCTTTGTTTGTCCAGTTTGGTTCAGTAATTGGCATTTGTCTGTAGTAATAGAAGCAGAAAACACAAAAATAAGCCTTAAGTGTCGTAACTTTAATCAGTCTCAGTTTTTAGCACGCCACAAATGTGATGACATAAGACATGACTCACTAAAGGAATTGAGTAATATTGAGTGAAAACAGACAATAGTAATTCAAGTTTAGCTGTATTTTCCACATTGTTAATTCACTCACATTATAAAGCACTAATGGACTTCAAATTGTTATGACAGCATTGAATCCAACTGGAACTATTCTAAAACGAAATGTAAGTTTAAACAATGGTGCTGAAACTACCACGGAGCGCCTTAACACATTAACATTTACAGCACTAATCTTAGCCAAAGAAGTGTGCGTGGGATTTCTTGGTTTTGTCTTTTATTTAGGACCATTTGTGACGCAGAAGGACACACCAGATTTATAGTATTTTTTTGGTGCATGTAACAGTAAACAGGGGCGTAGCACCAAATTCATGCCCAACGCGCCAACGCTTTTGAAATACAAGGAAATTCAAATATGAAAGGCTTTAACAACATCTGCAGAACTGCTAATTCAGAACTGACCCAGAATTTACTAAACCAGGACTAAACAATGAATGAACCAAGATTAAACCAGGACTAAACAATGAATGAACCAAGACTAAACCAGGACTAAACAATAAATGAACCAAGACTAAACCAGGACTAAACAATGAATGAAACAAGACTAAACCAGGACTAAACAATGAATGAACCAAAACTAAACCAGGACTAAACAATGAATGAAACAAGACTAAACCAGGAGGAGCAGCTGAGGTTGCTCGGGCATCTGTTCCGGAGCCTCCTGGATGTCTCCCTTGGGAGGTATTCTGGACATGTCCCACCAGGAGGCGGCCCCGGGGTGGACCCAGGACACCCTGGAGGGACTATGTCTCTCGGCTGGCCTAGGAACGCCCCGGGATCCCTCCGGAGGAGCTGGAGGAAGTGTCTGGGGTGGAAGGAGTCTGGGAACCAGGAATAAACCAGTAATAAACCAGGCCTCAACCAGGAATAAACCAGGCCTCAACCAGGACTTAAACAATAAGAAGAAATAAAATATTTTCTATTTTTTGGAAGATGGATTGAGGGCCAGATCATATCCCTTGGAGGTCCTGATTTGGCCCCCGGGCCTTAAGTTGAATAGCCATGGTTTCTCGCATATTTATTGACATCTTGTGTAACTACAGGTCCATACAGATACAGTTTTTGAAACAAATTTTTACTATAAGAAAATACACAAACTGCAAATTAAAATCCCATATTTTATTTGTTATCATATTGGTTCATAAGTGAGCAATGATTATCTTCGTTTTTAAAGGTTTGGTGGGACCCCCCCAATGTCATGCATAACTGTATTTAATCTCTCAAGGACTTTACTCAACCCCATTACAACTAAACAGATTAAACCATGGAAAAATGCAACTGAGGAAAAAACAAAAACATCCCACGCTTTTAAGGGCCCTCCCTGCCCTGGGCCCCGGGGAAACCAGTATGCTTTACCAACCCAGTCCAACGCCCCTGAAATAAACTTCGCTCCACAGCCTGTTGTAATTGTAAGTTATAATGTAAAGCAGAGTAACATTCAGAAGGGTTTGAGAGAGCTAACGTTACAGCTGCGGCTAACGGCGCCAACCCAACTTCCACTTCCACTGTCCTTAAAAGTGGGCACCATTTCTACTTGTGTATTAAAGTCCATATGACAGGTTCAACTGCACATTTCACTAAAACCTATTGAACATGATTATATTTCAGATTTTACCAAACCTTTTGCCTATCTGTCCCCAGTTTGGCAGTTTTTGAATCATGACCAGACTGATCTGTATTTAAATACTGAGACATCTGAGATTTTGTGCATTACAGGCAACTCATAAACATATTAACGAAAAAAGCGTGAATGAAGCATAAATACAACTTATGTATGTTACTGATGAGGGGACAATGATAGAAACCGGTTAAGTCATGCTTCGCTGGTGGTGCAGTGGTTAGGGGCATTGCACATGTACGGTTGCTGCCACCAAAAATGAAAAAGAACATAGTTAAAAGTAAATTTGAACAACGCATCACTTGATATTATGCTAGCCGTGTTATTGAGCAGTAACGCAATGCTCAGAGCGAGTCGGACAATGATTTATGATTCTCAGAGCTACGTTTCTTATCAAAAACACATTACTTATTAAGGGAATGTGTGATTTTTACAATCGGTGGGACAATTTTCCAACCAGGATTCATCAAATTAGCGTGAATGAAGCTAAATGCAACTGTTACTTTTCTGGTTGCAGGGTTTCTCATCTGTTTGTGTTTCTGGAGATTCCTGGAATGCCCACAGTATGGAATTAAACTGATCTATCGCCATGGAGACCAGCGAGTGTCACCACCAGGGCAATTTACTTGTCAGATCGATGCATGGAGCCGTGGCCCTGCTCAATGTAAGAATGGACATTTTCATTTTCAAGGCTGTTTTCGTCATCAAAACCAACTGAATGAATCAATGCGAGATAGATGATTACTACCATACTGCGGAACATTCTGGACGAAGCGCAAACACAAGCAGGTGGCCGACCCTCTACCACTGAGCGTAGCTTTCCCGGTTTCCTGTCGAACTTGAACTCATGACCTCATCCAGCCCAGTACAGCATGCGCTCATTCACAAAACACATGCAAATGAGTAATCCTGTGCCGTCATCAGAACGAATGGGTCTCTGTGCAGTGTTTAAACGATGTCCGCTGGGCCTGACACAGGGGTGGATGGCTCCGGGCAGAACATGTGGCTCCCATCAGCGGGCCCTGTCGCCAGAGTGTGGCAATGGAACAGCTCAGGCCGGCGTTGAAGTACAGAAACACACAGGAACGAACGTGTCCCGGCAGCAGCAGCAGCAGCCGAGCGCCCTCCACGTCAGATTCAGAGTGAAACATGTGCGCCGCATGTGTGAAGACGAGCGCTCGGTGGTAGTTTTTAACTTTGGCTGTGATAAAAGGATCACACGCCACCTGAAAGAGGCTCAGGACCGATCAGAACGAGGCACGCAGGTTTGCTGTTGAGGAGACAGAGGCAAGGTTTAACTTGTCACATGATAACATTTTATTACTATCGAATACAAGTCCGCTTTATTTGTTCAGAACATTTTATAAACAGAGCGGTTTCCAAAGTGCTGCACAGTCACAAACATAAAATGGCAAAACAAAACATATAACAACAACTCAATTTGATTTTACTGCTTGTAAAACCAGTCAAATCAAATCCAAGCAAACTCATAAAACCATAAAATAGAAAATAAATAGAATACATTTAGAATAAATAAAAAGCACAGAGGACCACACAACTCATGCGGCGCTAAAAGCCAGAGAATAAAAGTGGGCCTTAAGACGAGACTTAAAACACTCCACTGTGGCGAGTGCTATCAGTTAGCTTTGATTCATTTAACAGTTTGTTTTCTAGTGTAATCCATTTTCCTCGTCGTTCCATTGTCACGGGTCATATTTTCACAAAGTTTCATCTTGAAGGCTTAACATGGTGATGATCAGAAAAAGTAAGACGACAATGACACCTCCGCCTGATATAAAGATGGCTCAGTATTTGTACCAGATTAACATCTACAGCGGGCGACGCTTTGATCATGAACCTGAAGTCAGGCAGCTCAGACTGGAGCACACGGCTCAGATACATAGCAGTCCAAATCCACCTGGCACAGCAATGTTTAGAAACCCCAATTAATGCCACGATAAAGGCACAACTTTCAGACAAATCTAGGTTTTCTTTACTACCTGGTGACGAGGCGTGACTCTCTGGTGATGTGCAGCTGTCAAAGCAAGTGGATTATTGAATTATCGTTACAGATTTCTGCAAAATCAAAAAGCATCTGTTCATCTGAGGTGAGAGAAGTTTGAATTTATCCTAAATGACAGATGACTGTTCACATACGTCACGGAAAGAAACTAATCTGATTGCACAGTTCTGTTAGAGTTTGACTCGAGAGGCAGAGGGAGAGGTGGCCAAACTCACTCTTTGTAAAGAATTGAAGAAGTGTGTATTCTGGGGCAGGCAAGATGAGATCCTCCACTCTCAGAGCCTCACAAAAGCACTTTGTTTCAAGTTTACTCAATTTGTGAAAGGTAGAAAGTAAGATATCCAGAGGTGTTTTTAGGCCCATAAATCATTTCCAGACTTGTTCTGAAATGCCTGATGGGTAGAAAGCAATCACTTTACACCAGAAAATTTCCAGATAAAGTATAACAAATGTTGTTTGTAAGGCCAATTTTCTTCAAACGGAATTGTCAAAACGACTAAATTATCGATTCAAACCCATTGTTCCTCAAGCACATGTATCCTTTTCTCAGAGTTGGAGAGGAAGTATTTGAAATATAGTGAGTACACAAGAGTCAGGCCCCTCCACACTTCAGAGGGCTGTAAATCTCACCGTTTTTATGTCTCTGGAACACAGTCATTGAGTGCAAATGAGTCACAGATGATTGTGTCAGATGCCTGTTAGCTTTACGACGCAGAAGAGAGTGGAAGAGAGCCAGGGACAGTTTGTCATCGAGTGGGATAGAATGTGGACTTCTTCATGATGCTACTGTGGGTTTGCTTGGGGTCAACAGCACTGTCACAGCCAAACATATTTATAATAGCAAGAGAAACCATGCATTTTGTGTTGTCTTTTTTTCTCCCAAACATTCTTAGCAGACCAATCACATCAGAATGTTTTGCCAGGCGTTCTATTAGATTTGTGAGAGCTTGCTGGTTTTGTTTAAGGAATTAAGCAGTTTCTCTGGAGCAAAACATGCAAAAGCGGTAAAACAACAGAGGATCGCTTTTATCAGGGCAGATCTCTATGGTAACCAGCCACAAACTCAGAACCTGCTGCGGACCAGGTTAATGTGAGGCACTACAGGTGAAACTTCTCCTGTGGTTTACTCACATAAATGAAAGAAAAAATGTATTAGACGTTTTTCATGATGTCATGTTTTCATGTAGAAATAAGGCATTTTGTGTGTAAAAGTGGCCAAAAATACACATATTTGAAACATATAAACCTGAAAAATGGACAGAACCAGGTTTAAATGTCTTGATTCATTTTGTACACACATTAGTTACAAAAAAATGTACAAATGGGATTTTGGATTTCTTATTTAGTTTTTAAGTAAGATTTAATTTAGCTAAGATTTATGACAGCCTCCTAACACCCTGGTCCAAATCAATAGACCAGTCAAATGCTAATGAGGTCATCAGCAGTGAGGAGGGAGCAACAGCAGCTCCCTATCAATAGAACAATAGATCTAAGACTGTCATCACAGATTAGCCTCAGGTGAAACTGGGCAGGGCCAACTATTAACCTAACAAAGACAGGCCAACAGGTTCAGGTGATACTAGGCAGAGCAAACTATTTACCAAACAAAAACAGGCGTTCAGTGACTCCTCCCTGTGGGCGGGGCTCTCAATACTTAGAGTAGCATAAGCCAGAGTTCCCAGATCAGCTCTCTGATTGGCAATGACTTCGGGATAGAAGTCGAAACGTCTCGATCTTCCAACAGCGTCCTGATAACAACCCCTGAAACCTTTTCTTCGATTTTTAAGTAAAGTAGACAATTGTTGTTAAAATTCTAATTTCGTCTCTTTTTTTAAACTTAAAATTAGAATTAGATATCATTTTGTATGTTTCGTCAAAATATTGTTGAGTCCCAGATTATACAGTTTGGTGTAGGAGCTACTTTAAGTGGTGAACTTTATGTCCCGAGGAGAGAAAAATGCATTTTAAGAAAACTGCCTTTTAAGTTACAATGTCCCAGAGAAATCTATGGATGAAGTAGATTAAATTAAACAATAAAACACCTTTAGGAGCAGATTGTACAAGTTTCCACATGAAAGCAGATATGTTGAGAGAGCAAACTGACCAAAAAACTAAAAATTGAAGAAAAAAAAAGACTTTTGCCTGTAGTGACTCTCCTTAAGTTAAGATAAAGATCAGTGCCGAGACGAGGATCCAATCAAACCAATGATCCGATGTGTGCGCAGAGCGAGACTGAAGCAGGAAAATGAGGACCATTTTCTCAGTAGAGAAGAAGACCTTGTAACAGGATTAATGAAACAGGCATGCAAAACAGACTTCCAGGTATGTTTTTGATGAGGAAACAATGTAGCATAAAGTTTTACATAATATGCATCCTAAATAGGCATTGTTTTTCAACCTTTTGTTGAGTTGTGCCACACTTTTTGGGTTTAAAAACTACCATGGCAAACCACCTACATACAATTAGCCAAATAATGTTTGTGCCACTGTTTAATTCTTTAAATCTGGCAATAGTGATTGGTTTTATGTTTTATTCTTCATGCAGAATTTGCTTGGGATAATTCTCCAAGATGGAAAATTAGTATTCATTTGTGAATCTGACACATTGCAAAACCTCTAGTCACACAAGTGTTCCCCAGCACACTGGTTGAAAATCAAGGCTATAAAGCACTGGTGTAACATCTTGTAAAACAAACGACTACAGCAAGTCATTACGCTCTACATTGAGCTTCTGTCATTGTTTTAACTGTGATTGTTTAAGGCACGCCAAGGCAAAATAGACTTAGACAGTGAAACACACAGGATTGTACTCCATATGTCGCAGGATCTCAGTCTCATTTCTCTTTTTTTTTTGGTCAGTTTGCTCTCTCAACATTACGGCTTTCATGTGGAAACAACAAACTTGTCCAATCTGTTCTTAAAGATATTTTATTATTTAATTTAATCCACTTCATCCATAGATTTCTCTGGGACATTGTAACTTCTGCTGTTTTCTTAAAATGCATTCTTCATCCCTCAGGACATAAAGATCACACACATCAAACTGTACAATCTTGGAAGATTTTAACGAAATATACAGAAGGATTTTTAAAAACTGATTTATTGAAGTTTTAAGTTTAAAAAAATCCCTGTGTAAACTTTTTTGTAACTAATATGTGTACAAAAATGAACCAAGACATTTTTCAGTTTTATGTCCAAAATATGTGTATTTTTGGCCACTTTTACACATAAAGTGCCTTATTTCTAAATGAAAACATTCTTACATTTATGTGAGACAACTAGAGAAGTTTCAAATTGATATCTTTACATGTCAGATTTTTCTCTCTTCACCTGCAGTGTCTCACCTCAGTTTGCATCATGACACGTCTCTGTGGGGACCGTGTTGTTTTCCGTGCTCTCCATACAGGACAGTTCAGTGTGTTCAGGGTGTGATGTTACTAAACCTGGCAGACACGGAACATGCCGCCTCCCCACAGACAGCAGCGGGCATGCCCAGCACCAGCCCCACTCCCTCTGAGACCAGCCCACATCCACACCATTCAGTGACAGAACAACAGCCATCTAGGCCCCTGTCCCACATAATCAGATGATGTCAGAGGTGAATTCAATAAAAAGACATCACATTGACATTACATTACATATTTTCATGCAAATAAACTGCTGCTTTATTTTCACCCAGGGTATTGTATGTAATATGTTGGAACCAAATGCTATTACAGTCTCTCTCTTTGTGTATTATAATTGACACTGCTTAAATTTTTATAGTCCGTCCCTCCATGTCCCACCAGGTCCAACAACTTTGATACAAATGGAGGTGGTCACCCTCGACAGCGTGGAGTCTGTTACGTGAGCCACTGACATCACCCAAACATGACCAATGTTTCCTAATAATTACCATCTTAGTCGTACTTGTATTATATTTTCTGCAACCTTGACTCCAGAAAAATATGTGCACAATTCAAGTTTTTGTAATTCCATTTACACAGCGATTGTACGATTTTCTTGTCAAAATACGTTCATTTGTTTTGTAAATTTGAGTTAGAATCTGCGATGGGGTTTAATAATAAACCCCAAATGTATTTTTGGTTGACATTCTTATGTAACATCATTTGCAAAACATGAAATATGTACATTTTCTGTGCAACTCATGCAACAATTTGCAAAAACGCAAAATGTGTACATATTCACAGATGTACTTATTGTACATATTTCAACAACAAAAATGGACAATCGCTAAGGAAATGGAATTACAAAAACGTAAATTATGTTCGTATTTGTATGGAGACTGGGCTGATATTTTAGTCATGAGGCTAATCTCACAAAAAGACTTTTAGTAATGTGAAGATTGTTGTGCTGTGAGATGTGGCTAAATCAAGCCCTGGTCATGGAGCACGGTCACCGCTGGTATAGCCTTTAGCCTTCAGTGTCATGGGACATCAGGTGGTTGTTCACCAAACATGCACAGTACCGCTCTCTCCCACACAAACCATGTGACTGCTCTGACCAATCAGGGGGAGACTTGCTAGAGCGGAGCAGTGCGAAGCAGCAATACCTTGTCCAGTTATTTTAATAGATCCATGAGCAGAAGCAAGAGTAATCACAAAATGACTTAAGTTAAAGCTAAAATGTATTTCACTTTTCTGCACCTCCACACCGTGTTTTACCTTCTCTGTATGTAATTAGATGTATTATGCACTGGAAAAATAATACTCCAGTCGTGTCACGAGTGCTGTGCATCAACAAACAGGAAGTAGTTGTTGCAAACATGTGCTAGCTGTGTTTGCTAAGCATGTGGGCTCCCAAATAAAGTCACCAATACTGGAAATACAATGGTTTATCACAGGATCAAGTCAGCTTTTGGAGAGAAATTTGCATTTTCTGTTTTATCTGCTTTTTTCGGTCTTGGGTTCACCAGTCTCCGCTCTCTCTCTTATCCAATCATCTCACTCAAAAGTGATCTGGGGCCCAAAGCAAGCCACACCTCTTTGGAAGCTCCTAGCAGTGCCCATTTTGACTGAGACAGGCCACTACTTCATCAGCGGTGACCTTTATGAACCGTCCCAATCCACTCCAAAGCGAACCAGTGGAAACATGGCTATTGTTTCTAATGCTATTTGTAGGAACAATTTGTGCATTTGGGAAAACAAGCTGGCAACTGGATTCAATAAATAGGATGAATATGCACTTTCTTATCCAACCAGAAGTTTGTTGAACATCACACAAAACCATTTAGACTTTTCCCCCGTTTGACAATTGATATTGCGTCTATTGTCAAAGGCACATACTTTTGAAAATCAACTCCATGTAAGTTCTGACTACAATCTACCCCCTAAAATACGATCCGTCTAGACAGAGTTGTTGGTTTTTATTGGCACACCCTTATTGTCAAGTCATGGTTCGGAACATCTGATACGCCGTTTTAATCATGTCTATAAAACAGGACTCACTGACAGTTGGAGCGGCTAACAGATGTAATATGAGCGCACCTGAACGGCAGAATTCCCCGAGGAGACGGAGCAAGTCAGGTGGCCTCATAACACAAGCTGCTGTTTACTCCATCCGCCCAGGTTTGAGCGTAATTACTACACGGATGGAGTTACAATGCTGATTTACGACCACTGACAACATCTTTGGAATTCGACGATCCCGACAATCCTTCAAACCGGGTGACACAATTTACATACTTGGAAGACGGGATAAAACAATAACGCCTTTGTATCAGTGAAAAGCCTCAGGGTATTCTGATTATTCTGACATTGGGAGATTGAAAGCTGGTGTGGCCTTTTTTTGTACGGTTACAAATCACAAGTGTCTAATACTTTTTACAGATATTGTTCTGCCAAATGACGCACGGTTTATCTTGTATCTTGTTCAATTTGGAACTCAAAAAAGCTTGTGTCAGTCAAATAAATGACAAAAGCGCCTGAAGGTGATTAGTCGTCAAATATGAACTGTGTTAACGCTTTAAGGAAGACTGTCGTAGAAGTAAAAACTTGCTTATGAAATTGGGTCACAAAAATGTATGATTAGCCAGTTCTTAGTCTGGGGGAGGTGCATCATGAATGTATTAGGCTAAACATAGAGACAAGATTGCCAAAAATATGATTCTTAGTTCTGAGTTATGATTGATTTTAGTGAAGCAAGCAAAGGTTATTTATATAGCACCTTTCACAGACAAGGACAAAGTGCTTCACAAGAAAACAGAGTTAAAAAACAGAAAAATAAAACACACAGTAGGCAATACATACAACACAATTACAGTAAAATCAGTCCTTAAGTCGGTTGAAATTAAAACGCTCAAGTTAAAAAGAAAGTTTTGAGTTTGCTTTTGAACAAGTCCAATGAGCACAGGGAGAGCGGAAGATCGTTCCAAAGTCTGGGAGCCACAGACTGGAAGGATCCATCTCCTCTGGTCAAAACGAGATCCACAGACCTCAGTCAGCGAGAGGGAGAGTAGGGATGGATCAGATCGCTGATAGAGTCCCGATCAAAAGTTTAAGACCAGTTGAATAAATGGCAAGAATCACATTTTGCATGATTGGATCAAAACAAGGTTCCAAGTAGAGCTTCAAAATGGAACAAGAAATGGGAGTGAGACAAAAAAATTGAATAGAACAATGAAATAGTCTGTTTTGCAGCTGATCAAAGTTTAGGACCACATGCCTTTAAAAGCCCAAATCTGTTCAAAAATGCAGATGCTGAAATGCTGAAGTTTATGGAACAAAAAAGTCAAGTGAAAGACCCAAAAAAATGATCCCAGCACTGAGCCATCCGTCAAGACACTGGAAGTTACTGGTGTCCTTTTTTCACACAGATGTTGTTTCTGTTGCATCCAACCATAATACTGCGACTGAAGCGGACAATGGGCCGCTCAGTAAAGTGTAATGATGAACAAAGACACAAGTTTTGCAGGATGGAGGTTTGAACTGGCTTCTGTCTGGTTGGAGGGAGGACTCTGTGAACCTGAAGTCTTCATTCAGTGCAGCCGAAGTGAACTCCAGTGACCTAAAAATATAACTCTCTGTGTTTTCCTTTTCTTATTTTGATTCTCTGGATATTATTACTTTTTGATTGAAGTAATTAACTTTCCATCTTTCACCAAATCCTATTTATTGGAAAACTACAACCAGAAGCCGTCTCCATATCTGTCTGGAATGTGAAAATATACACACAAACGTCTTCATCCTGTTCCATATTCAAACCAGCTGATGTTGAGACTATCTGTGCAGTCCTTTTATGGTCTGTGCACCTTAATAATGCCACAAAGTCAAAATAAAAACACATGTCTTAGTCGTGTCATGTTGTGGCTGATAGTATAGAGAAGAAATACTGTGCAATGGAATACCAGTCAGCATCAGACAGATCTGTCACCATCGCAGCTGCTAAGTCTAACTCCCGACTAGAGACGTCCCGATCCAATACTGACACCGGTGTTAGCTGTTAGCAATCTAGGCATTTTTAGTATTGACTTGGATCAGAAACAGTAACTAGATCGGGTCAATGCAAGCAGCAGAAATACAGACCTCAGTACGTCATCTCAATTTAAGGCCCAGGGGCCAAATCGATTCCTCCTAGGGATATGATCCGGCCCTCAACACATCTTCCACAAATATAGAACATATTTGATCTCTTGTTATTGGTTCAATCCTGGTTTAGACCTGGTTTAGATCTGGTTTAGACCTGGTTTAATCCTGGTTTAGTCTTGGTTTAGTCCTGGTTCAGACCTGGACCTGATCATATCCCTTGGAGGGCCTGATTTGGCCCTTGGGCCTGAAGTTGAATAGCCCTGCCTTAAACAGCGGGCTATTTCTACAACATAATCTCATGTCTGTCACAATTAGTGTAATACTCTGGAGCTGTGGAGAAGATTAAAACATTATTTCGCAAATAATTTGGCTATTTTTAAATCGGCCTATTTTACACTGGTAATGATATAATTTAATAATAGCCAAATTCAGCATTACATTCAATTTTTCTTTTCATAAAGGCACAGGATTAGACTAAACTAAAGAAGATAGACACTTTGCTGCTGTAGACTTAGAGCTGTGACCCATTTGTGCGCAGGAGCAGTGTTAGCTTTACAATTTTTCTTCTTACGTACACTTTCTTCTTGCTTTGCTGAAATCGCCATCAAATGGAGGAGAAAACATGTGCTTTTGCTGTAAAGCTGGCTTCATGTGCTCCGGGCATTACAGTAAATAGCACTTGTCCAGGGGGAAATTGCACACGAATGTCCCCTCAGGTTGTAATTTCTGCTGGAGAATTGGGAAATCATTTTGATGACAGAGTTGTCCAGATGAAATAACCTTTGACCTTTCACCATGGCAGACATCAGCAAAAGAATCACAGATGAATAATTATACTCAATATCAGATTATTTTGAATTTTTTTAATTGATTAACATCTCTTTCTGTTTTGGGACTGTCCTACTGCTCAGAGATAATGAACTGAGATTAAAATAGACTGTTTTTATATATTAGGGCCTCAAAACTCCTGCCATGGACACAATAGATGGATACATTTGAAGCATACTTTTAATGATGGGGAAGAAGGCCATCACAAAATGGAAAAAATGACCAAACTGAACTCACAATCGGGACAAAATGGGCTCTCTTTTTTGTGCTGTGTCTCTCTGTGTTGTGTTCTATTTTTCATTTATTTAAAATTTTAAAATTGAAGAAAAAAAAAGAAGACCTGCCATAGTTTAATCAAATGCGAAATTTCTTGCTATTTTCTTGCTATGAACACTGTTATACAAATTTTTGTCTAGAAAGTGTGTTTTCAACATGTTTCATTTCGCTCTGACCACATGAGTGCTTGAACAGAAAACGCTCGTAAGGATCATCTTTTCCGTATGAAGGCAGCATAAGTAAGGACCGTTCTTTACTGTGACCTCCTGTTCCTCACTAAATTCACCAAGAACCGGCTCGAACCAGCACCTTTCCTCTCCTCACACCTTACAGTATGTCTCTCATGTTTATCAGTAATCTACAGATAAAACTCTTTATTTAAAACTTCCCAAGAGTTGTTTTAAAGTCTTTAAAGAGCCGCAATGTGCTCGGCTATGGCTCTGTTGTGCTTTGGCTTTTTTGACCTGTAAACATAGAATCTCTGTATGGAGGAACTCTCTCTACACTAAATGAACGGTTCCGTCATCTGACTGGAGGATCTCTCTCTAGAGGAAGATCCAGGTCTACAGGACAGGGTGACGAGATAGGAGAGTCGTCACTAGAAAAGCTGCCGCACTGTCTGAAATAAGCAATTAAATCGTATCTAGTCATAACTTCTCAAATACAGTGTTGTCTCCATAGATACTGCTAAATTTTAAGCTATTCAGTGGAACATTTCAGGCAGAACAATGACGTCTCAATGGAGAAAAGAAGCGTCTGGAACCACCTGCTTTAATATCACCCGTATATTACACTCTTAAGCATTATTAGTATAGAATGATTTGACAGATGAACTTGTTGACTGCTCCCTCCGCTTCTGTCCCACCTGTTCCTTCTTTAAGCTCATTCTTCTCTCCGTCTGTTATCTCTGTCCATCGCCCTCCTCGTCCCGCCCACACACTCGTGCTCCTGGTCAGTTCAGGCTCACTGACCCTTACCTTCACAGCACACTACTGTTTGCACTCTGGCACAGTGTCAGGTTCAGCTCTCTGCAGGTGCACACGGCGTGGACCTCACAGGCCACCGTAGACTGACGTGCACCGGGTCACTGACACTCAAAGGCATTCCTCTGTGCCTCTGTTTCTGTGTGACCTCAACTAAAAGATTCATTTAACGGACAAGGGGTGAGAGAAGGCCGTGAGTATCAGTTTGGGTGACATTGTGTCTAATGAAAGCTAAAGACGAGCTAATGCCACTGCTAAAACTATGATAATAAACTGTCTTTACTTTACAGGATTTTGTGCCATCAGGAGCCCTGGGAGTTGGGCCAGTGCACTTTTGGGCTGGTCACTGTCAGCGCGACTCCACGCAGTCCTGATGTCACGCATCAATGGCCCAATCTAAAACAACTTTATCTCCAATCTGGTTCATCACAGGTCCACATGTATGTGGTCCATGGCCCAGCCTGGCTGTTGGCCCATCATTAAGCCGATAGAGTAGTGCAGGACGCAGGAGCACTAACACCTGTGCTGTGCGGTAGTGTGGACTCAGAGCTGTGGCTGGATATGGGTCTGGTCATTCTACACGACTCACTCTTGGTTCCAGTTTTTATTTCACATTGACAGACCTCATATGTGCGTAGTTCTGGGTATTTTGAGATATTTGAAAAAAAAACGTAGATCGCGCAGCGCAGTCAAAGCGTTCACACCGCACTGACATGAGCTCAGCAAAGGAGCTAAAGCCATTATCCTCAAACGTTACACAAAACATGGGTTCTGATGAAAAGACATCTGTGAAGAGTGTTTAGGGCCCACTTTAAATCACCACTGGGCACCACATCCAGGGGCGTTTATAAGAGGCGCACTCTGGGGGCACTATCAAAGGGACCTGACGGACACCATATTTATGAAGACATTTATTTTTAAACTTAAATCATTAATTTGAATTTGCATCAGTTAAAAATCATGAGTAAAATAGTTCCAGACTTTTTGTTTTAAATACGTAATAACATAGGCATATACAGTAAGGGTAAAAAGAAAAATAGCAAAATAGCCTTAAAGCAGATAAAAAGATACAAAGTAAGCGAGTTTCAAACTTTTATTACTCTCAATTGCACAGTTGTAAATATTAGGTGAAGTAAAATCCTGCCTCATACAGCTTGGAGCTCTCTACAGTCTGAGCTGTATTTGTGTGAGCTGAGGGGTTTGGGTCTATTTAAGACTTATCACTCTGACACTGAGGTAGTGGATTTGAATGTTAAAAGTTATGGAACACTTTGTAAAACTTTAAACTCGGCCCTCATTGTCTTTGGCCCCAGCCACAATTGATGCAAAGCAATGCCAGATCTGGTGATAGGACTGTTTATAGCTCAAACGGTATACATTGCTCTGTTCAGTGTTGTCTTTTCTGAGAGTTAAGGAGGCTGGACCCATTTTTCCCCTGTAGTTTACCAAAATGTGTTCTGCTCCAGTGCAGATCTGTTGTAAAAGCAGCTTTTAAAGGCGCTGTTCCATGATTTTTACGGTTTTGAACTGTGAATAACAGAACTAGTTCACTTTAAAGTCTAATGCGATCCTTAATACTCACCATTATGAGTTTAACATGGATGTATTAAATGAACTGGATAAGGCACGCCCCCTCTGTCCATGAGCCAGATTGATTAGTGGCCGTGCAAGGTTTTGCAGCCACTTGGCTCCATTTGCATAGTTGCGTACTGAAATTGCAGTCAGTACTTAATTATTTTCAGTATTTAAATAAAATAGAAGGAAATGTTCTTTTTAACCGTTTCTAAAATCACAGAAATTACCATTTTATATTAAGTGACGTCACGGTAAACATGTGATACAAAACAAATACGATACAATACAAACAGAAGCACATGGACACGGTTAGACTAAATACCTGTAAGGTTTATTTTATTTCATTTCAGACGCTTTCATGTGTGATCTAATATGAAGAATACAATTACAGTCACACAAGCTAACGTTGACACAAAAACTTGCGAGCTGCGTGATCGCTCAAAGCATCATCCATCAAGCATCAAGATGGCAACCTCTATATCAGGAAGTAATGCGGAAGAAAAACACTTGTTTTGCTTCATGCACCAATGAGCACACGCCATAGGGATAAATATGGCGCCATTTTGAAATCATCCTACAGGTTTAATTATAGTTCTATGGTTTATTATAAGGGTGCACGGTGGCAGAGCGGTTAGAGCTTCTGCCTCTCAATAAGGAGATCGTGGGTTCGAATCCCGCACCACCCCAACATCGTGGTTTCGAATTCTGAACCACCCTAACATCACACGATCTCTCTGGGTGGAGTCTGCATGTCCTCCCCGTGTTACCGTGGGTTCTCTCCGGGTTCTCCGGCTTCCTCCCACCGTCCAAAGACATGACTGTGTAGGTTAATTGACAACTCTAAATTGTCCCTAGTGAATGAATGTGAGAGTGAATGGTTGTCTGTCAATGTCCTTGTCCTCTGTGTCAGCCCTGCGACGAGTTGGCCACTGTCCAGGGTGTACCCCGCCTAAGGCCCAAAGTCACTGGGATAGGCTCCAGTCACCCGCGACCCCTAACGGGAATAAGCGGTAGAAAATGAATGAATGAATGGTTTATTATAAGTACTTCCCAGGTAAAGCTAACAAACTAACATGTATTAACAGATGTATAGAAAGTGCTGTGGTCTCATTTTCACCCAAATAGATCCTTTTGTGATGGGGTAAAACAGAATATACTTTATTACTTGCAAAAAATTGGGATAAATCTGTTTTTCACTTTGTGTAAGAGTAAAAAGGTACAGCCCTTTTGAGGTCAAAATGAGACAGCGGAGTGCTGTTGGCAACTAAATATAGAGATTTATTTGACAAAGTGCTGTTGTTAGCTGTACTATGACAGCTAAACTCTGCTCTGGCCTCTGAAAGTTGTGAAAAGCGCTTATAAACTCATTGCTGTGAATAATTAGGATTCTAGGAACGCATGAACAAAATAAATTCGGACAGAACAAGAGTTTTAACCTCTCCAAAAGGAGACAAAATCACAAATATGCATGAATAACTGACACAAACACAGACTGGAGGTATGTATTTGATGAGGAAACATTATCATTAAAAGCGCAGAAAGTACATTTAGGTCAATTTAGTCTTTTCAAACGAGCGCACAGAAGCCTTTAGGTCAGTGAAGGACGGCGCTTGTTGAATTAATGACAGACATGCTGTTCGGAGGAGATAGATCGTAAAAACGTGCAAGTTGCAAAGAGATTTCCTAATTAAGTGAATGAGCCATTAGCTTGAGCGCAGTCTTATTAAAATAAAGTTAATGAAGGTAATTCTAATTAAGACGTGATGAATCAACATGTCGGCGAAGTCATTAAGACATTATCTAGCGCTGCCTAAACGCTGTGATCTGTTCCGCTGCAGCGAGCCAGACGTGCGCACTTTGTCTTTGAAGACGACTTTGACCAAGGATTCAAGGGAAGGAAGTTCATTTATAAAACAGAACTGCAACTCGCATGAAATGGTTGACGAGGCGGGAATTATTACTGTCTCATTGGTAAAGTCTGAAGTCGACGGAAGTATGCCTTGAAGCTGGGCTACCTGATTTTCATATCATTTTGGTAACATCCATCTTGTCTTCAGTTTATGATGTATGTGTTTTCAATCAGACAACTTTGTGAGTACGATGTATTTACCTTGAAGACAAGAGCACAAAAACATAGTCACAGTAGAGGCATGACAGAACCAATGCAGAGTGAAATGAAAGAAAACAAAAAAACAATGTCAACACTGTAGTCAAAGCACACACAAAACTCAGGCAACTTCCAGTTCACCCTAAAGGCCAAATCCCCAAGAAAATAAATGCAACGCCGTATACTATAGACCACGTAAATCACGCAATAAAGACACACACAGGTGAAACTGGACGGACATTTAACATCAGAAAGAAAGAACACCAAACTGAATGCGCGAAAGAAACAGCAAGAAGATTCACAAGGACAAAGAAGGAACACGTGGAATAGGAAAACTTAAAATCCGCGAAATCAAACCACTGCAAAAGGAACAGTCATATCATGGACTGGGACGAGGCCTCGGGTCACAGGAGCTGAAACCAACAAGTTCAAACACTGGATTAAGGTGAGACACTACAGGGTACCCAGTGCTGATCTCACACATGTGTCAGCCACAGGTGGAGAAGAACGTACAGAAGTTGCCAGAAATGTTTATGGTCAAGCAAAGTACAGATACCTGAAAAATCGACTTGAAGGAACAGTACTCTGCATTTTTCGTATTGTTATAGTCCTTTAAACATGCTCTTGACGACCTTAAATATGCCATCTCATGTTTTGAATCAAAAACTTTGAAATAACGACACGTACAGAGTGCATCCAGCCAGCAGATGGCACCTATCACTATACACAATTTAGTTATGTTATCTATTTACGGGAATATGCAAGACGCTATTATCAAGCTTGCAGTAGAAGTGAATGTGATTAGAGGGAGGAAATGCTCTGAATGTGTCTGCCGATGATTTAAGGACTTAAATCAGCAGAAGATTATCTGATAAGTGACATGAAATATGAAAAAAACAGCACTGATCGAGGAAGTTCAGCAGGAAGTGTTTTTGACGCTCTGAGGGAGAAGATTTTCATATGAACATTCCTCAGAGCAGCTGAATGCAACTCCAGGTATGTTTTTGATGACAGAACATTGTTAGAATATGGTTAAAAGCTCCAAAAGTCACTGTCACAGAATATGTCTCCTTTAAGTAGCACCTCTGATTACTGACATTATGGTATTATTCTATTCCTGACTTATTAAAAACAAAAGGAAAGTTAAAAAATGTATAATATATGTCAGCTGCTTTACGTTCTAATATACTTACTCTTTAAGTATATATAGATAAACCTGTCTGTAATAGAAAACAAAATGAAAGCAATACGTTTGTACCATAGAACATTCCAGGCATTTCATGACACAAGCAGGCGATAGATCCCCCACTAGAAAATACATTGTGCACCTTTAATCATTCCAATTTAGTTGTTATGCACTTTTTGCCGTGTAGTGTACCGCTGTGTACTTTATTGATTTTGCAAAAGGAATGCAAAGTTGGCAGTTAAGTTTCATAAAAGTTGGATTTATGACTTTCTAACTGTCAGATTGATTTGCACATTCTTGTTTTATTTGATTCTGTCATCTGTTGGCAGCGAGCACAAAGCTTGTTTTGACACGCCGTACCCTTGAACTGGTCCGTGTTCAATACTTTTGTAAACCATCGTCGGTGAAGCGTGAAAACGAGCCGGTTCTGTGCTGCTGTTCAGGAGAGCACTGATCAGGTGAGCGTGTGGAGCTACAGCTGAGGCGTCCAACTGAAACAGGGCCTTCTTTCGGCATTGGGTGCGTTGGATACCTTAAAGCCTTGATTTTCAACCAGTGTGCCGGGGAACACTGGTGTGCCTTGAGGTTTTGCCAGGTGTGTCTTGAAAAAACGTCCAATTTTAGTTAACAGATTCACAAATGCGGATGTAATCGACTAACTTCCTTTTTGGGAGTGTCCTGAGCAAAATCTGCATCAAAAAAGAACGCAAATCCATCAGTATTTCTAAGTTAAGTTAAAGTTAAAGACCTAGACAGTTGCATGGACATTATTTGCAACATTATATACCATACTTTTTAACTAAACAGTCTGATTCTGTAATGTTTTAGGAGTAGGTGGTGTGCCGTGGGATCTTTTAAACCTAAAAAGCGTGCCACAAATGGAGATAAGTCTGTTGTCTGAAGTTCGGGAGCAGGACCACACCTCATTCACGCCCCTTCCGGTGACTACTCTATTTAAGCTTCCCAGTCACACACACCAGTGTTTGTTATTTCGTGCCCCTCCCTCCCATCCTCTTCTAATTATTGTGTCTTATCCTTTAGTCGGGGGGTATCGAGGGAGCCTGCAGCCCTCATCGCTAGAAGCCCCAAAACTGCATTTATCATCTACTCTCATGCATTTTATCGTTGTTCTCGTTCGCCAATAAACTTCTGCATCCAAGCTTGAGGTTGTGGTCCTTGCTAGTGAACTCAAAAAAGGTTAAAAAATACTGCCTTAATGCATTAAGACAGGGCTGCCCAAAGTGGGGCCTGCAGACCTAACTTGGCCCTCCAGGGGGTCTAATTTGACCCGCAAAGGGGTGCTGAGATTTGTTAATCAGTCTGTTTGATGAAACTTTGTTCTAAAAAGTCTGTCCGCGTCATCATATCTTTAAATACATAACGACGGTCGCATTATGTATAACTTTTCTACCTTTCAAGGGACTCAGAGCGATTTACGTCAAGGAACCACTCACCCGTTCACGCACCAGTGTACACAGACACCAGAGGCAAGGCAGGTTAAGTGTCTTGCCCAAGGACACAACGGCAGTATTCACCGCAGTATTTAATAAACATATCAAATGCAGCACAAAATTAGAGTTGGCCCTCAGCACGTTAAAGCATATACATTTTGTCCCGCCGAGGAAAAAATTTACTAATTTTGGCTCGTCTAGGAAAAAAGTTTGGGCACCCCTGCATGAAGGTGTTTCTGTTGATCGTTCCAAAGGGGGAGTATAGACCCTTCCAGGAGGGACGTGTCTAGAACAGTCGCACACAGCCTGGTAAGCTGAAACAATCTGTCCCATTCATTTGATCTCATTCACACAAAAGTAAAAGGTTCATTTGGGTGTTTTTAGACCACAATTGCCATTTTCCAGCGAGTAATGAGAATCAACATCAAATTTCCATCTCTATTTTCCAGACTTCACTCATTTAAGTAGGATTTGAATTGCTCAAAGTGCTCAAAGCTTAAAGTTAAATTTCATAGTTCAATTGTTCAACTTCTAATTTCAGAAATGTTTACGGCTGTTTGCATTTATGCTCATTTTGTCTGTAATCTTTCTTTATGTTTTCTATCGAGGTTCTCATGATAGTCTCGTGTGGTTGAGAGGATGTCAGCCGCCAAAACGGTCAGAATTTTCCATAGTTTGTTTTAGTAATGTTTGGAGGCTATCGCTAACTCTCCCTCTGCATCGATGGTTTGTCTCCCGGCCCGATCATTTGCTGAATGCTTTGCCTTTCTGTCCCCCATTTCACTTCAATTTTCACATTTGTTTGTTTTAAGAAAATGCATCAGAGCCAGCTTGTGGAAGGAACAGTTCCAGCCTTTAGAAAGCAGACTTCCACCAACAAATTACCAGTTTGCCGGTTCAGACCTTAAATGTTAAATATTCTTGTGCAAGAACTCATAAGCACTCAAATCACACTAGGCCTGTTTTGCTGGTTGTCACTGGAAGGCATTTAGGGCATTTACTTAACATTTCGTAGATTGACGCTGTGTCGAGCATTTACGTAAAGCTAAGTCATTTGTCTGCAGTGAGTGAGTCGTGTCCTCAGGGGTGTGGATGGTTCCTGTTTGGTCTTATGTCCTCAGGAGATCTTCTCTGAGATAAAACCACAAGTGTGCCGTTCTTCTCTGCTCCTCCCTCTTTTACTGCTCTGAAGTGTCTGCCAGCCCTGGAGGAGGGACGGGGACAGTAAACGTTATACGACTAATTGTCTTCAGAGTTCCTCCATAAAGAGTGAGCTCTTTACAGACATCTGAGGGGCCCAAAGCTAGAGGCCCTGCAATGGGTCAGATCTTTCAGTAAATATCAACTAAAAAAATCTACTTTATTCTTCCATTTAATCCACTTCATCCACAGTGGTTGTCAAAAGTATTGAAAATCAGATTCTAACCGATACCTAAACTAGTATCGAAACTACTACTATACTATACTTAGTCATTTGAGCAAGTATTGATACAAATACAAAACACAGAAAAACTTTTACGGGACAAAATTTGACCTTTTGTGAACAGTCTTAAAATCATCTTGAGCTTTACCACAATATTTTATAAAGGAAGTACTATTCCTTTAAAGTGCGTATGACAGGTTTTCGTGATTTTCTAATTGTATCTTTATTTGGTGTATTAATACCTCTTGTAAATATAAATTAGAGTTTTACACCAATCAGGCAGCCGTTTGTGGAGAAAAATTTAAAAATCTGTAGAAAGTTACACAAATGAAACAACATTTTTGACCCTTTATACATTCATTAAAAAAAAAAAAAAAAAGTGTTCACATGTGTTTTTATTTGTCAAATAAAAAAATAAAAAAATCTGTGACATTATGTGTCAGGATGGTTGCGAGGTAATTCATCATGAGTGTGATGTCATCATTTACAACCAGGAAGTGAAACAAAAAAAATGCTAAACTGGGACACAATTTGAGAAGTATTTCAGCTAAATATTTTTCTCTAAACTGCATTTTACTTCAATGAGTGGTCCAACTGGTTATAGGCACTTTAATGTTGAAAACCTTGACCTAAAAAAGAGCATTTTTAATTGTCCTTGTGGTATCAAAAGAATTGAGTGTATTTCTCAGGATCAAATTGAGTCAGTTTTGTCCATCTGCTTGAAGCAAACCTATTGTGATTCTGGTGTCCCGCTGGAGGGACGCTGGACTTTTTGTTAATTTATTCCTTTTGATCCACCATCTGATAAAAGGAAACTATCAGCTGCTGGACATGTTCAACATGAAAAGAAGGCTATAACCCTCTTAGTTACAGGGAAATCAATCACTCTGGGATGAATTAGAGTCAGTTTGTACTCCAAAAGCACAAGGCCTTTAAATTATTTTTTAAATAAATTATCTTTAGCTTTGAAAGAGGAATTGTCAAAACTGAACAATTTTCCAAACTAGTGTCAATCAGGTAAAATCCACAGACACCAGCTCTTCAGCTAAGAAAATTTAGGTGGACTTTAAATTTTGGTTTTCCTCTGAGCAGAGCTTGTTTCCACTTGTAATTAGAGTAAACCAGACACCAGAGTCCAAAACTACTGAGTCTCAGCTTCATAAAGAGTCCAGACAATAGTTTGAGCTCCAAAGGATTCAAAGACAGCTTCAGTTTGAAATGAGGCTCATTTTAGTCTGACGTTTTAGGGAAAACAGGCCCAAATGATAACTAATTAAGTCAAAAATTCATCAAAAATTATCATCACAAATCACAATCTGTTAATGTGGGCATCCGTCTTGAGAAAATTCCACTCACAGGTACGCTCTGTCGCCCCCGGTTGAGAACCACTATAGTAGGATAAAACCGTCTGAAGAGTTGGTCATAAATCAGGCGTCGTGTTTGTTGCAAAATATTGTGCAGGCGAGGATTTGGACTCTTGTTTAGACCACACAGCCAAGAGCCAGAGCGCGGCTTTGGATAATTACTCCATTTAACACTCGGCGCAGGCGGCTAACACTGTGTTCTCAATTATGGTCTGTTCTGTGTTCACTCTCCTCTCCGGGTAATTGTTTTCAGCGTCCAAGACACAATATTTACCGTAGCAGAGAGGTGGTTTGACGCTGAATGACATGCAAAGTCTAAAGAGCTCTCTGTTTATAACTGTGGCTGCTAGAATTACACGTTTAGACATGGTTTATGGAAGAAGAAGGCTTGAGGTCGATTTGTTTGATTTAGCTGGCGTTCCTGTTTTTTCTACCAAGCCAAAGAGAGTACAGGAGACAAAATCTGCAACGAAAGATGTGTTTCTTGGTCTAAACTCCTTCGAATTTGTCCATTTTCAAATTAAGGTGAGACACTGCGGGCAAAACATTTTTTTTTTTTTCTTCAATTTTTCTTCTCTCAACATATCGGCTTTCATGTGGAAATAATAAACTTGTCCAATCTGCTCCTTAAGATGTTTTATTATGTCATTCAATCCACTTCATCCACAGATTTCTCTGGGACATTGGAACTTCTAAGGCCGTTTTCTTAAATGCATTTATTTCCTACACCAAACTGTACAATCTTGTACTGGGCAAGATTTTGACGGAACGTACAGAAGGATTTGTTCACATCTAATTCAAAGTCTGATTTATTAAAGTTTTAAGTTAAAGAATAGGAGGCGAAATTTGATTTTGTAAGGACAATTTTTTACCAAGAATTTTAAGTGTATGTCTGTCAATTTTTTGAGTTAAATGGATCCAAATATGTGCAATTTTGGCTGTTTTTACAGAATCAGAATCAGAAAACAACTATTGCCATTGTCAGTGATCAAAATTCAACATAGGAACTTGCTTCAGCGTAAGGTGCAACATAAAACGAATAAAATATAATAAAATATATAAAAGAGGCATGCATAAGATTAAGAATAAAATAAAATAAAATAGACTAAGACTATATACAGAAATGTACAGTTGGCAGGTAGTGCAATGTGCAAATATAGCAGTGCAAATAGACAGTTCTTATATAATATATTGTTAAAGTGGCAGGTGTTATAAAGTGTTCATGAGTTCAACGGCAGAGGGAAAGAAAGTGTTCTTGTGGCGGGAGGTTCTGGTCCGGATGGACCGTAGCCTCCTGCCCGAGGGGAGTGGCTCAAATAGTCCGTGTCCAGGGTAAGAAGGGTCCGCACATATATTCTCTCTATTTCTCTATTTCTATATGAAAACATTACATAGTGAAAAACTTGTAATACATTTTTTTCTTACATTTATGTGAGTAAACTACAGGAGAAGTTTCAAATTGATATCTTTGAATTTAAGATTTTTTTCCTATTCATCTGCAGTGTCTCGCCTTAAATGTGTTTTAGAAATGAATTTGACATTGATATTGACATATTTGTGGCTTTTCTTTTATAAATCTGGATTGACACAACGAACTAGCCCTGATTTATCAACATTTTCTGTTAGGCGTGGGAAAATATTTGGTGTCTGTGGCTCTGTTTTCTCACAAATCCAAAGGTTGGTGGTTTGATTCCTACGCCAACCAGTGCGCACGGTCATATCCTTGGGCAAGACCCTTGACTCACTCAGAATGTGATCTGTGTGAGAGAGAAGCAGTGTATGTCAACCCAAGGGCAGCTCTGTTATAAATACTAAAATCATATTTGTTTATTTCTCTATTATTTATTTTATTGACCTTTAATTAACCAGGATAGTCCCGCTGAGATTCAGAATCTCTTTTTCAGGGGAGTCTTGGCCCCAGAGGGCAGGAGCCTAGACATGGGGAGAACATGCAAAGTCCACACAGAAAGACCGTGTATTCAACAAGTTTGCAACACACTTTTGGGTCCTTTTACACCAATTAACTACAACAATTCTCTTGCAGCAAGACCTACACTCAAATCTTGGAAATGAAACAGCAGACAAGAAGTTTGACGGTTAGAGGGAGAGGCGCTCACTAGGGTTCCTCAAAACGTGAACTCAAGGTATGGTTTTGATGACGGAACATTGTCAGAACATGGTTAAAATCTCAAAAAAGTCACTGTAGCGTAATGTGTGTCCTTCAAACTCTATGATCTTCCCCCGACAGGAAATCCATATGATTTCTAGGAGCTTTGAATTGATTCCAGCCCTGTGTTAGGCTCGTCATAACACTCATTTAATGCCGTGCCAACATGCAGAAGATAAACTGTCCTGACGAAGCCTTCATAATGATCCGCCTCCAGCGCTGGACGCAGATATAAGGCCCACTCGGTCCTTCTCATGATTGCAGATGACAGGTCCTTTGATTGGACAAGGGGCCTCCGGATCAGCTGTGTCTTTGTTTATGTTTACTCCGGCCGAAGAATGCGGAACAGTGTCGGCCTTTATGTGCTCTGGCCCCGGGGTCATGGGGCACTGCGGGTCAAATGCATGAGCGGTGAGGACAGTGAGGGTGGTATAGGCTTCGGTCCTTGGGATGGACATTAGCTATTGCGTGGTCAATTGAGTGTGGAGACCATCATACAGAATGGGTCAAGATAGATTGTGGTGCAAGGCAGCAGGGGCGTCGGACTGGGGGGTAAAGGGGGCTGGTTTCCCCGGGGCCAGGGCAAAAGCATGTAATTTTTTTGTTTTCTCAGTTGCATTTTTCAACGCTTCAATATCGTTTTGTTGGAATAAAATGCAATGTGGTTGAGTACAGTCCTTGAGAGACTAAAAACAATTACGCATGAGATCTGAGGGCCCCATCATCCCTTAATGTAACTTAATGTAAAATGTAAAATACAATAATACATGTTTAAAGCAGCTCTGATGTCACTCACATGTTTGTGAATGTTTTTTTATTTCCCAAAATCCTCTAAATTTTTCATATTTTGTTATATTCTGAGGTTAATTCCAATTTCTCCAGTGAAATCACATCATGTTGCACATTACTTTTGCCTCCATTCTGAATATAGAATGTTTTTGTTTACAGACTTTTAAAGGGTCTATATGCTTTTTGACAAAAAACTCAATTTCTATTTAGCCTGTGGTCTTACTGTTTTAAAACAGTTCCAACAATCACGTCTGAGCCTGTGTGTCCAGAGTTTTAAGCTGCAGACAGAGAAGGACAAGCACTTGTATGTGTATCCAAGTGTTTGTCCTTCTCTGTTTGTGTTCAGGCCATGGCTCATGTTCAGCTTCTTCACCTTCAGAATTCTTGGCTCATTAGCTGCAGCGGCCAAACTAGCCCTGATCCATGATTGGTGCAGGAGCGGGGATTAAAAGCTGGGGTACCTGACTTTTTTGGATGTAAATTGTACATTTTGTGTTTTCCATCAAAGAGTATCTTGTAAACTTCTATTTGAACATGTTTACCTCGCATCTGGGGACACAGAAAAGTGGTTTATAGAATTTTAAATTGAAATATCACATATTCACACATTCCTTTAAAGAAGACGTGCTTTTTTCTGCTACTGTGTTGGAACACAGACTCTTAGATCATTGTTTTATATTTTGGTTATTTCAAATTGCAATATTGAAAAGAAAAAAAGGGTGTCTACAGTACTTCACCATAATGTTTTGACAATAAAGTGCCGTACCGTACCGATACTCCGACTACTGAGAGTTGCAGATCACGATAGAGGACAGTGGACTTATTTTTTCTTCACTTGTGCGTAAATGGCTTTGCGGTGCTGCTGAACCCAACAGGTACCAAAACATAAATAAAAAATGGTAAGTACAGAGCCGTTGCCATGTATAGGGGATGGACTAACCTTGAATACTGGAGAATAAAGACACAAATATGCATGAATCACTCTAAATATGAGGAAAACGAGAAAAACAATTACTACATGGTCAGAAGTTCTTAAAAGTCAACTTTGCATAATACCTCGTTTGCAAGCTCAAACATGTAACAAGAAGTGAAATCTGCCACATTACGATTCAAGATGAACAAAGTGATGAAAAGTGTTATTTCCTTAAGGCATCCTTGTTCCCTCTCAGCCTCAACAATCCATGTGTTTAATGATACTTTCTCTAATGGCTCACAACATAATCTGCGCTCCTGTAGGTTATAAGGACTCTGCTCTGTCTTCTCTGGTGTCCGTTTACAGGAATGCTTACATGTCAACAAACCTCGTCTCCACTCGGCCTGCGGGCACTGTTTTTTAATAAACCATTTTTATTCAACATGAAAAACGATCTCTGCAAAATGTGTTGAATCATATCGGGTGGTGGCTGCGATAAAGTACAATTCAGAACTAGCTTAGTCACACCTGGGACGGTCAACAGCTCATGGGCATTTGCAAGCGATATCAAGAACGTCTAGACAATGAGGAATGCATCGTTTTCTGTCTAAAGTTGCACGGTTTGTTTACGGTTGCTATGGGAACAGGGTCGTTTTGGACGCTGAAAGAAAAGGACGGTGCTTGGTTGGGCTGCTGAAGGCTTGGCTGGTGTTGCTGATCGCCTGAATTCCATTTTGAAATTTGGAATAAAGTATAGACCCTTCTGGTAATTGTGAACAAAAGCTACATTGCATTAGCTTGGTACCATTCCATATGTTAGCACTGATGCATTTTCAGTGGCTAAGCCTCCAAACATCACGAACTAGTGCTGTTTTGACGACTGACAACCACTCGAGCTAGAAGTATTTGGAGGAGATTGTTACTGCTGTTACTGTTGGGTGCAGAGTGGTTACAGCTCTTAACTGCCAATAAGGAGATCGTGGGTTCAAATCCTGGACCACACCAACATCGCACAATGTCTCTGCATGTCTGTGTCTAAGCTGGCAGAGTGGGCAGAGTGATTGTCTTCTGATTTGGAGGTCGACGGTTCAAATCCGGCTCTCGACATAAACATCGTTGTTGAGCAGTCAAATCCACTGGCCCACAGGTTGGAGGTACCATTGTGTCCTTGGGCAAGACACTTAACACTTGTCTGCATGCTCTGGTGTGTTAATGTGTGAGTGAATGGGTGAATGGTTCCATTATGTAAAGTGCTCTGAGTGACTCGAAAGTTATATAAAAATGTTACCATTTACCATAAGCCCTGCGATGAGCTGGCGCTTGTCCAAGGTGTACCCCGCCTAAGGCCCAAAGTCACTGGGATAGGCTCCAGTCCCCCGCGAGTGTTGGTGATGGAGTGTAGTAAAATCCGGATTAAAGGAGTTACTGAAGACTATTAATGATATTCTTATATGGAAGAAGCTGGAATTAGGGAGTTTTAATTAATTTAGCTTTATTGTGTTGTAGAAAAGGGGTGAGGATAAATAATCGTTTACTTCCTCCCACTCCCTTCTTGGACGTACAAGAAGGGAGTTTTCACTGAAGTGCATGAAGTGTAACTTGATGACAGACAGTTATTTTTGACCTAGTTTGTTGTGAATATATATTTTTTTTCTTTCTCTTCTCAATATTTACAGGACACATACTCTGCATTTTTGTATTCTTTTTGGCGTATAAACATGCTCTTGAACTTTGACACCTCATGTTTTATAAATGAAAGTATAAACTTTTTGGTGGTGGCACATCGCCAGCATAAATCTATGGAGTCAGGTTTGAGGAAATGCAATGCTCAGAAGAGTCTGGTGATAATTTATGGACAACGGCTCTCTACCTTTTACCTTTCTACTGTCACAATCCGGGGAAAATTGAAACATGCAGTCATTTCAGAGGTTACAAGCAAGACAAGGATTAATGAAGCTCATTACAATTCCAGATATGTTTTTGATAAGTGAACATGTTATTACATGGTTAAAGCCTCAAAAAAGTCAAGTTTTAATACTATTTCTGGATAGTTTTGTGTGTTTAGCTGTACACTTCTCAAGAGTCATATTTTGTTCACCTGTTATTAATCTGCAGTGGACACCAGCAAGTAAAATTGAAATAAAACTAATAAAATATAAAACCCATTGATCATAAAATGTTGCTGAAAGTGAAAAATGTCCCTTGGCCGTGCAGACTCAGGGACATGTCGAGTTCCATTTGAGCTGCTGTCGTCCTGCAGTCGGTTAAATAGAGGCACAATTTCCTCTGGACTAATTGCGGTGGAATTTGTGCAGCTTTATGAACCCTCCAGGGCCCCAGCTTCAGACGGAGCTCCACAGCAGAAGGACAGAGGGACACAGGCCAGGCATGAGCTGTCAGCGGTGTCAGCAAATCACATCCACAAGAGCTTTCAGGCCTCTCATCCAGTATACTGACGTGGTGGTGGCATCTTCTCATGTCATCAGCACGTATTCTTAATTACAAACATTGTTGGACTTGTGAATGACGAGGGTAGAGCATTACTCAAGAGTATTTGGAGAAACTACTATAGTGTACTGAGAAACAGTTTGGATGTAAAAAGTGTTAAATATCAGTAACATTTATTTTTGTAGTGCCCCAAAATCTCAACAGCAGTCATGAAACAGTCATCGGTCAATAACAGACAAGCAGATTAAATATACAACGTTCAAAGGAATTTAACTTCCCCGTCCCAGAGCGCCCCCTGTTCTTGACCCTTCTTCTCTGCAAGGAAAAACTACAAAAAACCCGGTAGGATAAAGTATAAACCTCGAGGAAAACCACAGTGAAGGAGAGATCCTCTTCCCACAGACGGACAGACTGCAGATGGACCAGGACTGACACATCCACTTGGACTGTGGAGCCAGAACCACTCAAGAGGAAGGTGGATCACCTAGTGTAGAGAGAGTTCCTCCAGGCAGATGAGGAACAGTTCATCTAGTGTAGAGAGTTCCTCCAGGCAGATGACAACAGTTCATCTAGTGTAGAGAGTTACTCCAGGCAGATGAGAACAGTTCATCTAGTTTAGAAAGAGTTCCTCTAGACTGATGAGGAACAGTTCATCTGGTGTAGAGAGAGTTCCTCCAGGCAGATGAGGAACAGTTCATCTAGTGTAGAGAGTTCCTCCAGGCAGATGAGGACAGTTCATCTGGTGTAGAGAGAGTTAATCTAGGCAGATGAGGAGCAGTTCATCTAGTGTAGAAAGAGTTCCTCTAGACTGATGAGGAGCAGTTCATCTAGTTAAGAGAGAGTTTCTCCAGTTATGCAAGAATTCCTCCAGGCAGATGAGGAACAGTTCATCTAGTGTAGAGAGTTCCTCCAGGCAGATGAGAACAGTTCATCTAGTGTAGAGAGAGTTCCTCCAGGCAGATGAGGAACAGATCATCTAGTTAAGCAAGAGTTCCTCTAGGCAAATGAGGAGCAGTTAATCTAGTTAAGAGAGAGTTTCTCCAGTTAAGCGAGAATTCCTCCTGGCAGATGAGGAACAGTTCATCTAGTGTACAGAGAGTTCCTCCAGGCAGATGAGAACAGTTCATCTAGTGTAGAAAGAGTTCCTCTAGACTGATGAGGAACAGTTCATCTAGTGTAGAGAGAGTTTCTCCTGGCAGATGAGGAACAGTTCATCTAGTGTACAGAGAGTTCCTCCAGGCAGATGAGACTGCAGGACAATCAATTAGGAATCAAACTAAATACATCTGTGGATATGTGAATGATTACACCGTTTAAACACAGTCAAGAGAAGTTCATTCCACACAGTATGTCTCCTTTAAAGATGAGTTAAAGGAGTTTGCACTTCATACACACAGACAAAGATAATAATAAACACATTAATGCATCATAAGTCAAATATGCTTATCATTTACAGCCAGCCCAAAATAATGGCCTAGTTCCACACTTTGCACTTTTTCCTCCTCTGCCTTCAGTTTGGAGAAGCTGAAAAACAAACCTGCCATTCTTTCCTTGTCACTAACTACGTTTACATGCACGCCAGGAACACCGGGTTAATCCTTTTCTTCACCCCTCCCGCGTTCGAAGCGCGTCCTTGCCGTGCTCCGTCCTGTATTTTTCTAATCAGGCGGCTGTCCTCTCTGGGGACGCCATTGACCTGTGAAAACGCTGTGGACATTGTCTCGTGACGTTTGGCGATGGATTACTCGACCTTGTCAATATCCTCCATCCCAAGACAACTGCATCCATGATTGATCCTACGCTTCCTCCCAGTAATGCTTCTCCTGCGAATCAGCCTCAAGAACGACAAGATCCATTAAGCGCCGAGTGGATTTATGCCTTAAAACTGAGCCTTGACTCTGACGCCAACCTGGTAATATCCTCCCGGCCTTGGAGTGTCGAATTTGTATAAAAAATGGGACATGAGAAGATGGACGGGAGGGAAGTCAACCACAATTCAACCTGAAAGACAAGTAACGTTTTTGAATGAGTGATTTTTACGAGCCTGAAACCAATGCAAGATGAAGGCAGAGAATGATGGATGGTGGAGGCCTAGACACTGATGGTAAGAGGAGAAGATGGCTGAGGAGGTTGATGATTTTGCTGTTTTAATGGAGATACGGTGGAGGTGGGTTTTAGTTGAATGACGTATCAGTGATAAAAGACATTACGGTTGGCACAAACTCACAATGTTTACATGCACAAAGAGACCAGGGCACGCTGAACAAACAAACTCGCTTTGTTTTTGCTTGCAAACCTGTCAGGCCGCTCTTGTCCCAGTCTACAGCCGTCAGAAAACCAATTAAAGTCTAAATGACAGGTCCTTATTTTGGTGGGAGGTCACCTGTGGTCAATATTTATCATAGTTTTACATCTGTGAAGTTGCAGTATGTGAAGAAAATTTGAAAAAAAAAAAGAAGTTTAAAATTACAGGATGTAGTGCTGAGTTCTAAAATGGAATCCCTCTGTGATGTCATCAAAAAGCAACGTACAGCTAGACAGATGAACACTTGACTGAAATATTTTTTCTGAATGGTCATTCAACAAAATAAAGGTGCTATCAGGTACTTTGTCAAATCATAACTACTGTGTAATTTATATGGATTTTGGCTCTTGTTTTCAACATGGTTGCTAGGTAACAGTTGCATGTCATATTTGCTGCCCATGACCAACCAGGAAGTAACATTATACACTTTATGGAAATAGTGAAACTGGGGACAGGAAAAATGCTTTGTGAAATCTTAAATATAATAATCTTCACTACATTTTAGTGAATTGTAAAAACCAAAGGGCACTTAAATGTATCATTAAGTTTAAAAAGGTACAAACAAACTTTCAAAAAAGTAACTCAAGGTTTCGGGTGTGAAGCACAGAGGGAACAGTGATGTTGCCTAATGCCTTCATTTAAACATATTTTAATTTTAAGATTTTAATGTAAGGGTCCATTTTTGTCCCACTTTGAGGGCACAAATATGGACTTCAGAGGGTGCCGCCCCACTGATAAGCAAATGTATCCTGAGGAGAACTCTGGAGAACTGTTTTATTCTTGAATGATACATACAGTGGTTGAAAAGCAATGATAGCGAGCTGTGATTGGTGAACAGACAAACAGAAGGGAATGCAGTTTTGCTGATTAGATTTAAGTGTCCTTTTGACAAACTCTACGTTGGGTGGCACGATGGTCCAGAAATGTCATGGTCAAAAAAGTTAAGGGGGAAAAATACAACGTAATCAGCTGTGAATTCATTAAATACATACAATTTCACAAGCAACAAAGCAAAATACTGTATTTTCTTTCCTCCCAACATTTTATTACAGAAATATATCATGCAAAATCGATTTTAAGCGCTTTTTATCATGACATGACATTTAACATGCCATTTTTCATGCCTTTAAACATGTTCCTGAGTACCTTAAATTTGCCATTTAATGTTTTGAAACAAAACAAAAAAAAGTTTATTATGCAAAAACAGGTTTCTCTGCTGTCTTGCCTGACAGTTACTGTGTATTCAGCCGGCAGATGTCATCACTTTAAATGATGTGCTTAGCAGTTGCAGTGATTGTGTTTAGATGGCAGTGATGCTTAGAACGAGTCTCGGCGCTGATTTAAGGACTTAAAACAGCGTTTTAAGCAGGATTCTTGGATAAGTGACGTATGAAATCTGAAAAAAACGTCACAGATCGAGAGAGGTTAAACTTTTGGATGATCGGAGGGAAAAAAAATTAAATCCAAAATTCCTCAAAATTACGTGCAGCTAAATGCAACTCCAGGTATGTTTTGATGAAAAACATTGTTAGAACAGGGTTAAATCTCTAAAGGCCACTGTAGCAGAATATGTCCTTTTACGGTGATACACAAGTCCCAAGACCCAGGACACGCCGGAGGGTCTATGTCTCTCTCTTGGCCTGGGATCTTTCAGAAGAGCTGGAGGGAGTGTGAGTGGAGAGGGTAGTCTGGGCATCACTGCTTAGACTGCTGCCCACGTGACCTGGCCCTAAGCAGAAGAGGAGGAAGAGGAAGTTTTCAACCGGACGTGAGCTGACCTGTGTCTGTTAATGAGTTGTTTTACAAAAATAATGCAATTTAAAAGGTCCAAAATACTGCCTGTCAAAAAGAAAATTCAACTAAGCAAACAGGGCTGAGTCTCCTATGGTATAATCGCTGCATGGGTGATTGTCTTTCAGCTGCAACAAGGCACTTGAACCCAACTGATGCTGTCAGTGATTTCTCATTTCTGTTACAATCATGTGGAGTGTCCCGCGACCCCTAACAGGAACAAGCAGTAGAAAACGAATGAATGAATGAATGAATCATGTAGAGAGACAAATCCTGTGGTCGTGGAAAGATGTCAGTGTGTTTGAGAACAGTCAAATCATTGGCATCAGGCAAAGAAAACAAAAAGATTGCAGAAACTACTAAAAATGGCATGGTCCAACTGATTATTAAAAACTGGAAGGATAGTGGGGAACCATCGTCTTGGAGGAGATTTGGTCAGAGAGGCAGGTGAAGTGCATCATGCCTAGTGCTTACTGTACAAGCCTGTAGGGGCGGAGTCATGATCTGGAGCTGCTGCAGTTGTTCAGCAACACTTTGTGTCCAAAGAGTGAGATCATCTTAACCTGAACATCCTGAACCACCAGGTTAGTTCATCAGTGGATTTCTTCTTCCCTGTTTCCATGAAGACAAAGACAGGATTCATGGCTCACATTGTGACAGAGTGGTCCAGGATTCATGGCCCACATTGTGACAGAGCGGTTCAGGATTCATGGCCCACATTGTGAGAGAGTGGACCAGGATTCATGGCCCACATTGTGACAGAGCGGTTCAGGATTCATGACCCACATTGTGACAGAGTGGTCCAGGATTCATGGCCCACATTTGACAGAGCGGTCCAGGATTCATGGCCCACATTGTGACAGAGTGGTTCAGGATTCATGGCCCACATTGTGACAGAGTGGTCTAGGATTCATGGCCCACATTTGACAGAGTGGTCCAGGATTCATGGCCCACATTGTGACAGAGTGGTTCAGGTTAGAAATTGTGAAAACGAATATTCATTCAATCAAATCTGGCTGTAATTAACCATTTTGAAGGAGATTTGAAAAGCAGATGAAAACAGGTTTGTTCTTGATGACAAAATCCATCAAAATCAGTAAACAACGCGGGAGAGAGGACAAAATGGCTGCCAGGAAATAACACTCACAATTGTTTCTAGACACACGCTTGACCTCGCATTAACCACTTTGATCATTTATGTCAACATCTTGCTCCAGCATCCTTTGAAATCCACCCTGATGACCACGAAACTGTTTTTCCCACTAATCCCGTAGATTAAACCGGATTATGAGCCGCAGAGAGTTTATGTTTACTTTCTGACGTTGACTGTTCTATTTATTTGTGCCTTTCGTTGATGAGACATATTGCTTTCATCGGCTTAGGAGGCTGACCCTTGGTGACCACTGAGGTGATCCTGATGAGGGAGTCAGCAGGGGGCGTAATCCCTAGTTCTCCGTATTGCTTTTTAATGAAGTCTAACCTTTGACCTCCAGTGGGAGCCGGC
Source organism: Rhinogobius similis (assembly GCA_019453435.1). Lineage (NCBI taxonomy): Eukaryota > Metazoa > Chordata > Actinopteri > Gobiiformes > Gobiidae > Rhinogobius > Rhinogobius similis. The sequence goes on from CM033640.1 coordinate 14,340,929, forward strand.
ATTCCTGACCGTCTTTAGGGGACAGTCCAAGAGGTCATTCAAGAGGGAAGCTGGACTTTGATTATTTCTGTCACATTGAGTAAGCTCTGACAAAGAAGGAAGCAACGTGGAAAGAACGCCACATGAGTTGGTGGGAAAGTTGGTTGTAGAAAAGGTATATTGTTTGTTGGACGGAAAGATGAAAGAAATCCAGTCGAAATTGTGATAGAAATGGACGCAATAAGCAAACCACAAAGGCTGCTATTACCTCAGGAAGGTTGCGTTTGCGCTTGTCTTGTTTGCGTCCAGTTTTATCCTGATTTAGACTTAGTTTGCTCCTATTTAGTCTAGTCCAGGTTTAGTTCAAGATATCTCATCTCCATTAGGTTTTATTGTGTGGAAAACCTGCCAACCCTGTTCACTAGCAAGGACCACAACCTTGAGACTTGGAAGAGTTAATGACAAACAAGAAAAACAAATCAAGAATAAAGGATGCAGTTTTGGGGCTTCTGGCAATGAGGGCTGCAGGTTCCCAAGCCTGGATAGAAGGTCAAACAGAATAATCAGAAGAGGATGGGAGGGAGGAGCATGAAACAACGAGTGTGACCTGGACGCTTAAATAGTGTGGCCACTGGAAGGGGCGTAGGTGTGGTGTGGTCCTGCGCCCGTACTTAAGATAACAGACTTTACCTCCAGTAATCTCCAAAAAACGTACAGAAATCTTTCTTGTCCCCAAATGCACAAAAGACTTCCCTCTGCTATAAATGTAAAATAGTCTATATCTCTGCTAAAGAGGCTGAAGTTCATAGGTCTGTTTGGTTCATTCGGGTGCTTCACCTCTGGCTTCCGCCCAAACCACAATGCTGCTCAGTGATTGGTCCAGTTTAGTTTAGTTTTGAATTGTCAAGTACCATGTACAAATTCATTAATCCTGACCTATTAATCCTAACCTCAGACAGATTTAGCTTCTGCTACTTTCCATCTGCATTACCTAATGTAGCCAGTTATTAACATTAGCTCGATAGAATGCCCAGTAAAATAACCATCACCATTGAAATATATTTGATGGCTTCCTAAAATTACCAAAATAGCTCTGACAAATCTTGAAAAATATGTGAACATTTTTAAAAGTAAAAATTACAGATACAGTTTAGCTTGACAGATGTTGACAGTGGTTATAAGATGTGCTTTTTCAAGTTTTGAGTGTAATTATTAAGGTCTACAGACAATTTCCAAATTGGTTCCACTGTCTGTCAGTTAAAACTGAAAAGGCACATTGTGCAAAGGCAAAGAATCTGCACAATCTGGTGGAACAGGCCAAAATGCTGAGTCTGGGAAGATGGAATATTGTGAGTTTGTTTTTGGATTCTTGTAATACAATATATTGAATAACTGGTTACATTAGCAAAATTTGTTGTAAAAAACAAGATAATTGTACAAGATTGTTCAATGAAAGTCCTCTTTGTGTTTCAGAGTACTTTGGCATTGACACTAAAACCAAAAACCAACCGACCACATATCCATGTATTGTTATGTCTGCGTGGAGAGGGTATACTGTTACATGCTGGTAAGTAGTTTTGTGGTTTTGGGAGACTTCTCTTCTCACTTTGGCACTCATAGGGGCTCCAGGCCGATGTCTCCGGTGGAATGATGTAGTGCTGCTTGTGCTTCATGAGAATGTGGGCTTCTGCTAAACAGCATCAGGAAAAGGCCAGGTTTGTCTGTTTATAAAATAGAAGTGACACATCTGGTGGCGTGCTGCTTTCTCAGGCGTCTCCACAGCACATAAAGAGCAGTGAGATGGCAAGTTTGTGTTCTGTTTTACCAGACGTAACCAAATATTATCATGTGAGGAGAAGACATCCTGGAACATGTGGTGAGGTGCAGAGTAGGGGATGACCACAGGGTGTTTTTATATAAAGGTCTGAACATTTATTGTACTGAGTCAGATTCAGACAGATTTAGAATCTCTTTTTCAGGGGAATCCTGGCCCCAGGGGTGAAGAGTACATGTAGGCTGTTTAGTGGTAGTGGAAATCTACACAGACACAGGGAGAACATGCAAATACCACACAGAAAGGCCCCATGCTGCCTGCGAGTCCCCAGAAGAGTCCCCCCTCTGTGTCCTGCAGCCTGGGCATCCCAGTCAGTGTCCAGGGGAGCGGTGAACTCTGGAGACACAACAGGAAAGCTCTCTTCTAAGCCTCACTCTTATTATTTCCTCTGGAAAGTCTTCTGACGCATTTAGTGTAAAAAGTCTGCAGCATTTACATAGATGTTGGTATTAAGAGATATAGATGATTGGTATCTTGTTGTTGCATCTCAACAATAAATAATAAAATTTAATTAAAGCAACAGTGTGTAACTTTCTACAGGTGGCACATCGCCTGCATGATTCCATGAAAATGGAAAATAAAAACCATCATTCTGAACCTTATCCATGAAGAGTTTTAATGTCATATTCATATACAGTGAACTTTGAAAATTGAGCTACAAGTTTAATATTGACTCTTAATACTCACTGGCAAATGTAACGGACATATAAACAACCACACTTTTCTATGATTTCTAAAACATTTATGTTTTTATTATTTTATGGCTAGAGCGGTAGGACTTTTATATCTGTACCAGGCTGTGTGGGCAGCCATTCTAAACACATTCTTTGGATGGAGGCTGATGTGCGTTTGCATCAGTTGATTGAAATGGTTTATGGGATTTTAATTAATTCTCCTTCCACATTGGCAAATTCCCAACATTGTGTATGAATTTCCATTCACTGACCCCGAATGGTTATTCTGATTTACTTGTCGTCAGAGATCTGTGGAAGGGCATTTTGTTGAAGGGAGTTTCTGCACATAAATCTGAACCACGACTGAGCGCTGTATGCTGTTGAGTCCTCATAAACATGGGCCATAAACCTGCGTAATGTCTTGCCACAGGTTGACCAGAGTGCACTGAGCTGAAAATCCCTGGAAGGCGGATGGTTTCAGGGGTAGTTTGGTTCCGCTGACCTGCATCACAACCTCCATAAAGAACATGCAAACATATATCGTATTACGTTACAGGTTTTCATAAAGTCGTCAGAGTCATTGCTTTGAGAGGTCGCGGGGTTGATGAGCGCTCATATATCAACCACAGCACTCCGCGAGAGGCCATTGTTTTGTTCCAAGTTTGAGTGTGGAAGTCCAGCTTTGGAGTCACAAGTGAGGTTTTACACAAATGGCAAGAGCAGCCGCAATGAAGCAACGTAAATGTCAGACCACGAGTAATTTGTTGATGTGATCAGATATGTTTCTGTAACATATAGAACTCCACAGTTGTGGTTGGGTCTTTGCGTATGCCATGCCAGAAGTATATTGTGCTTTATAAACTTGACAAACTTCTCTTAGTTCTCTGTGAATGACAGTCATGTCTGCCAGACACTGACATTGTTGGATAAATGTTAACCTTATTTCACTTAAGGAAATGAGACAGGAAAAAAGAACAATTTTTAAATTTGATTTAAAGGTGACATATTATGTTATATTGTAGTATGTCGATGTAATCCCTCATTCGTCCAGGTGTGCTTCATCGTAGAAAAGGTTTCAGGGGTTGTCATCCAGACGCTGTTTGAAGATCGAGACGTTTTGACTTTTATCCAAAAGTCATTGTCAATCATAGATCTGGTCTGGGAACTCAGGCTTATATGCTACTCTAAGTAGTGAGAGTCCTGCCCACAGGGAGGAGTCACTGAACGCCTTTCTTTTGTTTGGTAAATTGTTTGTCTAGTGTCACCTGAAACTTGATAATTGGTCTGCCTTTGTTAGGTTAATAGTTGGCCCTGCCCAGTTATATAGTACTATGTCAAATCAAAAAGCATAATTTAACTAAAATGGCTTAGTAATAGAAATGGAACCATTGACTGGCACAAAAAAAAAAAAAAAAAAAACACAGCTGATTGTCATTTATTTTTGTTGGTTTTTGGTTGTTGGTTTTGTTGTTGAAAATGGATTACACAATTACACATTCCTAAACCTTATGTGTATTACCCAGAGTGTATGTTTTGTGAATAAATGCAAGTTAGTACAGAGAATGTTATATTTGTTATAACAAGGTTAAACGTTGATTAATGGTTGATTTTGAATATGTCCCTTTTAAACATGGAGGACAGAAAACAGGAAACTACAATCCAGGCAGCGGCAGAGGGAGCACGACGAAGAAGTTTTTAAAAATGTGAAACGACTTTGTGAACTTGGCTTCTTCTTGGACTTTCATAGAGAGAACAATATTTTCTTCAAAACTTTGACTTGGTTTTCTAGACATGGACATATATGTGCACATAATCAATGTTTCTTAAGGTGATCAATTTCCTTGGAGCACACTGACGGATCCGGTCTCAGTGGGTGGAGATCACTTGTGGGTGGAGGAGTCCAAGTATCTCGGGGTCTTGTTCCCCAGTGAGGGAAGGATGGAGCATGAGATTGACAGGCGGATCAGTGCAGCGTCTTCAGTGTATCGAACAGTAATCTGCAATCTACAGATACCTACCCTCACCTGGTCATGAGCTTTGGGTAATGACCGAAAGGACAAAATCGCAGATACAAGTGGTTTATATGAGTTTCCTCCTCGGGGTGGTTGGGAGATCCCTTAGAGATGGGGTGCATGGAGTAGAACCGCTGATCCTCCACGTCGAGAGAAGCCTCGGTTCAAGAGCCTCCAGGACACTTCCCTCGGGAGGTTCAAGGCATGTCCCACCGGGAGGAGGAGCTGGAGGAAGCATGTGTGGAAAGGGAAGTCTGCTCAGACTATGTCCAAGACAACCTGGCCCTGGATAAGAAGAAGTAGAAGACGGATGAACTCCAGCTGAAAGCACTATCATTCATTTCAAATACATCACACTTACATATGATTTGCAGATCATTGCACTGTGGCTCACATTCTTCAGAGTGACCCAACTTTGCAGTTCGTCCATCTGCAATGCAAACGCCTAACGCTGACCTGTTTAGAGACACTGGTGCCTTGTCCCTGTGGTCTCCCTGTGGTCTCCCTGTGGTCTCGTGGTCTCGTGGAAGCCCATGTTTTGAGCACCAGTGTAGCCATGTTTGTTGTGGTCTGCAGAGGTTAGAAGCAGGTAGCCTCCAGTCTGAAATATAGATGAATGATGAGAAATTTATAGGCCTCGTTTAAGTATGCCAACCACTCTTATACTCCTTCTGCTTTTCACATGCTGGTATAGATTTGTCTGAACAAGTTGCACTTTGTAATCTTTAGACATTATAAATACCCTCATATTTTTTGTCTTGGTGGGTTTCTAGCTCCTATGGGTCTGTGCTTACTTTGGCTTTAGAGTGGAAGACAATGCACAGTAATTAATTCATAGCTCTGAGGTTTTTTGTTGTCTGCGATATAAATTTTTCATTAAGAAAAAGCAAATCACCAGCAGTGTGTGGCTTCTCAACTTATGAATAATACATTACATCCTTGGACTATTTATGCCAAGGCCTCGTGAGTCCAGAAGAGTGCAAAAGAGTTTTAAAAAATAGTTTGCAAAATTACAATAATAATTGTGGTTATGAATTTAAAAAGTGTACGGAAAAGTGGACCTGATGTTTCCACGAGATGTTATGGGAAGTCGGTATGTTCAGATGGTTCTTGGGGAGGTTTGTGTCATTTAAAGAAACAATTTACCATAAAAAATCTTCTTTTTGGAGCCATTCTTCACTCTTCACGGAACCTTCTTGCGTGCAAATATCTAAGTCAGGAGTCAGGTTTCTGCAAAAAGGTACAATGACCAGCCTTAAGAATACTTTGATTTGAGCACCTTTGAGTTGTTACGTAATAGAATATGCCAACTGAAGAATAATAAAGTGCTATTCACCTTATTCTGGAAGTTGCCACGGGCGCCGCTATTAATTGCGCCTCTCCTACTTGGATCCATTTACAGAGCTGCCGATCTCAACAGAAAATCAGTTAATTAAAGACTACACTACACTTTCAAGCCGCCCAAAGAAATGGTGCAGTGTTGACTTGTTGGTACACATAAATATAAAACATTTTATACAAATCAATCAACTTTTTTATCACGTTAGCGAGACATTGCCAAAACAATAGAAGGGCAAACCTAATAAAACGTGGCAAAAGTGGTGGGGATGGACTAACCAAATCCCTTCATCATTAAATTGCCAAACATAAAATCATAAAGACGTTTATTTTCTACCATTTACCTCCTGAAAATAGTCAGATTACTTCCTGCAAAATCCAAACTTTGCCGAGTATTGTCTTGAAAAGACACAAGATCATTGACGATTAGATCTAGGGCTGTAGTCGACTAAAGAAATTCTTGGTCGACTGAAGACCTGTCCCATCGACCAATTAGTTGACTAAAAGGGGGATGGCAAAAATATTTAAACTAGGGATAAGTAATTGTTAACTGGTCTATACACAGACTCCAAAACACTGTATGTACTAAAAGAAGGGGTTTTATCACTTAGACGGAGCAGGAATGACACAAAAAGCACACAGGAAACATGTCAATTGTGTGTTTTTTATTAAAATACTTCATCTGTTAATATTCCCCACCAGGATGTCGTCAAAAGCCTTCACTTCAGCTTTATCTGGGTAAAATTGTGTACAATTCTTATATTCAAGGGTCTTTCGCGTTTTAAATAACTAATCAATTAATTGAAGGAATAATTGCTAGACTAATTGATTACCAAAATAATCATAAATCATAAATAATTAGCTGCAGCCCTAATCTAAACTATGAAGTATGTCCGTGTATTTGACCCAAACTGCACTCAGAAGACCGAAACTGCACAGGAGTTCATGCAAAAATAAAAATGTACACATAAAATACTAGTAACCAGTGTATTTACTTGTTAAATACTGATTTGCTCCAAATTCTCACTCCACATGTTCTTGTTTTTGTTGTTTTTGCCACATACATTTGTTAAATGCAAATAAAATAATTAGTCGACTAATAAAAAATGTTATTCGACTAAGACACCATCGACCAATTAATCGAATAAACGACAAAAGGACTACAAGTCTAATTAGATCGATTGAAATTTGATTCTTTGCACAACCCATAAGTGCAAAAAAACGTAATTCTATTGGCAGATTAAACCAATCAGAGAAATGTTGCTGTAGATTTCTTTAAATTTAGTGAATGAATGAAGCCAGGTGTTGTGTTTTATACGTTTATATATTCTAACTTCATCTTGTGCTCCTGGGATACCATCAGAAAGTGGTTACGTCAGCCTGGACACCTATCTACATCCAGGACGTCCTCCTCCATGTTCTTTACGTCCACACGCTTCCTCCAGCCCTCTTGGTGTTCAAACATTTCAGCGTTTTGTAAAAGAAACCTCCTCTCCGTCCTGTCCTGAATTATCCCGCTCCACTGGAAACTGAATTCTTCCCTTGCGGACCCCGGCCGACCTGTCAGACCACACTGCTGCTGGCCCCCTTCCTTCTATTCATTCGTGAACGCTGCTTGTTCCTCTTAGAATAACTCCGCTGACAGTCTATCAGCAGGACTACAGTAATCTAATATCAGGGCAGTGTCTCCAACTCCATGACACCTCATCGTATAATTAACTAAATCTGCAAAGGCATCCCACTCCTCCAGATCTGCTCTTCCACAATTAAACTCCAGCGCTGAGGCTAATGCGTGGTATTCTATTCTAGCATGCAGCATGTCCAGGCCCCTCTGCGCTGGCTGCTGTGCTAATCTTAGCCACAGCTGGGTGGGTGGTGCTGGACTCCCGGGGAGGGATTGTTAAAGAAGAGGTGGGCAGTAAATGCAGGGGTGGGAAGTAACTAAATACTTACTATTATAAATTAAGAGGTTTTGATGACTCCAACGTCTAAAAATGTTGTGAGCTAATAACTATTTTTATGGACAGTACACACTATGTTGCTAATGTTACCCGGGCACAGTTGTAAAGTAGTCAACACTTGCTGGAGGATTCTGTATTCAGTTCCAGGATCCTTTTTTTTCCCCAGCCAAAACTGCTGCCCACAGAGGATTTTACACTTGTCTGCAGTTTTCAAATGTAACACAAAGTTTTGCAGACCACAGAGAACATTTTACATAAATTGAACTGAATTAAATTTGACAACAATTATTTGTTCCACGCTCTCACGAAGGGCAGCCGCACAACACAACACAAGAGTTCAAGTGTACATGAGGCGAGCAGCAGCTGCCTTTACATTTGTTCCTATTTAGAGTGGAAATAAATAAAAAAGAAGAACTGAGTGTGGATTAAACCTGCTTATAAAGGACACAGGAGAGTGCAATATTCACCAGAGGTATGGAGCCCATTTCAGTTAGTGCGGCGCTGATGAATAATAAAAAAGTTAGGACAAACTCTGTGCTTCATTTGTGCTATTTCTAAAGTTTAAGAGCTGTCACGAGGCACCTAGCACTGTCTGGCTGCTCTGATTGGCTGTGGTAAAGTTGTTGGAAACTCACAATTTGAGGTTTACGAGCTGCAACAGGACAAATAGTCGTAACAGAATCACATTAACCCACAGACATGAGGAGAGCCACGAAAAATAATTCCTTACGAGAATCGCTGCTCTGGCCACACCTCGATGAAGTCGTGGAAAGTCAAATCGTCCTGAGAATCATGCATCCTCTAGTGTGCAGAAGGGTTTAGTAAAAAGAAAAACATAAAAAAAACAGCAGGCAGCGTTGGCATCACAGTATCATTTAGGTTGCAGCTAACAAAAGCATTCTTGGATAACTTCTCCATGTCTTCGTGTCTGTATTTGGCACGATATAACTCCTGAAGTCTGCGTTTACGCTTGTAATTATTGAACAGTGGGTGGAACAGCAGCTCTTCTACAAGAAAATAAAAGGACTGCTTATCCCACAGAGATCCGTTTGTGGCCGTTCCCATAAATGCTGACTGTATCTGTCGGCCCTCATCCCAAACTTTAAACAATCTCCATAAAACAAGTGCACTTTCATGGATGTGTTTTTTCCTTGTACAAAGAGCGCTGCGCGTTTCAAGACCACCACTTCACTCAAGGATCCTTTACGCCGTCTTGAGTTTATCATGCCTGTGTTGGAGTGGCTTTTATTCAAACGTGGCCGCACCAGCAGTAGAAGTAGCCATGAATACGCCTGGCGAGTTTTCAAAGCCCCGCACCAATAGAATCACCCACTCGTGTTGGGACAATGCACCCCCCGGACTCTTCAGATCTGCCCCATCGAAGGCTCCACCCCCCGGGCTTGTCTTGCTAAACTCCCTCACTACATACATTGACCCCTATTGTGTGTCCATGTCGCCCCTGTCTGTGGTACTTACGCCTACCGGTCCATCCATCCATGTCTCCGAAGGTTCCATTGGTATCCGCCGATGTCCATTAGAGCCCATGCGTTGGTCTTTAGGTCCGTCCCATCCTGTGGTTCATTCACTGACCTACGCCTACTCAACACAATCCCAGAACATTAATCCTTAAATGAGAGGATTTGCCGGGAAAAAGAAAAACAAAGGACGAAACAGGGAAACGGAACACAGTAGAATAAGGTTCTAAATGGGCCCTTAACAGATTTTCTTACTAACATCGGAATAAGCACCAGAGCATTTACGAGATTGTAATGTTCAAAGACGCAGGACTAATTTTTGCCAAATGGTGGTGTTTATCAGAGGCACAACTTATCGAAGTCACTGTCAGAGCAAACCTTCAAAAACTTCACAGTTCTTAAAAGTTGGTTGAAAACAAACCAGTCATCAGAGGTGGAAAGTAACAACGTACAAAAGTTCTGTACTTCAGTAACATTTTTAGGTATCTGTTCTTTACCTAAGTCGTCTTTACAGTGGATACTTTATACTTTTACTTGTCTACATTTGAGACTAAGTATCTGTACTTTTTACTACATTTCTTTAACTGGACTGAAAAGTAGAAAGTACTTTTCATTTTGTCTGAGGCTTATTTTTATCATGTTGATGGTGACATTCTGCCTGAAGCCTGAAGTTCAAAAACAAGCAAATAAAAATATATACATAAAATTAAATACTTTAATACTAGTATTGTAAAATAATTGTTGAAAAAATTAAGCTCAATTCTTTACCAAAATTATGACATTTAATGCGTATAACTGGTTTCATAATCTGCATTAAATACATTTACTTTTTACTTGTAAAGTACATTTTCAGACAGGTACTTCGGCACGTTTAATGTGATACTTTTACTTTTCTTTTTTGCACACGTATCTGTACTTTTACTTGAGTAACAACACAGAGTACTTCTTCCACCGCCACTGCCAAGGTTTTTTTTCAATGGAAACTTTCAACTTCTAAGATTATTTACTGTAAATAATCTCTAAAATCTACTAAAGTTTTCTTTGCAATGTCACAAATGTGGTGACAATCTGTGTCAATTGTCAATTAGGCTCAATGTTTAACGTCGTAATAGAGTTATGTCTGTTTCTGTCTTTTGGTTTGGTTGTAAAAAATTTTTACCTGCCTTAGGACAACGGGTGACATTTAACTCTTGTGCTAATTCATATTTATGTTGAAGCTGCTGCTGATACATTGATTAATATGCACAGTCCTTATTTAAATACAATATCACATACCTTAATCATTAATTGGCACAAATTTACGATTCGATCTGATTTGACCAAACATGTCTTACCTGAGTGAAGGAAGATGTACAGGTGTGGCGCTGTTATTGCAGTTAAATTTACACATAAAATCCATAATTCCTCCAGTAGACGAGGGCAGATGACTTGCCTGTTGATGTTTACCAGCACGGACCATTAGAGATCGGTAGGACTTTGCTTCGCACGGCAGAACAAACCAAAGACGCTGCAGAGATCCTTATTCTACAAGGAAAATAAAACCAATAATCATGAATAATATGTTCCAACAAACAGCCACAGAACACTGGGAGACATCAGGCAAACCACTTCAGCTTGGATCTGTCATCGTAAGAGTCAGGCACCCGCAGGCAGCTATGAAGGTATGTTTGGGTGGCCAGCGTATCCATGGGTGATGCTGTGTTCATGTCCCTCGGAAACTACGTAAGAATCCGACTTCCTAAAATCAAAGCGTTTATAACAGGGCTATTCAACTTTATTTCAGGGCCAGTTTTTTGGATGGTTTTGTCCTTGTGGGCTAGAAACGTGTAACCAGGTCTAAACCCGGACTAAACCAAGTCTGAACCAGGACTATACCAGGGCTAAGACAGGACTAATCCAGGTCTGAACCAGGACTGAACATAGATAAAACCAGGACCAAACCAGGACTGAAAAAGGACGAAACCAAGGCTAATCCAGGACTAAATCAGGACTAATCCAGGTCTGAACCAGGACTGAACCAGGTCTGAACCAGAACTGAACAGAGATAAAACCAGGACTTAAACCAGGAGTGAACAAGGACTGAACAAGCACGAAACCAGAGCTAAACCAGGACTAAACCAGGTCTGAACCAGAACTGAACAGGGATAAAACCAAGACTTAAACCAGGACTGAACAAGGACGAAACCAGAACTAAACCAGGACTAAACCAGGTCTGAACCAGAACTGAACAAGGATAAAACCAGGACTTAAACCAGGACCGAACAAGGACGAAACCAGAACTAAACCAGGACAAAACCTGGACTAAACTAGGACTGAACAAGGACAAAACCAGGACTAAACCAGGTCTAAACCAATTGCAAGAGATGAAATATATTCTAATTTTTGAAAGATGTGTTGAGGGCCGGATCATGTCCCTTGGAGGGCCTGATTTGGCCCCCGGGCCTTAAGTTGAATAGCCCTGCTTTATAAGAACAGCTCTCGAAACACAACAATAACATACATTTGCAATAACTTTGATTGTCTGCTGATTCATTGAAAAGATATGTTTAAAAAAAAGTCTTATTGTTGTGAAAGGAAGATTAAACGAAGTGATGTGTTTCTTGTTGAAAAACTGCTGATAAATGAATGTTTTTCTAGCTGTGTGTTGCTTATAACATTATTGACTGCAATATAAAACTGAATTATGGCTTAACTACGGTACATTTTATTTGTGAAGTTGAACCATCAGTGTGTAAGATTAAACAAAATCCCTCCCAGTTTGTCTCCATGCTCTCCTGCAATCACAAACGGACTCCTGTCACTGTGATGTAAACTCAGAGTCCAACGCAGCTGCATTTCTGAGCTGAAATTGTTGTGTTCAAGGCCATTTTTCCGAGTGGGACGTCACATCTTCTGAGTCTCTGAGATCACATGAATGCAGCATAGAGGGGTTTCTGGGAGAAAAAGGTCGGGAACCATTGGTCTAGTCATTGACGCTGCAGCACTTCCAGGGTCTGTGGCAGCCTCGGGGTTGCGAGTTCCAATCTTTGACAATTTGCTTTAAACCCCACTGTAAAAGAGCAGAAGAAAGAAGTTTATTTGTCAAATGTCCTCCGGTGCATACTTTTATATAGCACCACGAAGACAAATAATAAATGCCTATCTTACTAAGCTTGTTTAGACTAGTTCAAACCAGTTTATGTCCATAGCATTAACAACATGATAATGGGATTCTGAAATGGTAAATATGTTAATTACATGGTAATTACCCATGGAAACAGAGCACATCTGTCATTCTGCTTTATTTCATGGTAATTTGATCAATCTTAACCCTGAATGAAAGCAGTTAATAACAAAACATGGTTAGTATTTAGAAAGCAGACTTTTTTTTTTTTTTTGAGTAACATAACTTTTTGTCAATAAGAAACTTTTACTTTTTTCTTTAAAGAACACAAAGGTGGTGTTGTGACAGGAGAATGCTTCTGGCCAGTATTGGTAACTGGGTTTCCATCATCTTATTTAAACATATTTTGAAGTATTGAATAAGTAAAAGGAGGCCTCAGATCTCGTTAGTATGGGTGGAGACGATGTTCAGAATCAGAATCAGAATTACTTTTATTTATCCCCAAGGGGAAATTCTTTTCGTTACATGTGCAACCGACCAGTAGAGACAGTAAGTATTAAAACAATATAAGATATATATAAAATAAAAATAAAATACAATAGCTCTATATAATGTTACTGTGTCCACAGGGGGGTCTGAGGGTCCTCCCTCAGGAAAACTTTGGCAGTCAGGGGTAATTTATTGTGTTTTGGTACATTTGACCAAATGTTTTAAATTTACTGATGAGTTTGGGTTAAAAATGTAAATGTAAATGTGTCTTGTAATTAAGAAAAACTGTGTGCTATCTGCATCTAATTATAGAGCTTTTTTTACTCCATTCAACAGGAAGGGCGCTGTTAGCTTGCTAATATTTGTTTGTCAGATGGTTGACTCTGCACTGGCTTCTAAAAGTTGTGTAAAGTGCAAATAAACTAATTTCAGTGAATAATAAGGATGCTCACAAGGCATTAAGTAAATGAGCGATACATGTGTACTGCTGCAAAAAGTTGTAAAATAACCTGCTCTGTTTCTGACATTTTTAAGACTTTAAACACGTGCATTATGGCATTACAACACATGCCGCAGAGTCTAGAACTTCTGGATCTTTCAGAACATCTCTTTTTCAAAAACGGTGTCTAGATGACTACCTCTGGGACCTTTTCTACCATGAACCACTCCTGGACGAATATGGGATTCCACTGACACAATACATAATCTATAAACCCTTTTGTATTTACGGCGGTACAGCTGCAGATGCTCTCGTCTATTAGTCTTTGGGGACTCTTTTCAGAATTCAAAGATTACACAAAACAAGATGTCTGCTGTTTTTGGACCGAACTTTTGTCCTCCTCCTCCATAGTATCACCACCTGACCTTAGACACTCTCCACTATAAAGTGCACTTGAGGCTATACATCCACAGTTCAAAACAAGTCTGAAACCCCACCTCAGCGGGACTTCTCTGGTGCGCAGCTCACTCTTCTGAACATGTGGAGGTGGATTGTGTTACACTGAATAATGACCTGCTACGTCAAAACTGTCAATGCCTCAAGAGCGCACAAAGAGATTCCATGTCTCCAAGTCATCTTTTATAAATTGGGATATTTTTATACTTCATCCATCAAGTATATACATATTTTAGACCTGGTTTTGATTTAGTTTAGACCTGGTTTAGTCTGGTTTGTGGCTGTAATATAAACATGGTAAAGAGCTAGTCTAGACATGGTATAGTCCTGGTTTAACTAGTTTAGTAATGGTTTTGACCTCTTTGTTCACAGCTGATTCCACCAAAGTTTAGTCCTTGTGTGTAGCTGAAGTAGTCCTGGTTTTGCTGGTGGAGGGTCTGAAACGTTCTATTCTCCTGGAGATGGAATAAAACCAACAATCTCCTGGAGACAAGCGGCAAACCAAGTACTTTTGGGGTAATAAAAACTTCTTTAACTGAATAAATGAAAAAAAAAATTGTGTTTGTATCATAAACACATCCGGAACCCTCCAGGCAAAACTAAAACAATTTTAAGATAAAATCAGGTGACGGATCCTCAACTAGAAAATGTACATAGTCCTTTAACCACGTTGACATCAGGAGTAAACTGGGCTCGACAACAGGACTTAGGTTGCATTTAAAGTTGGCTTGATTTGATCCTGGTTTGGGCCCAGTTTGAGTCCTAATGTAGATTTGGTTTGGTCTTGTTCTAGTCCTGGTTTAGTCCAAGTCTAGTCTTGGCTTAAGCCAGGGTTTTTTTCCAGTGAAGCCCTAATTTTAATGTAGTGATTGTGCAAATGTTAATGCACAAGCAACACGTGGATCTATACCAAAATATTGATGTATCAATACAAGGCTTTAAAAAGTATTGATTCTCATGCAAAAAAGTAAAAAATTACTGATTGAAGTACATTATTCATATCTCAGTTTCTTTGCTCATAGATACATCGGGTCGGCTTTAGAACAGCTTTTTCAGATGGCAAAGTGAAATTCATGGGGACCGCCTCAAGCACAACCAATCAGAGAATTGCTTTAGACTGTTTATTTACAGGTTGACAAGATACAAAATACTTTTTTCCCCCACAAATGTTGCTTATACAAGAAACAATAAGGGGAAAACCACAAATTCTACTCATTTACAAGAAAAAAAGTTAAAAGTTGAGTACTGCAGCTTTAATGGTTAGATCACTACAACAAAAATAATGACAACCTTAAGACACCAAGGTAAAAAGTACTTATAGTATATAGTATAGTTTGAAAATGAAGAATTAGAATGGTTAAGATCCCATATCAAATAAGAGCTAAAATCTCGGGTATCATTAACGAAGACTTTTTCATTTTCTGCCTGGTTGTACTGTGATAGTTTAATCTTGGTTGAGCCCATGTTAAAATCCTTTTTTCATCTGGTTTAGGCCTTGTTTTGTCCTGGTTCAGCCCATTATTTGCTCACATTTAGGTTTCTCTCCATTCACAGAAATAACCTTGGATAAATGCTACGTGCACGGCCATGTTGGAGTGGACCCTACATTAGCATACATAGCGCGGGGGCCCCATGCACTCAGGACAGGATTAGTTCTGCTCTCCTCCCACTGTCTGATGGCTCTTTAGATGGACCCCAGCCTGTTCGCCCAGTGGCCTATAGTTAAGTCATTATCATTCAGCACCATAGAGTCCACAGCTCTGAGAATCTCTGTTTAGGGCCCAGGAGTGACATCTCATTTGGCCCAGTTCAAAGATGCACAATTCCCCATTAGACGATGATGGAGGAGCTGCTAAGGTCCCAATTAATCTCTATAAACACTCAAGTAAAGCCTTTATGTTTCCTAATTCAGCCTTGTAATGTTTTTGGCAAGAGTCGTCGTTCATGAACCACGTCACGCTTGTTGTTTTTACAGCGTTTTACAGCGTGAGATTACAATGGGATGTGTTTTTTTTTTTTAGGAAAAGAAATCTAGGTCGTTTTTGAAGGTGGAACCAAAGTTTTTGCTTCTGCTAAATGTGTATGGCCCACCGGGAAGTGTACGAATGCCATAGACCTGAGCACAAATCATTGTGCAGGAACCCTTATCTGTGGTGGTGACTTTAACCTCCACATGTAGCTCACATTAGACGTCTCAGACTCAAAAAGCACTGGTAAAACAATAAATGATATATTTATTGATTATATTTATTATTAAAAATATATAGGGTTGATCGATTGAAAAAAAAAAAATACATATGAGTAAAGTTGCAATCAAATTAAAACATTTTACATTTTAACAGAGACATTTTTTTTGTAGAAAGGTTAGTGCCTACCAGATATTTTGTGTTTTTATAAGACCAAGTTTCAAATAATGTTAATGTAATTTTACAAAATAGTGTGGCATTCATCTGTTATATTTATTTTGGATTTCGAAGACATATTATGCTTTTTTCCATGGGTATTTGGTATGAAACTCAAAAATACTTAAATCATCATTCTACTCATTGTTCTCCACAATATTGATCTAAAACAATTAATAATAATACTATAAACAGGTCCATTGACTTCATGTTTAAAACTGCAGAATTGAAAAACCCCGTCTCTTCATTGTGACATTTCACTGCAACAAGCGGCGGACAATATGTCAGAGTCTGATCTTTTTTGTATTAAATAAGTACAGGAAAATGGGTGGGGATGGGGGTATAGGTTTCTAAGCCTGAAACAGAGAATAATAAAAGAATTCTGAAATATGCATGAATCAATCACAATACAAGTTAATGATGAGGGAACACAGTGTGAATAAAGCTGTTCCCTTTTAAAACATTTTGAAACATAAAACACGGTAAAACATTTTTTACATGCAGTGATTGGTTGTTAAATTGTGACACAGCAAGGCACACATATCAGAACTTTCAAAGGGATTAGTATCTGAATTATACAAATGCATTACACAGTGTCGCAGAGTTGGTGCTGGAGACACTGTGGTTGCCAACCGGCCCACCATTACCATGTGTTACTGCTCAGAAATACTGGACTGAGATTAATAAGGCGCCGCTAATTGTTTTGGACACAAGCTTCCAACTGGACTTGCGAAATATGTATGTGGGCCTCAAAACTCCTGCTATGGACACAAAAATTTGATATCTTTGAAACATACTTTTGACGGTGGGGAAGGAACAAACCGACCCGAAAATCCAAGACTGGACTAGACATTACAAAAGTGTAAAAAAAATACTGTCTTTGGACAAAATGGCACGTAAACGCAGGACAAAATGTGTTGTGATTCTCTCTTTTTTTTTTTTTTTTTTTTTTTGCTGTCTCTCTTTGTCGTGGCCTTTGCTTTATTTGTTTAAAATATAAGAATTGAAGTAAAAAAAATAAAAAATAAAAATAAGATAAATGTGATAAAGCTGAAATGTATCGTATCCATACTAAGTCTTATATGTCTATTTTTTTGTAAGGGCTTTGCAATCTTTTAGTAATTTAGTCGATTAATTGGTCGACTAATTATTAATTAAAAGGGTTTATAGATTAAAAGGGTTTCTTTGGCACAACAGCAAAAAGAAAAAAATATGGAGTGAGTTAGCAGAATATTTTGGTGTGAATCATGAACTTAATCTAACTTGTATATCTCTAACATATAAATACACTTGTACTTTTCTGTACAAATAATTGTTTTTGCATGAATTCCTGTGCAGGTATGTCTTTTGAATGCAGTTTGGGTCAGTCTTAAGTCGACCAAGAATTTCTTTAGTCGACTACAGCCCTAGGTTTTTGGCCAACCAAATTCTTTCTCAACAAAAGTTCAGCAAATACTATTTTTCCTGATTATTGGGGATAATATTTTTCTGTTAATCCATAAAATAAACTGCATATTGTCACTTGCAATGTCTGGCCTCCACTGCCTCGTCATCCATCAGATCGCTCTGTGTTGTTCTTAAGTCTTTACACTTTCCTCACCTTAGCGTTCGCTCAAAGTGTTATTTTTTCTAATACATTTCGGCTCACATCTCATCAGTCTCGGTGTTTGCACTGCAGATTGGGTTAAGCTTTAAAAACAGTCTTGCTCCGCCTCACATGTGACCGGTGCATCTGTGGCGCCGGCGGCAGACAGACAGATGTCCACGAGCTGATAGAGCCGCACTATTGTTCGGGAGGTTACGTATGAAGCGCAGTTACCACACAGGCTTGAAATCCATCCGACTCAGGTGGAGAGCCGAGGAGCGCGAAGCGTGGAGAAGTACAGCACGAGGGCCGAGAAACAAAAGCGTCTGCAAAGGATTGTGTAAGAGTGTGCTTTCATAATGATTTCAAATGACTTAATAAAAGAAACAACCGACTTGCTGGCAGGGGCGTTGGACTAGGGGGGTAAAGGGTACGGGTTTCCTCGGGGGCCAGGGCAGGAAAGGGCCCTCTAAATTATGTGATGTTTATTTTCTCCGTTGCATTTTCTACGCTTTAAAGAGGAGGTAATATACTTTTATGTGGTATTAATTGTTAACACATAGCATATATAGATCAGCATGTTACCGTTTGTTGGTTTGAAAATGGTATATTAGCAAAAAACAACGTATTAAAATTATTCATTAGTTTTGGTTTAGTTTAGATGCTCGGAAACCTGCTTCTCTTTCCACTTTTCCTGGAAACACCTCATCCCTGGAGAGCGTGAAAATAAGCGTCCTCTGTCCATCCAAATGCACTTTCTGTCCGGAAAGATTTTCAATTAGAAAGCACAGACAAACAGAAAAGTAGCGTAAATAAGTCCGTGCTGTAGCTGTTACCGGCTCTCACGGGCACGGCTCTGCTCCGCCTTCCCCTCACAGAATACCTGATGGAAGGAGCCATGCTTGTGGGAGGAGCCATGCTTGTGGGCGGAGCGCTGGAAAGCATCTCAAAAAGAGGATAGTTTGTGAAGAGTACACAGGAGAGAGCCAAGATTACTCAAACATGCTTGAATTACATTTAAAGCCACTTCAGGCACGTTTCTGGTGAGGGAATAACGCGATAACATAGTAGAAAGCTCCAAAGAGTAGATTTAGCATAATACCCCCTCTTTAATCTATTTTTGTTGTAATAAAATGCAGTGTGGTTGAGTAAAGTCCTTGAGAGACTAAATACATGTATTTATTCATGACATTTGAGGGCCCCTTTAAAAAGAGGATGCTCACATATTAGACAAGTCGTTACCAAATAAAACTAGCGATTTTAATTTTCATTTTTTTCTTATTGTAGTAATATGTTTCGAGATGTTTGTGAAATCGTCTGGTAGTTATTGCTAATATAAAGCAGTACTGTATCATAATATTAGCCGGTAGCTACACAAGATGTCTATAAATCAGAGAGTTACTGTTAGGTGCATGTAGAAACCATAAGGTGTGTATTCAACAAAATAAATGAAAAAAATAACAATTACCGTGTTAGCAGGGATAAAAAAACTTATAAATAGGGGCCCACTGAGAAGGTTTGTACCTGGGGCCCAGAATTTTGTGCAACGCCCCTGCATCTGGGTTGAAAATGGCTTTACTGATTTCTCTTTGCACCTCAACACATCGACATAAATCATCACAAAAAAGTGCCAGACCATGCTGACTATTGTGAGTAGCACATTTTATTTAATTTTATTTTTTTGTCAAATTGTCTACATGGCGCTACTGACTTCCGTGTATCGCAGCACCGGGTAAGTAAGAGCAGTAGGCGCCTTTGTGGGTCGGTGAAAGTCCGAGAAATGGCGTCTGAAGAAGAATGAAGATTACTCAAATATGCATGAATCACTGTAAATACAACTTCATCTTAAAAGTGAAGGAAAATCAGTTATATAACACGGTTCAAAGCTAAAAGTCGATTAAACACCCTGTAGACTAGGTTAGAAATGTGTTTATTTGTTGCGCGGGGACAACAAGTTTTAAAAGAATATTGCTTTAGCTAGAATACTAGTGAAGATAAACATTAAAAAGTTTTTCAAAATCCCAGCGGGCAGTGTTTTTTTATTTACTATCTGTATCTCTTCTCAATAGTTTAAAGCAATCTCGAGCGTATATATTTATATTTATTCTTAATATGTCCCTCTACATATTTTCCCCCCATTTTAAGTGGTAAATGAATGACATACAATACTGTCCCTTAAAAAAAAGCTTTGATTATAGCACACATTTACTGGCATTGTTTCAATATCAATTTCAGATATGTCAAAAGATTTATTTCCATTCCAGTGTTGCATTAATCCAGTATTTTCTGTTGGAAGAAGATAGCATTTCACACACCCCCACATCCCCATCTCTGCAAAACATTGTATCCTTATTAAGATTACAGAAAACAAAAGAAAAAAGAAAGCAATATATATATATAACTTTATTAAGGCCAACACAAACCGGGAAGCAAATTCGGCGCCTTTATTATTTTCTCTGAGAACTGGAACTGGAACAACTGGAACTAACCTACAGATTAAGTTAAAAATCCGACTGAAACTTTAAACAGCCACATCAAATCAAGAACATCAACTGCTTTTTACAATCTGTCTGGAGAGACTCAGCCATGTCTCCAATAGGTTAGATTACTCAGTTATTTATTACCCAATACCCGATTCATTATTTATGTCCTTATTATATATTCATTTATTTATTCGATGATCACTTTTGGGACCTCCAGCGGTTCCTCTGAGGAGCCTGCTGCACCAGGAGCTCCTCTGGGCCCTGTGTCCTGTGGCTGTGGGCGACTCACTGCTCCTGGTGCAGAAGGCTCCTCTGCACAACAGCTGCAGCGTGCTTCAGGTTTTATGCAGCTCAAATCTGGAACTAGGGATGGGACAATAAACAAAATAATAGTTTATCGGGATAAAAAGGAAGACAATAATCGATTGTGCTGCATTTTGTGTAATCGTGACAATCGCCGACAAAGATAATCGCCATTTTGTCACCAGATTGTGCGGAAAAAAAGAAACGTACCCATTCTGTTCTCTTCTAGATCATTTTTGTTGTCACTTGTAATAAAGTACAAATATGTCAGTAGTTATTTATAATGAGAAAGTAATGTCAGCAATTTTAATAACGGCAATCGCAATTATTTTGGCCATGATAATCGTGACATAAAAATTCAACATCGTCTGGAACTTGTCATATCTTCCTGACAAGCCTCTATCAAATCTATGCTTTGTTCTGTTTCGTTATAATGATTACTTATGCTTTTGTTTTTTTGTATTGTGATTGTCTTGTTCTGTAGAGCACTTTGAATAGCTCCACAGCTAATATTGAATTGCCTGGTAGTTGTACTTGGATAGATTATTTTCTTGAAGTTAAGGAATATTTAAATATAGCCTGAAAAAGATCAGTTAGTAGTAGAAGCAGTAGCAGTTGTGCAGAGTGGTGTGGTTATTTACTTTTTAGGATTTTGAAATAACTGTCAAACAAACATTTTGGTTTTTGGGGTGTTTTTTCTTTATTTAAAAAGAAAACTTCCCCTTCCCCTCCGAGTTCTGGGTGATACTGTCCTGATCTCTGACATCATGTGTACTCTGGTTTAGTTAGTTGCAGTCTGGATGGAAACAGCATTCAGATTAAACTCAGTGTCAACTTAGATCAACAAAGATGGCTTCAGATATTTTGCCCACTTACCCCACCCCAGGCATCCTTCCATGGACCCTGAAGCTGTAGAGGCACGTGTAATCAGGATTGCCGTAGTTGCTTTCAATCTCAAGACGTACACATCTGAAAGTCTCCTCGGCGTGATCTTGGATTTGGAACGTTTGAAAAGAGCCTCCGTTGTCATTATATTCAAACGTCCCCAGTTTGGTCTCCTCTCCTTTGATCGCCTTCAGTCCATAGACGTTGATCTTCCTTGGGGCAGAGTAGATTTGGCCCGTGGGAGACTGTTCCTTCGTTATGTGGGCCAGCGTGACGTGGGAAATGTGGATGTCCTCAGCGAGCGCGATGAACAGCTGGCCCGCCGAACCCTCCAACGGCCAGCAGTGTCCCGTAATCAGAGGGTAGCTCTGTCCACGGATGACGTTGCAGGGTGTGTTGAAGATCCTCTTTAAGTCATGCTCTCCACGGCATGCAGTTTTTTTCTGGTACGTTCTGGAAGTCAAGTCCTTTAAAACGTTGGCCCCGAGAGCCTCGAGAGCGAAGTTTCCGAGTGAATAAGCCTGAGGGTCCAGCTTGTTCTTCAGCGCGGCCAACTCTTGTTTCAGATCGCTAAGCTCCAACTGCAGTTTCAAAATGTGACTGTTGCAATCAGCCATTGCCCTCACTCTTGACTGGTTTGTGTAGTAAAAAGTCCACATGAAACCAAAAAGCATGATGACACATAGAAATATTGTGTACCACTGGAAGTAGCGTTCATGGACCTCGACAAGAGAAGTACTCGCAAAGTACTCACAGATGTCAGGGCAGGCGGCAGGGCAGGTGGCGGGCCTATGCCGCTTTTTGAAAACAGGTTGAATGTTTTCCTTGTAAGAGACCTTAGCCACACCGTGTTCATCGTAATAGTCCTGTGAGAGAAGCCGCCCACTCCGTCGAGCCATGATGAACTAGTAAGTTGAACAAAAACTAACTACCTAAACTTACCAACCTTAACCAGAAATGTATGTTTACATTCAAAATGACACAGACACTGAATCTTTTTATTTTGCAGAGGAATGTTTCCATGGCAACACCTGCAGGTCAATTAAAGTTAGAAAAGTCAAAATACTTATGAATACTTTTATTTCTTCTATCAGATCAGTGTTTGTTGTCTAATGCCATCTTGTTTCCGTTGTATTAGTTTACATGGTTCAGTAAAAAGCCATTTTCAGGCTGCACTGTGCATTGCTGACTTGTTGCACGTTTATTTTAAATTATTTTAATGTTGAGACTTTTCCCTTGTTTGCCATTAACATGAATGGGGTTCTCTGCAAAAAGAGGCAAAAGTGGCTGGGACGAAATAAGGTGAATAGAAGAAATATTTTTCCTCTTTAGATTTAGATTTTTGATTATTTGAGAGAAATGGTACTTTTATGTTCGTAGCTGTATATCTCATATCTCATGAAAAATGCGAACTAAAACTTAAGTGTTACGTTTAGATTTTTGTTCAGTGTATTATCTTCTGGGAGACCAGCAGTTTACACCGCCATGCCAAGTTTGTTGGATCTGTGGAGAGGCGTGCACACTAGTATTCTATTCTTTTTTGCAATAAAAACACCTATAACGGAATAAATGTAAGATGGACGTTCATTGCAACACTTTGGAACATTTCGAACAAACCATCAGCGTGCATGGAGACCACAGACTGTAGACAAGTGGACAGCGCTAGCCTGCTAGCCGTCCTTGTGTAGTTGTTAAGTGTTTTATGATCTTCAGTAGAGCTCCTGCAGATATCGTCACACTATCCCAGCATGCACCACCAAACTCCACCCTGGCATGGATGATGCGCGGGAATTCACATAGGAACTAGAAACTTTGAGTAAAAAAAAATTTCTCACCATTTTATTAAGATCACATAATTTTGTTAATATCAATGAATGTTATATGTGTACAGGGCTTTATAAAACAGTATATTTCTCACAAACATCTCCAGAGAACTTTTTTGACGACATTAGAAGGTGGAAGGTGATGTCCTGTTTTTGCAGATTGGAGCGTCACTACACACAATCGAATCCCTTTAAAGCTTACTCTGTGCCACCTAAGGGTCGCAGATGAGATTAGTTTTAACATGTATAGTTTTAGTGGCGAGACTTTTTCCTTGTTCGCCAATCGCATGAACCGAGCGCTTGCCGAACCGGAAGTGCCATAACAACCGAACAGCGGACCCAAGCTGCGCAGGGCCCCTCGTCCCCTCTGCCCGCTCCTGTGGACGAGGAGCGGGAGCCATGCATGGATGACGATCAGTTGCAGTGCCTCGAACAATTGATTTAATCCTCCTTATTTTATAGTTTTAGGCAATCACACTTTATTCTAGTAC
This sequence comes from Rhinogobius similis, assembly GCA_019453435.1. Classification (NCBI taxonomy): domain Eukaryota; kingdom Metazoa; phylum Chordata; class Actinopteri; order Gobiiformes; family Gobiidae; genus Rhinogobius; species Rhinogobius similis. Next base: position 14,364,661 of record CM033640.1, read on the forward strand.
AGCAAAAAGCATGTTCGCTGGGGTCAAATGTGTCCCCCTGGCATCGCACCAGGCCCTCTCCACGGGAGCACGCCCCACTATTTGAAAAGCACTGCACTGATCTTTCACCAACATCTTGTACCTGATGATGGAGGAAAGTATGACACTGCACAAAGCCTTCTCCAGCTCATCCCAAAGATCTCAATGGGGTTCAGATCTGCAGTAGACTGGTTTCTGCAAAGACGTTTTCTCTGCTCGATGCCAATGATTTGACCCTTCTCAAATACACTGACATCTTTTCCATGACCAGAGGATTTGTCTTTCCACAGGATTGTTGCAGAAATGAGAAGCCACTCACTGCACCGGTTGGGTTTAAGTACTGTGTTGCAGCTGAAAGACAATCAAATGGCATCAGGAGGAAAAGGACAGACGCTTAGTTGAATCCAGGTGGACTTTTTTCGGATGTTTATTATGCAATATTTAGATCGTATTTTTCATTTTTTGACCGCCACCATACCCAGACTCAAGTTTTACTCCGTTTAACTGACACGAGTCATTATACGTTTTTGTGACGATCAAATTTCTCTTAAACTTGTAACCACGCCAAAAATTAAATCTAATTATTGGGTTATTCAATTATTCTACTTCATGTATTTGTTTTTCTTGCCATGGTAATGTACCCACTGCCAAGACCGTAGAAAAGATATCCAATTACTCTCTCTGACATGTATCTCATCTTGCCTCTCACATTTTGTCGATCAGCGTTCACCCAGTTACTTTTGATTTTCCTTTCAGATCTCAAATTGAATTTCCCTCCGTGCGCCCGTGCCGTGTTTTCCCTCTCGCCTCCAAATCTCGATAACCTTTGACTCGGCCCGACCTCCCGCGCCCTGCTACTCTTCCTTCACACTTTTCCTTTCCTTTTTCTCTGCGTTTCCTCCTCCACCTACACTCTCTCTCTCTCTGCCTCTCTCCCACACGCTTCCTACCTCCTCCCCTTCCTCCCTCCACCCTCTTTCCCCCGGCGTGTGACTCCGCTGTCTGCTCCTGGCTCTTCTCAGTTTGCGCTCGGCGTTGGGGAGAGGAGCAGTGGCGCGCTAGGAACACACAGATCCTGGGCAGACGGGGACGGGAGCGCTTGGCTGAGTGAGCGGGCAGCAGACGGACCGGGGACAGCTAGAACGACACAAGTGGAAAGTGCTCCAGGAGTCGCCTAGCCTTGCAGTTTTTGGGTTTCACAGCTGTTGCAAAGTCTTTATTTTGAGCTAAAGAGGCGTTGACATGGGTAGGTTTAGTGGCAGTGATGGTTGTGGAAGTCAGTTTTGGGGATTCAGAATTCAGAAAGGTTAGAGTGGAGATATCTTAAGCAGAAAGTGGCATTGAACCTGCCCCGCACCCGTTGGAGATGGACTAAATTTGGCTTTTGACCTCCAAACAGCTCACGAAACCGTTTTGGAACTGACCCTAGTAAAACAAAAAAAGACGTCTGGATATATTTCTTTTTGGTTTTCATTTCGAGCAAAAGGGATTCTAGGAAGATCGGAAAATTGCGACTGCTGACTACCGTGGACCAGGCTGGAGGTGTTTGAGTGTGTGTGTGTTTTGAAGGACTTGACTGGTTGCTTTCACCCCAAGAACATGGGCTCTTTCTGGGGTAGTGTCGTGCTGCTTCTGGCTGGACTTGTGGTGGTCAGGACAGAAGGCTTTGGGGCTCAGAATAAGAACAACATTCCCAGGCTAAAACTCTCGTATAAAGGTAAGTTTGGTTTAAGTTCTGAATTGTCTGATGGTTTTTCCTTAGATTGAGTTTGCGGATGCACAATGGAAACACGAGAAAGGATAAAATGTTGTGTTGTAATGGATTATATCGTATCATGAGTTAAGATATAAAACAAAACAAAACAAAAAATGCAAAAGAAAATACTACAAAACTATTGAATGTGAAAAATAAGTAATATAGAAATGGAAAATTGACATGACTTTTATAAACAAGTCATATTAACCTTAACCAGTTTTATTCTTCAGAGACTGAAGGTTGAAAGTATGAAAGTCATTTTTTAAACTGTGCACATCTGCTTAAAATGTAAATGTAGTATTAGATCAATTATTAAATGTTGTATGAAGCTCAATCAAAGAAATCCAAAGCAGAGCCGTGGTCCTGCCCTGGTTCCCACGCTCGACTGTCCTTGGTCCTCGGTCGCGGATCGTTCCTCTTTTGAGATCGTGCCTTCAATCACAAGTTGCTTTTTGTTCATGGTTTGAAGTTAGCATGTTTTAGCATTTCATTTGTCGCAATTAAAAAAAAAAAATAATGTTGATTTTTCTGCTTCTGGGTGGACAGCAATCACCCGCCTCGCAATGATTTGATATTTGGAAACAAGACTATATGGCTGTATGACATATATATATATTTTTTTTTTACAGCGTTGTATTTTATTTATTTCCTTTCAGTTTCATTGTAATAATATTTTGTGTGCGTGTGTTTGAATTTTTTGCTGTATTAATCTTTAAAGTATATCAAGTCCACCGTTTTTCAAAGACATTGGACTAAATGGGATGAAAATGCCAGACGATATTTATTTGCTAAACTTTGTTTAGACGCTAGTTTTTAGTGCGTTTGTACATTAAAATCTTTTTTTTAAATTGCGTTTTGTGAGTTGTAAAGAAAATTTGCTGTAGAGTAAACTGAATAAACATTGAATTATATATATAAAAAAGCATATAAATTAAGTCCTCATGGTGACAACTTTGCAACAGCTAACTAGCATAGCAATCTTTCTTAATCGTATTTAGTATTTCTGAGCAAAACTGCCCCACTCAATCAGGAGGATATCCAACAATTCCAAAAAAAAAAAGTCAATATCACTTTGAAACTGATTAACTTTGATGTACATTTATGTAAAACGAAAAACACTTTGTAACAACTCATTTGTCGTCTGTTTGCTCGACCTTTCACCAGCGCAGGTCGTGGTGTAAAGTGTGCGACTAGCGATCCTGTCGAGCATCCCTCTCTTCTCACTCTTGATTTTTCCCTCTTTGCTTGTCATTTTTCCGCTCCGTTCTTCCTGCATGGTAATTACAGCGAGGATGAATGGTGGCGGTCTGTTTCGACAGCGGCAGATGGCTTTCCCAAAGAGAAATGTGCGCTGGGACGTCCGTAATTATACACAGCAGAACGCGCACTCGCTAACACCGGCAAATATCAAATCAAATCAATTTATTTTTATAATGCCCAAAATCACAACAACAGTTGCCTCGATGGGCCACAGGTAAAAGCAGTTCAGATAACTGTCCCAGAATGCCCCTGTCCTTTGACCCTCCTTCGGCGAGGAAAAACTACAAAAACCACATGGGAAAAAGTAGAAACCTCGGGGAGAACCACAGTGAAGGAGAGATCCTACTCCCACGGACGGACAGGCTGCAGATGAACTAGGACTGACATCCACTTGGACTGTGGAGCCAGAACCACTCAAGAGGGAGGTGGCTTTAAAGAGTTCCTCCAGGCGGACGAGGAGCAGTCCACCAGTGTAGAGAGATCCTCCAGCAGGAGATGAGGAACAGTTCATCTAAAGTAGAAGGAGTTCGTCCAGGCAGACGAGGTGTGGCTAATCCAGCTGTCCAGGCGGGTGGCGCATAGATCGTCCAGACAGGTGGGGGTGGGGGTGGGGGGGTCGTCACTGGAGCAGCCGCCGCAGTGTCTGAAACAGTCTCCACTCCCCGGGGGAAGTGGAGAGAAAGAGAAACATGTGAACAGCAATGAACAGACTACAGTTGAAGTAATATTAAATATTGTTGATAGGTAAAGTAGGAAGAACCAGAGGATAGTGTTCAAGCTGCCATACTTCCCCCAGCAGAATTGCTCCAAGGGCAGCGTAGCTAAAACTGTAGGTTTTTATTTCTGTTCCTAACTGGCCTGACCATAAGCTATTTCAAAGAGGAACGTTTTGAGCCTGGTCTTAAATGTAGAAATAAACAAATACAAAACAAATACAGTTGTACGCTAGCAGAAAAAAAAAAGGAGAAGGGAAAAAAAATCCTCCTGCCATCTGTATTTGGCTAATGATACCTGTAAGCTAATCAGTCACTGAAAAGCACTAGTTGTCAGTTAGCCTGGAACGCCCATGCATGGATAGCTCTATTAGAAGCGCTGCCTCTGCCGGATCCGTGACACAGAATTAGCATTTTAGCAATTTAGCATTTTATAAAAACATAGGTGAATGGAAAAAAGCTGAAGGGCAATTTAGACGGCTACAAACGGATGGTAATTTTCATGAGTGGAGATTTACAAGGTGATCCATATGTGGACGCATTTGCAAAGTTAAAAGCAGTTATTATTACGTTATGAATAATGCATGTGATTACATAAATAATGCATTTCTCATAAAAGGTGCTAAATGCGGCAGAAGGTTAATAAAAGTGAATTGCCGTGAGGGAGGAAGCAGTTAATGATGTTATGCGGTAGGGCGGGCGGTGACATACGTTTAATGCGTTGTAGGGCTGGTTGTCTAAGAAGCTGTCGGTTGGTTTTGAGTGTCTTGTAGAATTATTACAATGCAAGCAGAGTTTTGTAGCTTTTATGAACCATACTTAAGACGTACTTATGCTATTGTTGTGCTGAGATTGTAGTAGCGTAATGGTTTATGCCTGAGAGTGTTCATTTATTGTTTCCCAACCAGGGGTACGGGGACCTCCAGGGGTACTTGAGTGATTACCAGGCGATGCTTGGAATGGTTTTTGGTTGTAAAAGAAAAATGAAATGTACTTTAATCACAATAAAAAGTGTTATTAGTTGTAAATTTAATGTCTTTTTGGAGTATGTTGGATCATAAATGTAATTAAAACAAAAAATATAATAGTAATAATTGACAATATGAGTAGTAAATGTGACTAGTAGACCATTTATTTGCCTGAAACTCAAGTTTATGGGTACAAGGTTAGGGGGCACTCGAGACAAAAAGGGCTGGGAACCACTGATTTATGGTGCCTTCATGTGCTCTGGAAAAGATGATCCTTTCCACTTGTGAAGTGGTACTTACGAGAGAGTGTACTGTTGTGCTTTTGTTGTAACAAAATTAAACTTGTTAAAGCCACACTTTATCTGGACAAATATGTGTAAATAAGTAAATTCACGAGACAATATACTCCAGCTCGCTCAGGGTAAAAAGAAAAAAATCAACATATTATTTTATTACGCAAAGTGGAAAAGAGATGCCGTTCAATGTGTCCACGCTATATATTTATGCAGTATAAAAAATACTGTGCAAAAAAGGTAGAAAAACATTTCATATTTTTAAATTGTGGGTGCACGGTGGCAGAGCGGCTAGAGCTTCTGCCTCTCAATAAGGAGAGCGTGGGTTCGAATCCCGCACCACCCCAACATCGTGGTTTCGAATTCTGAACCACCCCAACATCACACGATCTCTCTGGGTGGAGTCTGCATGTCCTCCCCGTGTTACCGTGGGTTCTCTCCGGGTTCTCCGGCTCCTCCCACCGTCCAAAGACATGACTGTACAGGTTAATTGACAACTCTAAATTGTCCCTAGTGAATGAATGTGAGAGTGAATGGTTGTCTGTCAATGTCCTTGTCCTCTGTGTCAGCCCTGCGACGAGTTGGCCACTGTCCAGGGTGTACCCCGCCTAAGGCCCAAAGTCACTGGGATAGGCTCCAGTCACCCGCGACCCCTAACGGGAATAAGCGGTAGAAAATGAATGAATGAATTTTTAAATTGTGATTCTTTTTCTGCTGTCCGCAGTAGTGAAAGGTCAAAGGTTATTTTCTATTCGGCAACTCTGGCATTAAAATTATTTCCCAGTTTCCCACTGGAGATTACAAGATGAGGGGGCATTCATTTGCTATTTCCCACTGGTAAAGTGGTATTTATCATAATTCCCAGACCACATGAAGGCAGCATTAGACAACCAAACAGAAACGTTTTATTGCCATTGTCAGTGAACAAAATGTACAAACTAGGAACTTGCTTCAATGTTAAGGTGCAGCATAAAACAATGAATAATATTAACAGTAAACAGTTTAGACTGTGTTAAAATAAGTGCATGCCAAATAAAATATGTGTAATAATAAAAAATCGACTTAAATACAATATAAAAACAGCAAGATCAGAACAATACTGTAAAACTAGCAGTGCAACTTGACTCCACGGCTGTAAAATCGTGTAGACACACCATTTACGCACAAAACCAGACAAAACAAAGTCCAATAATATAATTTAAAAATCAAATACGCTTTTTTTTTTGTATTTTTAATATACATGTATTTATACTCTTTACATTTTAAGACACAACATATTGACAAAACTACAAAATATAAGTATGTAGAGTATTTACATATATATGCACATATAGTACATGCGCTTGTGTACTTACAGTATATGCATTTAAATAAACATATACGTGCATACTGGGTTGTCCATAAATTGATTCCCAATAACCAATGTATTCCGACACAAATAGTTCCCTTGGATCATGAATGTTTAAAACGCTTGCATAAATTGGCCAAAACCGAACCTCCCTGTATAACACTCAAGACCACTCTGCAAAGACGCAACTAGAATTCCACGATTATACCCAAATGTCAGAAAAAATAAAACCAACCAAATCACATGTGTAAGTTTTTATTATACTTGATAAGAACTTTTAGGCCTCATTAAGGTGCTGACAGTGATATGACATTGACAAAAACTATGAGTACATATTTTAGTTGACAAAATTAACATTGAGCTTTCATATTTCTTTTCCCACTTCACATCGATCGTCCACTCAACGTCCAACTCACAACATGGTGAAATGTTGTTTATAGGGTTTAAAGACTTAAACTGCTAAATAACTCGGTCCTCAGTTGGAGTCCTGGGCCTTTCTCCTCGTGGGGTCTTCTTGAGTGGAGTTTGCATGTTCGTAGTCTGCGTCGGTTTCCTCCAGATGCCCCGGGTTACACTATCACTAAAAACATAGGCGTCCTTCGGGGCCAGGACTCAAATGAAGAAAAAAGAAATCCATATCTCAGTGGGACTTTCCTGGTCAAATAAATGAAGAATTTAACACCAACCTTTAAATGAATTTTGAGTATAAAACAAGAACAATACTGTTTGCTTTCTAACTCTCATTCGGATGGGGAAAAAAAAAATGTATACACAAATGTTTTTATATGGTCTCTCTGAGGGAGTGGTTCGGGACCATTTTCCGTCACGACCCCCAAAATAACAACAGTTGGCATCGGCAACCCCTGAACACAAAAAATAGGCCGACCACAAGTGACAGAGAAGCCATATGTTTAATGTTTGAGTTTATTTTAATGATATACAGTGATCCCTCGCTCTATCGCGTTTCATCTTTCACGGCTTCGCTGCTTCACGGATTTTTTTTACAGTGCGGATATTTTTACAGTGCATCCACTGAACTTCAGCGCACGCACAAGAACGGGACCCTTTGACGAGTCGTTCGTTGCAGTTCTCAAATATAATCGAAGGTGGCATATCCGTTTATAAAAATCTTCTTGCTCAGAAAAAGAAAGAGCGCCAACAACTAAAGAAAGAGTCGTGCGTCTTCAGTAGAAATAGACGCTACAGGGGGCGGAGTCAGGACCAAGAGGCACAGACTGTGAAATACGCCAGTGACAATGTTTCCAACCTTGTATTACTATATTAAAATTATTGTTTTAAACAAATTTTGGGCTTTAAAACAGGTTTTGATTTTTGGTTTCAGTCCATAGTTCAGTATTGCATTGTAAAATAATAAAAAATAAAGCTGTGACTACTTCACTGATTTCACTTTTCGCGTGTTATTTTTGGAACGCAACTCCCGCGATAAACGAGGGATCACTGTAGATCTAGAAATGTTACTTCAGTGGATCAACAAATAGGAATCCACATTTACCACTGTATTTAAGGGTGTCAAGCCTTGTTTAAGATTGTTGTATCAATGTTCAATTTTCCCCAGGTTGAGAAGCGCTGCTCTGAGAGATAGATTGAAGCTCTGTAAATGTAAGGGATTGTGGCATTGTACTGGAGCACTTTCTTTTGCCTCACTTGTGCCTTTGCAGTGTTCGTCTGTCAGCTTCCATTGTTCCTTTAATCGCTAAACTTGAAAATGTGTGAACGTCTGTGAGCCTCTATGGTTTGTTGATAAGATTATAAATCTTGTTGGTATACATTACAGTATACTATTAAAAAAACGTGCTTTGACATTTTCAACACTGCAAAGGAAACCTGGCTGTCGACTTGGATTAATATAGTGGTTATTATTACTCTGGCAAAGTGTCTTAAATTACCCATGTCTGTTCTCATTACAATAGATTATTACATTTTGAATAATTGATGCCGTCACATCCATAATGCATCAGCCTGGATGAAAGCTCACAGCCAGAGGTGAAGGAATTCTGACCCCTGCAGGTGACACGTGCATATTTGTCCTCGGCGGGGATTTAGCGTTAAAATACCACAATTCTATCAGTCGTTTTCTCTCCCCCTTTTCACTAAAAACTGTTATTCTGCTTCAATCATTGTGGTCTTGACCCGTCCACCCACATAACGCCCCGGGAGGCTGGAGCGATCCTCAGAACCATCGCGCCGTGGGTCGGAGGCCAGTGGAGTAGGGCCAAAGACAACAACGCTACCCCACGGCTAACTAAATACCAGCTAGCGGCCAACTGTGTCAACATAAAGTGGTGAATTAAGAAGAAACTACCAGATTTGTTGGAAAGAAAATGCATCTCTATCGATGTTGAGATTTTTATTTTCATTAGCGCTGAAAATTAGCAAAATGAGTGAAATTATTTTAAACGGTATGGATGTGCAAACAGGATGTATAACTGAAAAAATGACTTCATGAAAAGGTAAAACGCAAAAAATGACCAGCTGTTGCCAAAACTATAAAATGAAAAGGAATTTAGTCAGAAAAGACATGGTTGATTTTTACAGGGGCTTAGACCTAAATCTTGTGAGCACGTTTTGAATCCGGGCTAAAGGGTTAGAAAATGTGACTTGGTGATAATTGCGAGTTGTTTTATAAATATTTGCTTTTTATTTGTATTTTTATTTGGTTATTCATTTACTAGGAAGGTTTTATTGTCTTAATATTTTAATTTTGATAAAGGAAGCATATGTTAATTTTGCATGTGATTACATATGGAAACTGATCAAATCTATCATTATACTTTGTATTCTATGGTGATATAATTAACACACATTACTGCTCAGAGAGAACTGCATAAAATGTGATTACACTGTTTTCTTCTCCAATTTGCAGTTAAACAGATATTTGAATGAGTTTTAGTAATTAGTTATTGCCCAATTTTGGGAAAATAACAATCGGAACAATCGTCATCTCTAATGATAATCTAATGAGGCCTAAACAAGGCTAACTCAGCCTGCATTAGTAAACAGAGAACACCTCTGGTGAAGTCTGTGACTATCCACCGGTGTCACTGTCCGCTGTGATCGTTAAATGTTGATTATTTTTGTGCTAAAGATACAATTGAGGTGGAAGATTTCCGAATATTCAAGTCAACAGGAAGTAGAGCACATGGAGCTCAGTTACCGCTTGTTTCCTGAAGTACATTTTCCATTCAGTTTCATCTCCATAGGGTTTCCAAAAAATAATACTAATAATATTATATTTATATTAGATTGTAAATATTAATAATCATAATAAGAAGAATAACATAAAGATGCTCTTGAGTACCTGAAATTTGCCGTCTCATGTTTTGAAACAAAAAAATATGTTTTTAATGCACCAAATCACCTTTACTGCTGTTTGCCCTGGCACGCTCTGAGTGTGTGCAGCCAGTAGATGGCACCAAACACAATTTGTTTATGTTATCACTTTAAGAGAATGCACGCTATAATCAGCTTGTAGTAGCAGTGATCGTGTTTAGACAGCAGAAATGCATAGAACGATTCTGGCGATGATTTAAGGACAGCAGAAGAGTCTCGGATAAGTAACATTTAAAACAGAAAAAACGTGAGGTATTGAAGGAGTTGAGCAGGGATTTTCTGACCAACATTCCTCAAAACAGCGTGAATGCAGCTATATCCAACTCCAGGTATGTTTCTGATGACGGAACATTGTTAGAATATGATTAAAAGCTTAAAAAAGTAACTGCAGCAGAATATGTGTCCTTTAAATGTATGAAAGCTCGCTCAGGACTGATCAGCTGTGTGGTAACTAATCCAATCTGTTTCCAAAACCATTGAGTTATTAAAACAGTAATAATTTGATGTTTTACGTTTGTTTTTTGGACTGGAAATAACCAGACCTCAGTTAGCACAAAGCTAATGGCCTTTGACATGCTCTTAATATTTACATTTTTCTAAAACCCTATGGCAAAATGAAAGAGAAATTTACTTTGGGAACCAGTTTTTGAGCTCCAAACATGTTTTCAGGAAGACATCACAACAATCGGAATGTTAGCAGTTTTCTCAAAACACAACTAAAATGTGTGAGAGGCTACAGTCCAGTTACAAAGTCTATAACTCTGCTTAATAGTTAATTTGTACCTGACATCTTAAAAAAGTAAACATTAGCAGAACTCACTGATTACTTTAGTGACCTTAAACAAGATGTCTCTGAAAAAATTAGTTGTTTTAGAGTGAGATGAAATGTCCTTTATCTCCCCAAAATCGTTATCAAACAAGCTAGATAAGCTCTGCGCTGTCATAGTCAGTACAGAGAAACCACTTTCAGCTTACATTTTACCATATAAAGTCAATTTGAATGAAACAATTACAGCACGGACAAAAATGAGACCGAAAAAAGGAAAAAGAAAAAAAAACATTTGAATAACTGTGCTTATTGGTTGCTACTCACTTGAAAATGTTCAGCTACAAAATATATCTTCGTAAAACCTCTCTACAGGATTTGTACAGATGCTTGAAATCATGAAAATGCTTGAATATTGCTAAGATGTTTTCAAGGTTGGGAAAGTGCTTGAATTTTGAAAAAAAAAAGGATTGAAAATATTTGAAATTTAAACGTGCCGAGCTGCATCCTTCTCGCTTTGACGGCTCCGTTTGTTGTTTGAAGTACTTAAAAACTGCAAATACGTCCGCGCCGTGCTGGTGTTATAACGTTAATCGCGAACCTTCCAAATTGCGTCTGTGCTCTGCGTTCGTTCTAGTTCAGTTGAGATATTACATTTGTAAGCTTGTTCTAAATGGAGTTAAGTGTAAAGACGCTGGAAAAACCATGCAAGTTGTCCTTGAAGGGGCTTTAAAAGTGCTTGAATTTGATCTTTGAGGTGTATGAACCCTGAATGTAAGAAGTTTTTTTTTTTTTTTTATGTTTTTGTTCACGTTTGTATCACAGTACTGAGCCACCACCAATAGAGGGCCAAGTGCTCTGGTAAAGACATAAACACAAGTTAAAAATCTCAAATTAATATCTCTGGACAATTTTTTTCCATTCTAAAACTATTTTATCTTTAAATACAGCTTCTTTTCTTGGGGGAGGACCCTCAAACCCCCCTTTACAACTGACTATATCTAACTGTAAAAAGAAAAATGTAAAGCCTGATAAATACATCCTGCTCTGTTAGATCCCAAGTCTTTTTTCCTCCACTGTCTACTCCTGATTTCTCGTCTTTATTCTATATTCCATTGTGATGTCCATTTATTTGTTATATTCGGCCCCGCCCACTTTTGCCTCTTTTGTTCAGTGGTTCCCAACCTTTCTTCCTTGAAGCCTCCTCTGCGTGAACTGGAGACTTGTCCAAAGCCACGGCCCCGACAAATGATGAAAATTATAATTGAGAAGGATCTACTTCAAACAAAAACATCCCAATTGTGTTTTTTTATGTTCCCCACGTCCATTTTCCACTGACTCTGACCAGACAAAGCTCTGGGGACCCCCTGAAATCTCTGGAGCCCCCCCTGGGTGTCCCGCCCCCCAGGTTGGGAACCACTGATCTACATCACACATCGAAGGAGTTCAGAGTGCAGTGTTGGAGAGGGACAGGATTCTCAAACCAGCATTCATCAAACAAAATCAAGCTGAATGCTACTGCAGGTATGTTTTTGACGATGGAACAGTGTTAGAACAAAAGCTCAATGAAGTAAATTTTGCACAATTTTTGTCCTTTAAAGTGTTCTGATCATAATTTGGGGTCAGCATTGTGTTTAAACAGGTCTTCTATTTGCTTTCATTCAGTCTGTTGTGACCTGTAACTGTCCGCTGTTGTTTTTCCAAATCTAGCAATGCATTGTGGTCAATATTGGCCAGTCTATTTATTTTTTAAGATGCATTCCGGGAAATTTTGAGTGCCCTACTTTTTCACCTGCTGGACATTTGGACCACAGTAAAATTGGTGTGACCACTACATAGTGCCCTGTAGAGCAGGCATGTCCAAACTCAGGCCTGCGGGCCAAATGCGGCCCTCAGACCAATTTTTCTTGGCCCTCTGGCTTCCTGGTGAACTGGCCCACTCTGTCCTGACAAGTACTTTTTACTGCACATTTCAGATTTTCAACAGTTCTAACCTAAATAACTAACATTTTGGTGCAATACAGACCTGATATTAAGACAGTGAGACTGAATGTAGATGTGGCTGCGCTTAAAAAATCAGATAAATGCAGCTTTTTTTAACGTTTCATGATTGATTTGTGGCCCTCCGCTTGGTCTATATTTCAATATGTGGCCCTCGATGGAAAAAGTTTGGACACCCCTGCTGTAGAGGGAACAGTGTGGACATTCGGACACAGCCAGAGTCTTGTTTAGGGGCCTCCAAATGCCTAGAACCGGCCCTGCGTGCAAGGTTATATTGACTGATTTTGAAGGCAAACCAAAGCCGAGCGTAGCATATGGTTCTGACTCCAGCGCCGCGGCCGGCACATGTTGTTGACTGTTGGAGGAAAAGCGGAGAGGGTACTTCAGTTTTATAGGACAAGTGTGTACTGCCAGAAGTACTCCCTCACACGGAGCCTGTCCACCCCTTTGGCTCGCCCCGCCAAATCCTCCGAACGCACAATAGAAAAGAAGGATCCAGGACACAAGGTTTCCCAACTCCTCTCCCTCCCCCGGCTGGTCCTGCTTCAGCGCTTGTCCTTATGCTGGAGTCAGTGGATTTGAATCAAAATGGCTGGACAGGAACATATCGAGGAAGGCTGTAATCCCCGAGCATGAGTGAAATGTCCACAGTGGAGTTAGGTTTCGAGGCCGTGCGGAGGGTCACTCCTTTCAGCGGTGATGAATGGATGGAATGGATAAATGTGGAAAACGACTGAATTGTGCGAACTGTGAACAATGGTTAGTGGTTCCAGTGCACGGCTTCAAAATATAAAGCCAATCTGCACATCTAGGTTTCTATCAAGCAATACTTTTTCATTTTAACGTCAAGTAATCTCTGTAGATTTTAAAATGATTTCATCACGTGTACTGCAATGGACGTTTTCCATTTTCTTGTTGTGATTTTGCAACAGCTGTGATCTAATGGTAATCTATACAAAGCTATTTTATTGATTTATTGAACTATTTCTCTATTCTTACAATCTTAAGGAGAAACACTGCAGGTGAATAGGAAAAAAAACATATTAAAAGACATCAATGGGAAACTTCTCCTGTAGTTTAATTACATAAATGTAAGAAAAAAAACATATTACAAGTTTTTTATCAAGTTTTTCACCAAAATTGCACATATTTGAGAACAAAAACTGAAAATTGGACAAAACCAGGTTTAAATTTCTTGATTCATTTTGTACACATTAGTTACAAAAAATGTACAGAGGGAATTATGGATTCTTCGTTTAGTTTTTCAGTAAACCTGATCTGATCTAGATTTAAAATTTGAATAAATCAGGATAGAATTAGCCATCAACAAATCCTTCTGTACGCTCCGTCGAAATCTTGTTTCGTACAAAATTGTTTGGTGAGTGTTGGAGCTACTTTAAGTTGTGATTTTATGTCCCCTTCAAAAGAAAAAGGCATTTTAAGTAAACGGCCTCTGAAGTTACAATGTCCCAGACAAATCTATGGATGAAGTGGATTCAATGAAATAATGAAACTTTTTAGGAGCAGATTGTTGTTTCCCCATGAAAGCCGATATGTTGAGAGAGCAAACTGACCAAAAAACAAAAAAAATGTAAAAATTGAGTTTTGCCTGTAAAACTGAGCTGGAAACAAATCAGACTTTTTAGGTACAATTCACTGTTTAATTGTCGGATTGCAGATTTATTGAGCTGATCATGTTTTCAAAATGTCCTTAGAAAGTCTCAAACCCTGAAGACGAGGCTGTTGTCAGTGGAGCCAATACAAAACAAATAATGAAAAGGGGCAACATTTGTGGATCATAAGTATTTCTTTCAAAAACATTAAATCTCCCACAGAGTTAAGCAGGCTCCAGCCTCTCACTGAGATTATGACGTCATGAAATTCTAGATTATGAACGCAATCATTTTGAGGCAATGCAGTTAAAGGTTAAAGAGCTGCTACAGTTTGAAAACAACTATAAAGGTCTACAACTTTGCAAAATATGGAGTTTGTATCTGACATCTAAAAGAAGAAAATCTGGTATGAACAGTTGTAGAAAACCAAATAAACAATAGAACACCAACTACGCTCACATTTATCCCTGATACAGACTTTGGAACATGTTTTTGAGTGTTTGTTTTGGAAAAAATAGTTGTGCAGCAGTTAGCATATAAGCTAGTCAAGCTTTGCAGAGTCAGACCAATAACGGAGAAACTACAAATGACTAGTCTGACCTGTCAAAGGGCTTTAACCTCCTCAGATACAGTTTCACATTCGGCTGTTTTCAAGGACACAGATTCTGCTACAGTGAGTTTTTTGAGCTTTTAACCCTGTTCTAACAATGTTCCATCATCAAAAACATACCCGAAGTAGCATTCAGCTGCATTCACGCTGTTTTGAGGAATGTTGATTTGAAAATCCTCTCCGAGCATCAAAAGTGCTTCCTGCTGAACTCCCTCAATCGCTGACGTTTTTTTCCCCCGATTTTAGACGTTACTTATCTGAGAATCTTCTTCTGTTTTAAGTCCTTAAATCATCGCTGGACTCATTCAGAGCATTTCTGCCCTGAAAGCATGATAACTGCTACTGCTAACCTGTCCGTATCTTCTCTTAAAGTGATAACATGACTAAATTGTGTGTAGTGTTAGGCGCCATCTACTGGTTGCGCACACTCAGTACGTACCATGCCAGGGCAGACAGCAGAGAAACTTTTATTACATTTGTAAATAATAAACTTTTTTTTTCTTTTTTTTTAAACCTGAGATGGCAAATTTAAGGTACTCAAGAGCATGTTTAAAGGATAATAATAATGTGAAAAGTGCTGAATATTGTTTCCTTTCACACACTTTGCACACACGGAACCAAAAACCACCCGTCTTCCTTATTTTATGGAAATCCTTAAACCTGAACCCAGTTTGAATAATGTAAATGAACAGTAAATGTCAGTATTATAGTATTCCTTGCGTTTTATTTCTACTCCCATGCTTTTACGGCTGTGAAGTACAATTCGATGCCATTTTCTGTCTATTTTGAAGTGATTAGCAGAAGCATTTCTCTCAACAAAGTATTTGAACATGATCTTTCCAAGTATGTTTTACTAATACTGCATAATTCAGCCGTGCCACGGTTCAAAGTTCAGCACAACTTCCTGAGGGATTTGCAAAGCGCTGGGCAAACCAGACTACAGCTCGGGGCAACGGCTGAAAACTGAATTTGAAAATATTCCAATTTGGTCGGCCCATCTACGACGTCTTGTCAAACGCTTTTGTGCTGGCGTTTTCTCTGCTGCGAAAGAAGTCAGCAGTTTTACAGCTCTATCACGGATAATTTAGCGTTTGGAGCAGTGAGATGTTTCGAGGCGAGGATAAACCAGGTATACGATTTCACCCAAGACAAAGAAACGACTTGCCAATTTCAGATATTTTGCAACCGAAGACTTCATTTTGATTCCGTTTTAATAGTCCATAAACACTGGGTTTGAAAAGTCCCCTGTTGAAATGTGATCGGGGAATGGGGTTTTGATCTTGTTTTTGCATAAGAAGTCATTTGACCTGATGGTTCTGTGATTTAGTCCTAAGATAATACTGAATAACAAACTTTTTGTTGTGCAAATCTGCTGACAGGAAGGACGGGGCGCTCGTGGCTACTGGCAAACAGCACACACTCTTATTTGGTTTATTTATTGTATCGATTTCATATGTGTTGACTTGGGAACTTAAAGGAGACATAATACACTTTTATATCCGGGACTTAGTATTGAACTATAACAGAAGTAGATCAATATTTTACATTTTGTTCATTGTAAACTACAATATTTATCTAAAATGGCTTAGTAATAGAAACGTTTCCTTTAACTTCCTGCTCAAAACTTCAGAACTGAGAACTTTCATAGTGACATTTCAATGTAACAAGTAGTAGTTTACGATTTTTTTTGTTTGTTTTTGTTTTTAAAGTGTCTACGTGATATTTATTTGTGTCCCTTAGAGTCTTTATTTTTAGTACAGGGATGTGGGTGGGGACGGGGGGTAGGTGAAAACAGGTTTTTTTCTGAGCACTGGAGCCTCAGTTGCACGTCAATATAGGGTTAAAGGGCCTGTACCTGATTTTTATTTACTATAGTTAAGATACATTCTCAAACGTGCTAAAAGCTAATTGTAAGGAAAGGAACTATATGGAAACAACTGCATCAGACTATTCCAGACAGTCGTTTCTGAGTCATGGTGCAATACTGAGTGAAAGGAAGGACTATGTGGGCGAGGCTAACATGCAGGAATCAATCAAAATACAACTGAGTAAAATAATGACAAGGAAACACTGTTGTAACAAGGATAAAAACGAATTAAAGGTCCCATAACATGCAAAATCGACTTTTCAGAGGTTTTATCATGACGGATAAAATGTTTATTCCCGTGTTTGTGTATCGCTGTTTACCGGAGCACACGGCGCATGCGCACTATCTCCGCTCTAGGCTTCGTCGCGGGTTGGGCGGGGAAGGCGCGCGGGTTGGGCAGGGGAGGCAGACTCTCTCTGTTCGGGGGGGTCAGATCTCAGTGTGAGCCGTTTGCTTTTGCAAGGGGGGGGGCAGTCCAAGAAATGGGTGTTTTTTGGAAACTGTTATGTTATGGATATTGCACAACGCAAAATTTTATCAACAAAGCCCTTAGAATAGACTGTGTGAAGGGCAAAATAGCAGAATATGGGACCTTTAAAGTTGATTTTGCAGAATATGTTCTCTTTAAAGCAATAAGATAGATCACATTCACATTCATGCATACATAAAAGAGAAAGACACATTCAAGTAAACCTCATAAAAGAGTAAGTTACCCCTCCAGCTAAGTACTCCACACCCACTCCTCCTATTCAGCTGGGGTTGTGCTCTGAGTGACTGACAGGTGGATTTAACCAATCGCAAATGTAAACTATCCGATACCCACAATAGAGCATTATAAAATGTTTTCATTGCACTAAAAATGTGTAAAACCTGTGTCCGTACTGTGAGTGCGCTTGCATCTCAAATGTTCATTTTAATACTCCACAACATAAGGCATAAAACATATATCTCAGTGAAGAATGTTCCCAAGTATGGTTTTAACTTTCTGTTTTTATGGAATCATAACATGCTACCTCCAGGAAGTTACACGGTGCCACTTTATAGAAACAAATCCACATTTTCTAGAATTATTGCTAGCATTCATTCGTGCTTGAAGTTGTATTTGATGAGGATTGTGTTTGGCTGTTGGCTGCTGCTTTCTTGTGAAGTTCTTTAAGTTCTCCGATAAATCCCAGTGCCAGAGGACATACATGAGATCTTATACTTCCACAATTAAACCTCTTCTAGGAGCGACGTCCACTTGTGTAAGAACATGCAATAAAACATGTACACAGTATGTCAGAAACCACATCTGTACCAGAGAGGGCTCGCGGACCTGCAGACTTGATGGATGGTGTGAGTGCCGGTCCCTCAGGCCTGCTTTAACCACCAACACTCCACACGGGGCCCGCTGTCACTCACACGCCGGGCCATGTGCTCGTGTACGACCCCCTCACATGAGCTACTGCAGGCTAAAGCTCAGAGGTGCTCAACCCGCCGATACCAGCGACCCAAACAGGCTTCTCCTCCTGAGATGTTACTGCCATATTTATGTTCTGTTTAGTTCAGATTTCCCAGAACAGTAATGATTATAAAATACTAAAAAAGCAAGTAGAACGCCTTTCCTTCATTAAAAATCACACCATCTCCCTTTGATCTCTGTTCTCTTGGGGACCCCCACAGACTCTTTGGGGACCTACATTTTGTACCGACCCCCATGTTGTGAAAAACTGCCTCAGCTGAAGCAGTTTGTTCAATTGTTGACAAAATCTATAACTAAAATGTTTGAACAGTTATTTTGTACGTTGGCTTTTGGAATTTGACATTTTTGATGATGATGATGATCATGATTTTGGAGGAGATTTTGGAGAAGTTTTTAACAGTCTAAATGTTAAAGGTGCACTTTGTAACCTTACTGATCCTTCATGAATTAATTTACATTTGGTTCAAAATAAAAAAAACATACACTATAACGTACAGTATATTTTGTATTTTCCACAGACCTTACACACATCATATTTTCTCACTTCTGGGTCCTATGCATCTGTCTGTGATTATTGTCATGGAATAAAGTCAAATGTGTGTTGTACCAGTACAGATGTATTGTAAAAGCAGCTCTCTGAGGGGTGCTCAGCCCTTTTTTTGAGACCGTGAGTGTCCCAATAACAATATTCAGACACTATTATGTCAATCAAACAGAAAGCGATGTGTTAAAACATGTGTTCAATTGTATTAGTTGGGGACAAATGCAAATTGTTTGAAAAATTAATCACATAAGTGTAGAAACATCACTTTATGCCAGTGGTTCCCAACCTTTTTTGTCTTCCCCTCTGCCTTATTTTACACTCTGAGTACCCTAGAGTTTCAGGTTTATAGTTGCATATTGTCAATTATTACTATTATATATGTACATTTTATTATATTTATGGTCCAAGATACATCAAAAAGATGCTAAATTTACAACTAATTACACTTTTAAACCGATAACTATTTCCAGTAGGCCCTGGTAATTGCTCGCGTACCCCTTGAGGTCCCTTTATAGTTATTTGAAACTTTTTTTCATTTTTAGTCTTTATCAGCTCTTTCTGTCGCATTTTTCACTAGATACGATAAACTCGACATTCAGATTCTTCAAAACAACATTCATAATATTATCCAAAATTCTATTCATTGACAATTCCCAACTCAAAATCTAAAAAGGTAACTCTGAAAATAGGTCTGGGTGATGGTGATAAAATTAAATTGTGAGCTCATTCCCGTGATAGTCTGCTATTGTTGTGAAATCTCTTTAATGCAGCTATCTGTTTAATCACATAATTGCAATTTTAATGGACGCGGGGTTTTTTTTTGCCATTTTTGAAGTATGATCATTTCTTCCACAAACAACAAAATGCCTTGCTTTGATTTGAATAAAAACTGCTAACACTGTAGTTTGGATTAGTACAAACATGTTCTGACACAAGCGACAAAAAGTGATAAAAATGCGTTCAAAAGCGACAAAAACGCGCCCACAAACAACAAACGTGACTCAATGCACCAAAACGGAATTCAGTGCACCAAAACCCGGTTAAAAGCACAAAATTGTGACTAAAAATAACAAACGCGACTAAAAATACGACTAAATTGTGTTTAAATTGCCAATTTGAACAGCGCAACTTTACATTGAACTGGTCAGAAAAATCACAATTAGATATATTTCCTAAATCATGTAGCTCTATTGATAAAATCGAAATCACAAGCTTCCTTTAAGAAAGTCCTGATAATATTTTTTTGCCATATCGCCCAGCCCTATCTTAAAAATTTTAATTCACCCACTGAGCAGAAGTTTGTATTTGGTTTTTTGCACTTCCCGGGGCGACACACTGCACTTCTCCCACACACCCGCTGTGAATGCACGTTGTTTATTGTGTTGTTGCATTTCTTTTTCCCATTTTTCTCCAGATGCACTTAGCAGAGACTGTCCATGCCCTCCAGCGAAGAAAACACTGCAGCAGAATGTGGGCTAAAAGAGTTTATTTTTACCGTTGCTTCGCTCGTTCTTCTCACATGGGACTGTTGATTCTTTATCCGTTCCATTTGCCCTCTCGTCTCACTCTCGTAGCTTTATTTCTGAGCTTTTTGCTGTTTCGAATCATCCTGTTGTCGCAAAAAAAAAACAAAAAAACAAGTCGGACGGAAATATGAGGGAGGAGAGCAAAAATTTATTGCGCTAACCCGGACTTCTGTCTTTTACGAGATGGAAATGGCTTGTAAAAATAAAGAATTCTGGACGAGCGCTGACACGTGTTACAATGTTGCCAGGTCCATTACGATTCCGAGTGCTGTTGAGACCCTAAAGTTTCAATTATAGCCCCAAACCATCGCAGAGGCATTCGTACCCCGTGGACACAGTGATCTGAGGCGGAAAATGGCCCAAAGTATAGTCAAATCATGAAAAATACCATTTGAATAAGGCATAAGCATATTATAATGACTATTCATATTGGAAACATTTATTTGAGGCATAAAAACACATTTATAAGCTGGAAATTACTTGAACGCTGTGGTGAAGAGATACACATAGAGAATATAATGAAAAAATTGTAATAAAACACACTGAACACTTGGAATTTTTTGGACATTTTGTTGATTTTGTTTAATTCTATAATAATTAGAACAATATGTATTTCATGCATACTCTCAGGACCCCCGAAAAACCTTTTATAATGTCAGCTCATGATTGTTTTCTATTTTTTTGGGAGTAAATATACATATTTTTGATTGACTTTCAGCACTCTACAGCTTTTCTAACAGTCATTTGACTTCTTAGCACGTCAAATATATTGAAAGTTTAAAAAAAAAATTTGAAAAAAAAAAGATACATAGCACTTGATATTTGCTGAGAAGGTGCTGTGTTAAAAGCGTAAAAAAACTAAATAAGATCAGGCGGAAATAATGCACAAAAATGCCCTTATGTCCCCAAGGGCTAAAATAACAAAGTAGTGAGTTTCTTTTTGGTTGGGATTTGCTGTAAGTTTTGTTTGTTTTTTTTGTGTGGAATTTTTAATGTGGTAAGTGCTCAGTGCTGTATTTGTTTTCCAGATGTAGAAGACGTAAAATTGACCACAGTTGACGCATTTATAAAATCAAGATATAAAATTTTAGTGTTGCAATTTTTGTGTGAAGAGACATCACAGTTTTACAATTCTTCCCGATTATTGACCCCATGACCAGACAACAGTGCAATCATTTAGACAGTTCCTCTTTAAAAGCCAGAGCTAATTTCACTGTAAATTAGATTACGGGATTTACAGTAAAAAGGTTCAGGTGAAATCCATATGAAAGGCTTGTTAACTGTCCCTGATTCATCTCAGAAGGGTTGATCTGACCAAAAAAAAGAGGGCTACAGCATTCTGTTAAGGTTCAATGCCCAGCAGTGTTTGACAGAGAACGCTTACTGTCCAAATGAGCCTCTGCGGTGTGTCATTATTGGCAGAGATTCTGGTGACTGTGTTGCTGGTTTGTCTTGGATCTAATGTACTAAATGGCTCTGGTGCTAGAATATTCACGCATTTGAATGTTAATTTATAGGGCAAATATTCTGCTACAGAGACGTTTTTGAGCTTTTAATCATGATCTAACATTGTTCCGTCATCAAAAACACACCTGGAGTAGCATTTAGCTGCATTCATGTTTGTTTGCTGATGCTGGTTTGTAAATCCTCTCTAACTCTGCGTCCTGAACTCCTTCGTGTGTGACGTAGCTGATGCTGACGTCATTTATCCCAGAATCCTTTGCTGTTTCGCTCTGAACATTTCTTCCGTCTAATCACGATAACGACAACTTCATCAGATCCACCGCATATCACAAAGCATCGCGGGTATATATTTACATGTGTGTAATTGCCTCTGCAGCCAGTAGATGGAGCCACAGCTAAGTCATAATGGCATCTCCCAACGCAGATATTAAGCAACATTTTTAGTTTATTTTTAGTTCTAAAACATGACATGTCAAACTGAAGACTCGAGCAGGTTTAAAGGCAAAAAATGCTGAATATTTTTTACTTTTATCAGTTTTATCATCCTTTATCATAACTTCCTGGGTACACAAATTAATATATGAAGAGTTCAATGGCAAAAACAGACAACTGTTTTGAAAAATTGTCCAAAATGATTTACATTTTTGTCACCATCATCTATATACATAATTAATAAAAAATAATGTGGAGGGGTGGAATAAAAGAGTTTTATTTGAAAACATTACTATTCAAAGACTTTTTAAAATGTCACTTATTGTTTTTTGCCAATGAGCTCATCATCATCACGCTCACTACATCAGGTGTGTTGTTTTCCTCCGTCTCTTCTTGTCTCTCTGACTTTTAAACATCCCGGTGACATTTCTCCCTTGCGTTGAGCAGCGGCGGCGCTGTGTGTTTGGCTCTCGGCGCACATTCCCACCTGCAGCAGTTTACCGGCTCCGGCTCGGGCCCCGACACGCCGCTGCTCGTGGGCGCGCTCGGAAACACGCGCGCGCTCTTTCCAATAACACCTCCTCGAGTCAACACGCTCCGCTTCACAGCCGCCAAAACACTCCCAACTGAAGCAATATTATGGGCTGGATTGTTATTTTTGATGGCGACAATGGTTTCCACGAGTCGAGAGTAAAAACAGTCCTCCGTGTGCGCTGGGAATGGTTCAGAGCGTCAGACGAGATGTTTTGGGATTTGAAATGGGGAGATTATTTGATTTGAAATGTCAAAATGTAATGAGAAGAATTCTGGAAAACAAATGCTCAGTTAAAAGTGTCTGATTGTGAATGAACGGTTCCACACGTTTTCGTCCACATATAGTACAGAATAGTGCATTTTTCCTAGATAGAAAATATTGCATTTATTGTTCATTTTAAATATAGTTATTCATAG
Source organism: Rhinogobius similis (assembly GCA_019453435.1). Lineage (NCBI taxonomy): Eukaryota > Metazoa > Chordata > Actinopteri > Gobiiformes > Gobiidae > Rhinogobius > Rhinogobius similis. The sequence goes on from CM033640.1 coordinate 14,387,604, forward strand.
TAAATGACTATTACTACAATCATTAGGGATGGGCCGATACCAATATTTGGATTTAAGGCGAGACACTAAAGGTGAATAGGAAAAATATAAAATTTAAACTTCTCCTGTAGTTTACTCACATAAGTGTAAGAAAAAAAAAATATTACACATTTTTCATCATGTCATGTTTTCATGTAGAAATGCCCAAAATTGCACATATTTGGGACATTTCAGTTTGAAAAATGGACAGAACCAATTTGTTTTTTCTTTTTGTAAGAAGAAGTAAAGAAATAAAACATCTTTAGCAGCAGACAGGACACATTTTGCCTGAAGAGTCTTGCCTTAAACATTCTTACTAAACCTCAAAAATCTATTTTACGTTGAAGTAAAGTTCACAATTAACTTTTCACTTATAAATAAACAAAAATTGTACTTGTTGCATTATTGTTTAAACACATATTTTCCCCTATAGTGCTTCTATTTTTCTTTTCATCCATGACGTTCTAAGCTGGGCTTTACTTGAGGAGCCTGAGGGTTGGTTTCTTGGCTGTTCCTAGTGCTGTTCTTTTCTGGACTCAGATGTCTGGTGTCCTGGGATCTGCTGGAGCCACTCCTCCACTTTGGAAAAAAATATTGCTACCAATTTTTTTTTTTTTTAATATAGCCAATGATCTGTCGATGTTGGCCAATACAGATACTGACGGACTATTTATTTAGTTTTTTTTTTTTTTTTACAAATAGCACAAGATAAAAACAAATAACAGTGGAAAGATATAAACAAACAAACAGAATATGAGTCGCCTAAAGAAAGTCTAGTATATGCCCCTTATGTATGTCTGGTCCACAGGTATCCATCTGCTGATTCCATTGTTGGAGTTCTACACCAAATACATTGTTTTAATCCATAAAAATTCCAGATCCAGTTGACATGTTCTGCATTTAATCCGTTTTGTCCACCGTCTGATAAAAAATAACCATTCAGTTCCTGGCAAGATAAAATATAAAAAGGAAGCTATAGCACAGTTAATTTCAGTCAGATCCGTCAGTCTGGGATGAATCAGGGTCAGTTTGTACTCGCTTAAACCTTTTTTTCCCCTTTGTAACAAGAAATTTGTTCCAGCTTGTAAAGAAGAATTGTCAAAGCCCAACAAATGCCCAAATAGTGTCAATAAAAACATCCTCCAGACACCAGCTTTACTCCTCCGTATATTTATCAAAGAAAATTTGTGGGATTTAAACTCCTCTGGGCAGAGCTTCTTCCCTCTAATAATTAACAAGTCAGACGCACCAGAGGCCAAAATTACAGAGAGACTCCAAAGGGTTCAGGGACAGCTTCAGTTGGAATTAGAGCTCATTTTAGTCGAGCGTTTTGTGGGAAATCAGTCGGAATGATGAGGTCAAGTCGAGAGAAATATTTTTGTACTTTGGGGATGATTTATTGATACTGAACACTCGATACTCTAATCATGTGCGAAGGTTTTTCAATAAATAGATGCATAAAAATGTTTCAAAATGACAAACAGAACACTGACAGCGGGCTCGGTGTGAGATGCTGCTGGTGGAGATACTGCTGGTGGAGATACTAACCTGTATCAATATTTGCAATTTTCACATTTTCACATTGTCCTTACAGTTTTAGCGATACTTGAATATGGATAGTCTCATTTGTAGTCTGCAGTGCCTCATTGAGTGCGTTTATATGTGCAGGTATCACCCGGGTATTGAGCCGGTACTGACAGTATTCTGAGTATGTTGTTCACATGCGCTTAGAGAATACAGGATACTCTTATTCCTGTTTCCATTAGAGTATTCAGAATATTCAGAGGTAACTATGGCAACTCTGGCACAGATATGGCAAGGAGCTAAACATGACAGAAACTTTGCTAAATTATGACTTTGTGTCATGTTTCTAACAACAAAAGGACAGGATACATTCAACAAAGAACACGAGACTGAAGAGCGCAGTCACAGTTTACAGTAAAAGGTGTTTTAAACTGTTGTAAATAATAGGAAAATACATCAGAGACTCATAGTTTCAGCTCAACTGGAGAGCAACACAAACAGTCACAGAAATGAGTTTGTTGTTAACTTTGTTGACGTAATTGTTTCATGATGATAAAATAAAATAAATTAAACAGTCCTGGTTGAAGTTAGTCCTTTTGGTAAATGAGCTGCTACTGCCAGAGGTTCTTTACTTCGCACACGCTCAGTGCAGACTCAGATGTGTTTCTTTAGTTCACACACGCTCAGTACAGACTCAGATGTGGTTCTTTAGTTCACACACGCTCAGTACAGACTCAGATGTGTTTCTTTAGTTCACACACGCTCAGTACAGACTCAGATGTGTTTCTTTAGTTCGCACACGCTCAGTACAGACTCAGATGCGTTTCTTTAGTTCACACACGCTCAGTACAGACTCAGATGTGTTTCTTTAGTTCACACACGCTCAGTACAGACTCAGATGTGTTTCTTTAGTTCGCACACGCTCAGTACAGACTCAGGTGTGTCTCTTCAGTTCGCACACGCTCAGTACAGACTCAGGTGTGTCTCTTTAGTTCGCACACGCTCAGTACAGACTCAGGTGTGTCTCTTCAGTTCGCACACGCTCAGTACAGACTCAGGTGTGTCTCTTTAGTTCGCACATGCTCAGTGCAGACTCATGTTGACAAATCAGGATACTGTTTATGGACACAGTATTCTGGATACTATCATAATATTCCTGAGAATAACCCGGTTTCTCATAACCCCTAACCCAGGATACCGTCATAACCCGGTTATTGAAATCAGAAGTGGTGGAAAGTAACAAAGTACAAAAGTAAAAGTATTGTACATGTACACATTTTATAGTACATTTTATACTTTTTACTTTTACTTCACTCCATTTCAGAGAAAGTTTCTGTACTTTCTACTCCACAACATTTTTTAACTGGAGTGAAAAGTAAATGTATATTTTCTTAAGGTTTTAGTCCTGATGAAAAGACTGAGGGCTTTATTTTCAACACTTTTATGGCGACACCTTACCTGTTTTTTGGGTTTTTTTATGTTTTCTTTTTTCTAGTTCCCTTTGAGCAAACAAAAAGCCTCTAAAGACAAAAAACAGGAAAGTTGCCTATAATGACCAAACTCAACAGAATAAATCAATCAAGATTACAATTTGATGCTTCAATAGTTGTAACAGTAATTATTTTCAAAGCAAAATAATTACTTTTACTTTTTACTCTTACAGTACATAGGTCGTAGAAAAGGTTACAGGGGTTGTCATCTGGACATAAAGTACATTCTTAAAGGAGTACTTTAATACTTTTTCTGGAGTACATTTTAAAATGTGATACTTTTACTATTATTTTGCTGCTGTATCTGTAATTTTAACTTGAGTAACAAAATGGAGTACTTCATCCACCACTGGAAATCAGAACACTGTGACCAGATAAAAAACAGATAATATCCGTGTTATTTGTGCGCACGTAAACACACGACCCGGCGGTTATGAACTATAGGACAGATGAGCCGCAAATACAGTTTCTCCAACAACCAGTATTTCCTTGTGAATAGTGAGCACTTTGACATGCCGAGACATTTTTCCAACAGAATTCTTCTCAAACACGAAGACATTTTACGCTTCTCCATTGAAATGATCTCACACGCTCCCATTCTTCACCCGTTATAACACAATTTCCTCACGTTTTCCCATTTATTCTTGATATATCGAGTAAAAAACAGATTCCCGCTACAGTCTCCTCCTCGGCCTGTCTCTCTGCTCGTTTTTGATGTTTGATGCGCTGGAAAAGGTGTGTAGGCTGGTGGTTTCTCTCCCACGCACGAGTCCAGGTGAGCAGGGGTCAGCTCCAGTTGTGGTTAATGATGGATCGCCATGGAGACCGCACCAGGACCAGGCTGGGTTTGTTTGTTTGTTGGCCATTTTCACAAAAGCCCATTCTTTATTTATTTGATTCTTGTGGCGCTGCTCCGTGGCTGTGCGGAGGTTTGGAGAAATGCTGAATGTCTCGTTCTGTTCTTCACCTCAAAGTCGCAGCTACTGATAATTGAAGTCTTTGGAAGTCCTTGTGTTCCGTGGATGTCATGATAGCAAATTGAGTGTTATGATTATTGTGAGAAGAATACAGTTTGGCGATTATTCACGAAACAAAGTGAAATCTTTCATTTTCTTTCATTGGCTTGGTGAATTTACGTTATCATTCCTTGTGTGCGCGACTCTAGCGTTATGAAAACAAACATTCTGATAGTTAAAGGTCAAGTTTGTGTGAAATTAAAAAGTGACATCACATTTAGGTAGGGCTGGGTGATACGGTGATAAAAATTTAACGTTGAGCTCGTCCCTGTGACAATCTGCTGTTTTTGTGAAACCGTCGTATCGTGATTGACTGTTTGTGTCTTTAATGCAGCTGTCTGTTCAAACACACTTTTTCTCCTGTTGTTTAGCCTCTGAGGCCTCTGAGCAGATGACTTTATTTACCTCTGAAAGGCCAGAGCTGCACAATTAAACCAAATCGAAAAAATTGCAATTTTAATGGATGAATTTTTTGCAAAACCACAAAATGTCTTGCTTTGATTTGAATAAAAACTGCTAACGCTGTAGTTTGGATTTGTACAAACATCTTCTGAAACAAGCCACAAATGTGTGACCAAAACCGATAAAAATGTGTTCATGTGCGACAAAAACGTACCTAAAAACAACAAATGTGACTCAGTGCACCAAAATGCGATGAAAAGTGACAAAATTGTGACTAAAAATGACAATGACGCGACTAAAAATGCAACTAAATTGTGTTTAAATTGTTCATTTTAAAATAAGCCTATTATTAAAACATAAAGTGCAAATTTACATTGCACTGGTCAGAAAAATCACAATAAGATATGTTTCTTAAATCATGCAGCTCTATTGATAAAACTGAAATCACGATCTGGCCTTTAGAAAATTGTGATTATAACGTTTTGCCATATCGCCCAGTCCTACATTTAGGTTTACTTTTTCTTACTGCCATACTTTTTATTTCATTTTAGGTCATATGTGTATTTCATTATTAAGTCATTTAGTACTCTTACTTTGAAAACCCACAGCCATAGGAACTATTTTCCTGGTACTTTGGTTCCGCTGTATGCTTGTGTGAAAAGCACCTCAGGTGAGCTCAGTGAAGCATGGCATGTCGGCAAGAAACTGGTACCTATGTAACTGTAATCTGTTACTAATTTTAGTTCAGCAATGCCAACCAGTGATGCCTGCAATTTGGGCGTTCTCAGACTCGCCCCGCACCAAGGCATATTTAATTTGACCCGCCCCGTGTCTGTAGAAAGACTGCATATTGAAATGCAATGTATTTTGGACCATGGTTTTGATTCAGTTTGAAAAATAAACTAAACTAGAGACAACAAGTAGATTCTGCACCTGAGCCATAATGGATTTAACAAATGGATTATAATCATTCTTAAATTAACCGGGACTTCACGTCTTTCACATCCTCCCTCTCTCTTCTCTTCTCTCTCTCTCTCTCTGTCTGTCTCTCTCTGTTACTCTCTCTTGCTTTCTGTCTCTCTCTCTCTCCCGCACGCTCTCACTCTCTGTCTCTCTTTCTCTTTGTCTCTCTGTCTGTCTCTCTCTCCCTTTTCTCTCTCTCTCTCTCTCTCTCTCCCCCTCTCTCTCTCTCTCTCTCTCTCTCTCTCTTCTCAGTCTCTCTCTCTCTCTCTCAGTCTCTCTCTGTTACTCTCTCTTGCTTTCTGTCTCTCTGTCTGTCTCTCTCTCCCTTCTCTCTCTCTCTCTCTCTCTCTCTCTCTCTCTCTCTCTCTCTCTCTCTCTCTCTCTCTCTCTCTATATATATATATATATATATATATATGTACATCTTCTCTAACTCACTCACACAGAGCACAGAAATGTGGACGTGGAGGAAAACAGCCTAAATCAGTTCACACAGAAAGCTGGTGGATGGAGGGGATGGAGGGGAGAACATATTCTCTGTATTTAAGATGATCTGACTCATATTCACAGAGAAACGAGAAACATTTAGTAATGGTAAAGTGGCATACGGCATATCGAGGTGTTGTCAGTAAGTTTTGGGATTCACTTGTATCGTATTGTTTTGTTGTTTCTTCTATATCAAACAATGGGTAACAAGTGATGGTACTGACCTGCTTCAGTGGTACTACAGCTTTCCTCAGAAGCTTCACACGATGGTTGGTGTGACGTGTCTGGTTGACCACGCCCCCCGCCGGTTGTTTTTGAAGAACTGTGTCCCATGTGTGGGGTTCATTCAAGGCTATTAAAGGTGTATAAAGTGTTACTGGGAATTTGTCACATTCCCATTTATTTCGCAGCGTGTTCCAAAACATTCCCATTATACAATTATATTTCCCCACATTTCTGAGCCTTGCTTTACATGAAACATTATCATAACCTGAAACTCCATATCTGAAAATTATCCTCTGTTGACAGGACCAGCCCATGTGCCAAATTGGGCCTTATCCAAACAAATAAACCAATTTGGAAACTCCTCTGATTATACGTTATGTTTCTAGTAAACAATCGCTCCATGTCTACGCCTGCGTCTGACAACCAACCAGTCCAGATCTGTACATTTTTGTCATTTGTTCATTTACTGCATGACATCTCTCTTCATGAGCATTTGATATGGGTCAAAAAGGCCACTGGCACAGTATCAATGCCACAGTCTGACCCGGGGCGGCTGCTGCGTTAAAGGAAGAGAATCAGTGTTTTTTAAAGTTGTCAGTGACTTTGTTGTTGTGTGCGTACATTTCTGCGTCTGCGAGTGTGAAACCAGCGTGTTTTGTGAGTAAAAGTGCATTTGTAAAAGTATCCACAATATGTTCTTCTTAAAGACAATTAAATAGGAGATGTATTTACCTTGTTGACATGTTTCGGCTGCTTAACTGCGAGCCAGACAGTTCTGAAGATGTGGATATAACTAAGGAAGACATAATGAACGTTGTTGGAGTATTTCCTGTTAACTGTTACCAAGCAACCATTTTGAAAACAAGGGCCAAAATCCATATAAATTACACTTAGGAACTGACAATAAATAATACCTGATAACACCTTTATTTTGTTGAATGCCCATTTAAACTGTCAGAAAAATGTGTCAGTTGTCTGTAAATTGTCTCTGTATTTACAATGGAATGTTGCTTTTTGATGACATAACAGAGGGATTCCGTTTTAGAACTCAGCACTCCAGACTCTGGCTCCTAAGGGGCTGAATGATGAATTTAATTTAAACCTTTTCCTGTGAACAGACCTACATGTCTTCAATTGACTGAATCCCAGCATACATATATGTTGTGTATTTAGACCTACAGGGTTTTCCTCTTTACCTGTCAGCTATGTCCATCACATCTATGAATGCTATTTTGACAACAAACTGTTTTAGATGTTATTTTCGTGTCTCCCATGATGATTGCACCTTTAGTATAGCATGTCTATGGCTTCATGTCTCCTATGTGCCTATAGGATGTGATCATGTCTTTCACTTTGGCATCCTGTTGAGTGGCCACTCCCTTTAGGTCTCAGACAACCATTTGCCTGACGGAGGCCTAGTTGCCGAAACGTTGGTGTTCACCCGTAAATAAAACTACACATTTTTTGCAAGTATCCAGTGTGCGGGATTCTCCTCTTTACCAGTTTTCAATGCGGAGTATGAACGCATCTTCCTACACACCTGCTCACACAAACGATGTGCAACTTCACCAATGTAAAACTATGATGAATATTTACCACCGGTGCCCTCAAACCAAACGAAGTCATACTTAGAAATGTATCAGAACCTGTCATATAGACTTTAAAGATAGCACACTGTATTTGTATGTATTATTTCCACATTTTAACTTTATGAACCCTTTTTGGTCCCCCTGTTGGTTGTGCCCTAAACATTTGCTTAGATTGTTTAATGCACGGGCCGGCCTTGCAACAACTTGGCTAATATGACCTAATAATGATTTCCCTCTTAAATGAGTGATGGGGCCCTCAGATCTCATGCACAATTGTATTTAGTCTCTCAAGGACCTTACTCAAACACAAGTCACGTTATTACACCATCAAAAACAGATGAAAGCGTAGAAAAATGCAATGAAGAAAGAAAACGTCATATGTTTTTGAGGGCCCTTTACTGCCCTGGGCCCCGGGGAAATCAGTCCCCTTTACCCCCCCAGCGCGACGCCCCTGAGTCCATGTCATAACTGTTTTAACTTCAGAAACAAATTGTGTTTATTTTAACTTTAAGAAGTTGAATACGCATTTTTGGGCGCAGCTCACACTGACTCAGCAAAGTGAACGCGTTGAGAATTTCTGAACTGAACTTAATCCTTGAACCAATTTGAACCGTCACAGGTCTGGTATACAGGGTCGACTTTTAAAAGCACTAAAAGCCTTCTTGTACTTATTGAGTTTTGGTTCAGTGTATATACAGTAACTTTGAACTGGGGGCAGTGCCTCGGGGCTGGAACCACTCAGTGCATGTCCACATCTGCAGCTTTTACAAACCGAACCAGAGACAGCGGGTCACAACAGTCACAACGCTCTAAATTATGAATATATCTGTGCTAATATTATTTGCCAACAAGCGTATTATGGATTAAAATAAAGATAGTCATCTGCCAAGGATGTAAAAACAGACTCGAACAGGCACTCCGACGGGTTATTAGTTAAAAAAAAACCTTTATTTAAACATGGCTTTTATTCAATTAAGTTTCAGCTCAGTCATGCACCCTGAGGAAGGCTTGACTGAGCTCCAAAGCGTTGGTGCGTTTTTAATTGAATAAAAGCCATGCTCAAATAAAGGCTTTTTAACTAATAACCCAACGGAGTGCCTTGGTTTTTTTGGTTTGTTTTTTTACATCCTTGGCAGACTACTTTCTTAGTAATTCACCCGCCTCCGAAGAGCACCTGACTGGTTCCCATTTTTAAAATTTTTACACCCATGAAGCGATCCCCAACTTTATTACTTTGTGTATTATGGGCTCTGTGCACAATAGCACGTGGTTCGCTCAGTGCTACTCAGTGTTATGCTGCATTCCAGCTGTCCTGAGAGGTCGGCTTTTTCATGTTCCGACTTGTAAATTCACACTGGAACACTCTCACATCTCAGAATTCCTACTTGGAAACTCGTGCAACATTTCAGAACCTCAAATTTATCTACGTTAGCCAATCCAACATGGCCGCGCCCTGTGTTTGAATAAAGTTTTACATCCGACAGTTAAAGTATTGATAGTACTGGTGTAATTTTCTCTTGATTTGCTCTCTGCTGCCCCCTGCTGTCTGTGAAGCTGCTCCTGTGCTGCCGTCCAGCCTCTGCAGTTATAAATGCATTGCTGTGCTAATGTTGCTAACGTCTACATGGAGCTAATGACGAAAAAGCAGAAATTCTAATTTCATATTCAAATGTTGATGTGTAGCTTACAGTCAGTTTCCTAAATGTACTTAATTGGATCGTAGAAAAGGTTTCAGGGGTTGTCATCCGGACGCTGTTAGAAGATAGAGACGTTTCGACTTTTATCCAAAAGTCATTGTCAATCAGAGAGCTGGTCTGGGAACTCGGGCTTATATGCTACTCTAAGTAGTGAGAGTCCTGCCCCCAGGGAGGAGTCACTAAACGCCTGTCTTTTGTTTGGTAAATTGTTTGTCTAGTGTCACCTGAAACTTAATTGGATCCATATTTTTGTGCATCTTTGTTGGTTTCATTGTTTGATTTGAGTTGTCACTGTCACAATGTAATGTACTGCTTATAGTTTTTTCCCAACTAACCCACTGGAACGCATAAACGTGGAGAAAAAGGCTCTCCGAGTTCCGACGTCCGAGGACACCTGGAATGCAGCATCTGTACTTCCTGTCTAATTCTATCTCTATTTTGTTTTTGTGTCTGAATGCTAATGCTAATTCTACTGTTGAGGCATATTTAAAAAATTCAAAATAAAACAAATTAAAATGACAAACTGAATGAATATTCACATAAAAACAATCAGACAGTCTTTACTTTAAAATTGAATTGGCTTAATTATTACATTTTAATAAAGTTAGCATCAACTTTTTAGCATTTGGACATAAAATGGCACATATTTGGGACATTTAATGGAAAAAAATTGATAGAGCTATATTTACATTTCTTGCTTCAGTCTGTAGACGTTTGTAGATGCAGCATTAGCTTTGCGACACAAAGAGTTAGCAAGTGCACCAGAAAAAGAGGTGACTTTGCATATTAATGTTGAGACGGGCGAGTAGGACAACCTGTCGAACTCTGAGAAAGAAGGGGTCCATTTTGCCTGAAGAACACCGGAGGGCCGAAACTGTAAATAAAGAAACTTTTTGCAAGAATTTGCTGTGAGCGGGACCCCTTTTTCTCAGAAGTCCTATTTAAAAAAAAATATAAACATGTCATATGCACTTTAAACTGGAAATGGTTTGACATGGAAAACATTTATAACATATAGCACCTATAATTTTCTAGTGAGTTCAAATAGAAAACCATGAAACTAAAGACGTGTCTTTAGGTGAACTTTATTCCTTTTCTACAATGTCTTGCAGTGACTTTAAAAAATTTGAAATCAACAATTATCGGTTATCGGCCACACGGCAAGACAAATATCAGATATCAAATCCTCAGATATCGAGACTTAAAGACTTGAGCAAGACCAAACCAAGTCCACATCAGGACTAAGATGGCCTCAATTTAGGACCAAATAACGACAAGTGTGAACGCACCCCACGAGTACATGTTACAAGTTAAAGGTGTCTAATTGTTAACCATTAGTCATTGTTTATTTCCAATCCGACTTTAGCTTGGACAGGACTCTGACACGTACAGAACAGCAGACAATCGTTTTCACATTTCCATGATAATAAAAGTCTGGACAAAGGGCATGTGATGAAAAACCGTCTTGTTTCATTGTGGCGGCGGCTCTAGGGTCACGGCACGGTTACACTTTGTGGAAGAGAACAAAACAAGAGCTTTTCACTGATACCTTTGGAAGAGATTTAAAGAAATCCAGTGGAACATGTGACCTGATTTGACCCAGCTTTGTAATCATTAAAATCAAGCCTCAGAAGAAAAGTGTTCGGAATCTTTCGTAGTTAAAATGCCTGGTGTCATCAATGTGCACCATAATGTCGGCTAATCCATATGGAAGGTCTAAACAGAACTGGTTTGAACCAAATTCAAGCTTTCTTCTTGCGCTAACCCATTTAGGGAAGTTTTGGATTTACAAAGTGATGTCATGTGCACTATGGAGAGACTTTACACTGCAAAAAGGGATTATCTAACTTAGTTAAATTTACTTGAATTAAGCAAATTAATCTTAAAAGTCCAATTTTAAGATTTTTTCACTTGACAGGACTACTTCAAATTGATATTATTTGACTTGTTTTAAGTAAACTTGATAAGTAAAATAATCTTATTCCACTGGCAGATAATTTCACTTAAATTAGGGTAAAAAGGTCTTATTTTGAGTTTATGTTTCTTATTTTTTGATAGGCCTTTTTTGCAGTGTACAGGCAAAATGAATACATTTATTTATTTATATTTTGGTCAGTTTGCTCTCTTATCATATCGGTTTTCATGTGGAAAAAACAAACTTGTCCACTCTGCTCCTAAAGATGTTTTATTCTTCCATTTAATCCACTTCATCCATAGATTTCTCTGGGACATTGTAACTTCAAAGGCCGTTTGCTTAAAATGCATTTTTCTCCATCGAGACATAAAGATCAGCCTTAAAGTAGATCCCAGACCAAACTGTGCAATCTTGAACAAGATTTTGACAAAACGTACAGAAGGATGTTTTGATATCTAATTGTAAAACTGATTTCTTAAAGCTTTAAGTGAAAAAAAGTATGAAATTTCATTTTTTTTTTAATTTTAGGACAAATTTCCATCAGATCTAGTTTATTCAAAAACTATACTCATAAAAGATATCCAAACTCCCCTCAAATTTTTTAATATGTGTACAAAATGAACCAAGAAATTTAAACCTGGATCTGTCAATTTTTCAAGTTTCTATGTCCCAGATATATGTATTTTTGCCGTTTTTACACATAAAATGCCTTATTTCTACATGAAAACATGATATGATGAAAAACTATATTTTTTTCTTACATTTATCTGAGCAAACTACAGGAGAAGTTTCAAATTGATATCTTTAAATTTAAGATTTTTTTCCTATTCACCTGTAATGTCTCACCTTAAATACGAAATACTAACCTCGTTTTGTTGTCATTTGTGGGTGTCAGACGTCTAATCCACGTGGTCCGTTGAAAAATAAAAGACAAATCGCTGCACAAGAACACATTTCATTTGCGCCAAGTCTCAAACGCCAAAGCAAATGTGTCAAAAAGTCACCAAAAAAAAACACAAAATATAGGAAACGGCCATTTAAGTTTGGTGACGTTTGTGTTCTCTGACATGTGACTGCGCCTCTCAGTCCGGGGCAGCTTCGTCTTTCCACTGCCTCTGCAAAAGTCTGCTTCCTTTGGACGGGGCACATGGGATTACGCTGCAACTGGACCTGCGGTTTTCCAAAAGCAGCTGATGCAGTGTAGGGAAAGGCCAACACGATTTTCACATAATGGTGACTTTTCATATTTACGGTATAATCATTTTTCACTTGGGATGAATAAAAACCGTTGTGAATAATAAAATGAACTTCACATCGTCGTATCACTTTTCATAGGAGTGTTTTTATGTAACCTTTAGTTTGAATGTCTTCGATAGCATTTTGATAGATTTTCATAGCAATTCACATTTTTGCACACAAAAAACAACAAAAGAAAACAATATAACTCTTACAACAATATAAATCTTTTCACGACACGCCAATGCAAAAAAGGAAAGGAAAAAAAAAGAAGAAAAAAGTCTATATGACAAGTCAAACTACATCAGGGCTATTCAAATTTATTTCACCGAGGGCCAGATTTTTCTGATGGTTTTGTCCTCTCGGGCCAGAAACTTGTAACCAGGTCTAAACCCAGTCTAAACCAGGACTAAACCAGGACTGAACAAGGACTAAACCAGGATTAAACCAGAACTGAACAAGGACGAAACCCGGACTAAAATAGGGCTAAACCAGGTATAAAGTTATTGCATAAGATAAAATATATTGTAATTTTTGGAAGATGGGTTGAGGGCCGGATTTAATGTTTAAACAGTTAAAAAGTAGTTTACTTTATACAAATTATGCATAACTTATGTCTCCCTGGTGTGATGTCATCGATTTGTTTACTTTCCAAAACTTTCTACACACTTTTCCTTTTTTTTTTTTCCACAAATGGCTACTTGCTTGGTTTAAAACTATACTTTATTTTAACAACAGATACTGATACACCAAATAAAGTCACAATTAGAAAATTATTTAAAAACCCGTCATACGCACTTTAAAGTGCTTTTGTCAACATTCACGCTTTTGGTGTTTCGGAAAATGTTTGGATTTTCTTTTTTTTTTTCACTTTTGTATATTGATAATGACAAAGAAGCTGTTGAACTTTGTGTCAGTTTTTGTTTCATGTGCATAGACCCAGTAATTATAGAGATACGGACCATAAACAAGGACAACAAATCTGCAATCTTAATCTTAAACAGTTAAACAGCAAATTCTACTATGTATTCTGACCTGTTTCCATCTGAATTTTAAACTATATGTATTGTTAAATGTTGTCACGTGAACCAGACTTATTCATGTCAGACTCTTTGCAATTACATTTTCTCCAAAACTGTTCAGCGTAAATTACTTTTCATGTTGGGGTTAAGTCAAGGTTGCCCCTTAGCCCACCACTATTTGCTGTAATATTGTTTTTTTTCCCAGCCTAGAGCATTTTGGTTTGGCCATAGCTGCTCCTCTCTGTCTAAACCTCTGTCAGAAGCAACATTTTAGTCCAGTCAACAAAATGTACAGAGTAAATTATTGATAAAAACACTCACAGACACATGGGGTCTCCGGAGAGCGAAAGAAGAAGAGGTGAAATTGTGGTCAGATAAAAGTTGAAAAGACAAGAGTACACGAGGTATCGCACATGAGGTCAGTTTGAGTGCGTTTACATAATGAACCAGAGTAAAGTCTTGATTTGGTTTACGTGCAATAGTGTAGTTTTTCCACACATAACTGATTGTTTTGTGATGTTAGAACGTGATCATGAGTGGGTGGGGCAGCAGTGAGTATTTATGTATCAATTAAGAGGAGACACTTCAAGCTTTCTTTCTTTTCTATATTGGTCCCATGGCTCTTTCAGCATTTACACTTTCACATAGATACAACAACACTGACCTCTCTGCATCTAAAGATGTTTTATTATTCATTTAACCCACTTCATCCATAAATTTATATGGGGCGTTGTAAATTCTAAGGCTGTTGTCTCAAAATGCATGTTTCTCACTGAGACACATTCAGATCGGACCTGTTCGGACGATTTGAGGGAATGATTTGTTGATCTAATTTTAAGCCAGGTTTATTAATTGGTGCAATTTTTTTTTTTTTTTTTTTTTTTTTACACTAATTATCAGTCAAAGCAAATATGGAATAAATTTGTATCCAGGGTGTCTGTGGGGTATTAAAAATAATTAAAAGTCATTCAAGGAATTTTAGCAAAAAATAAGAATGCATTAAGAAAAATTAAATTCAATCCCCACAGGCATTAAATCTAAAAACCATTCTAACAAAAAAAGGTCTATCAGAACAATAACTATATAAAAAAAAAAGAACAAATAATGACCTCAGTCCGTATCTCCTCAGAGCCACTGTATCCACCAATCAGAAGTGAGTGTCCAGGACATTCACATTTATTTTAAACCTCAGATGTACTGGATCTATTGAATCTAGATCTTGGTAGCTGTGGTCAAATAATCTAAAAAGTAAAAGCTTGGGTTCAAAACATATATTTCCGAGATTAAAATTTAATGTAAATACACTTTTTGAGTAGTATAAGGTAAAGTAGTTCATTATATTCTGGTCATTCTGCTGCTCAGTGGAACAGTTAGAAGTCAGTAGTTTTGACATGATAAAAGTGTAAATGTCTTGTTTTGACGCTGATTATGGCATTAAACATCTTGAGATGCAGCATTGAAAAGCATCCCATTTGATTTGCTGAAACCTGCATAAACCTAGTAATTCCTAGTTATATGTCAGATGTATATTTTTCAAATATTGGGCATTTGGCAAATTTTACATATATAATGTTCTATTTTTACATTTTTAAAAAAGCATTATTGTTAGAAACTACAGGAGACGTTTTAAATTGATGCCTAGTTTGCGTTGTTGTTTTTTTTCACCTGCAGTATGGACATGGTATTGTCATAAAAATGTCCGCACCACAAAATCTGAAGGATTATATTTTCCCTGACCAAATCCCAGAGAAACACGCTGATAGTGTGATGATGTCATTTAAACCCAACAGTAGAACGAAGTACCAAACTGGAAACTTTCCTTTTTGTGGATTTGTTGAACCAGAAAATACTATTGCTGAATTTTCTCAAGTTGTCAGCGGAAACCTACCCTCCAGCTAGAGGTTTTTATATTAGCATAACCATTACAGAAACCGTCAGTCTGAGGTGCAATTACTGGATGAACTGACTTTATTTCTCTCACAGAGCGCTTGTAATACGATAATGACCGGTGGACTTTCCGTTTGCTTGTGCAGAAATGCTGGAATCCAACAACCTGGAGACGTTCGAGGGTCTGCCCAACAGCTCGTCCTACCACACGTTCCTGCTGGACGAGGAGAAGGGCCGGCTGCTGGTGGGAGCCAAGGACCACATCTTCTCCTTCAACCTCCTCAACATCAGCAAGGAATACACACAGGTACACGGCAACGCTTCAGACAGACTGCTCCAGGCTTTTTAAGGCCAGACGCTGCAGGAAAAAGGCTTTTTTTCCCCCATTTTTTTGTTTTTTAGTCAGTTTGGTCTCACTTTCTTTTTGGGTTAGAGCTGTTTAATTGTGCATGATTGTCACGTTCCATTGTCACATTTAATAAACATTTTAAAATGCAAATTTATACACATATTTTGTACTTAGTCTTGAAATAAGGAACAACATAGCGACGGCCTGAGGGCAGCTCTTTAAAACATGACTGTGAGCTCAGAATCTTTTGTAAAATCTGTGCGTTGCAGAAAGAAACCAAAACTCTTTGCTGCGCTCCGGTGATTGTTTAAAATAGATTTTAACAATCGAATTAAGACTGTTTTTGTCTTTGACAGAAAGATTTCTAAACCAGAAAATAAAAGAAAAATACAGGAGGCCCTCATTAAAGAACTGATAAAAATGACATTGAATCGAAGGACTAACAGAAAAAGAGTTCAACTTGAGGTGCATTCTCTGCTGGCCACATTTGACAATAGATGCAGTATTGACGTCAGGAAAAATATGATTCCTTTTTATTGTTTTCAGTCTTTAAACATGCTCTCGAGTGTCTTAAAGGACAAATGTTATGCAAAGTTGATTTTGTTGATTTTGTCCATGTTCTAACATTGCTCCGTCATCAAAAACAAACCTGGAGCAGCATTCAGCTTGATTCACGTTAATTTGATGCTGGTTTGTAAATCCTCTCTCTCCAACACTGTGTTCTGAACTCCTTTGATTTGTGACGTAGATGATGCTGACGTCTTTTTATTTATCCCAGAATCCTTTGCTGTTTTAAGTCCCGAACATTTCTTCTGTCTAATCACAATATCTACAACTTTTTCAGAGCCACTGCTTACTGCAAAGCATTGTGGGTATATATTTAAATGTGTGTAATTGCCTCTACAGCCAGTAGATGGAGCCACAGCTAAGTTAAAATGGTATCTCCCAACGCAGCGATAAAGTTATATTTTTCTTTGTAAAAGCATTTTATTTTTTGTTCTAAAACATTACATGTCAAACTGAAGACACTCGAGAGCAGCTTTAAAGGCTAGAAACAATATGAAAAAGCATAATATTTGTCCTTTAAGTTTGGCATTGAATGTTTTAGAACAAAAAAAAAAAAAAGAAATTTGTCGAAATTCGAATGAAATGAAACACTATGGCAGGAGATCCAGGCAGATCTCATTACTAGAAGAATTCAGAGGTTCCAACACTTTGGGCCATGATTATATAGAGCCTTGAATTTCAACCAGTGCCAGGGAACACTAGTGTGCCTTGTGGTTTTGCCAGGTGTGCCTTGAAAAGATGTCCAATTGAGTTAACAGACTGACAAATGTGGATGTTATTGACTAATTTAAAGGGCCTCTGACAGGTTGGACGACTCCTTTAACTAAAATGCAGTTAAGATAAATATATTTCAAATTCTGCTAATATCTTTACAAATTTTACCCCAGTTTAGCTATTTTTTCAGGTTTTTAATTGCACTTCCTGGTTGTAAATGATGACATCACACTGGGAAATTACCATAGCAACCACACTGTACACTGGCCTGTGTAATGTCACAGATATTTTTCATTTGGGAAAGAAAAATACACGTGAACACCTTTATTTTGTCGAATCAATGTTTAAAGGTTCAAAAAGTTGTTTTTTTGGTGTAAATTATGCATAACATTTGTCTCCCCAGCGTGATGTCATCGGTTTGTTTACTTCCTGTAATTGTCAACAGATTTTTTGACTTTTCTCCACAAACAACGACCTGATTGGTGTAAAACGGTAATTTATATTTACAAGAGGTATTAACACATTGAACGAAGTCAAAATTAGAAAATCATAAAAACCTGTCATACGCACTTTAACTTTTTGGAGTGTCCTGAGCAACTTCTGCACCAAAAAATAACACAAAACCATCACTATTACCAAATTTAAAGAACTAGACAGTGGCACAAACATTAGTTGGCTTGTTATATACCATATTTTTTAACTAAATGTTCTGTTTTGGTAATGTTTTTGTAGTAGGTGGTGTGCCGTGGTAGCTTTTAAACCCAAAAAATGTGCCACAACACAGATACAGGTTGAAAAAAACTGATACAGGGGACCTAAACAGCAAAAGACTTCACTGTACAACCAGAAACAACCCACATCCCTCAGTTTGAGAAGCACTGCTGTTAGTCAGTGGATCAGATGTCTAGGGACTGACTTTTCTGGTTCTAAAGAAAAGTACTTCATAAATATTTCAACACGAGCCTGGCGTGTACGTGTTTTGAGCTGCCACACCTGGATAAATAATGGAGGAAAGTGAAACAAAGTGGAGAACAAATCTTTTTCTTTTTTATCTGAAGTGATTTATTTTTTATCGACCTGGTTTTGTCTGACCCGTGCTTTTGTGTTGCAGATTCCGTGGTTGGCCGCTCCGAACAAACGGGATGAATGCAAATGGGCGGGCAAAGATCTATCGGTAAGCAAAAAGTGTCCTCCCATTCTGTGTTCGGTCAATAAATCCATGCATGACCTTTGGAACGGTGACTTTAGTGACCCGACATGCAAGAGACAAAAGGACAGATTCTGAGCTTCGCATACAGTGAAGACAGTGGATTGAAATTGTAAAAGCATGAATAATAATTATTTAATACCCTGAGCTATTGGTTTATAAATAAGTGTGTGGGTTTTTGTTTTTTTTGTCGCAACTGCCCTAATAACAACCACTGGCATTCATGACCACCAAACATGAAGAAATGAGCTTTCCACACAATGATAATGAAGCCATTTATTGACATGATTAGATGCATTGTGGGACATTAGCCTCTAGAGCAGGGCAGTTGAACTGAAGGCCTGGGGGCCAAATCAGGCCCTCCTCCGGATATGATCTGGCCCTCAACCCATCTTCAAAAATATAGAAAATATTTTATCTGTTTTGTGGTTTAGTCCTGGTTTAGTCTTGGTTTAGACCTGGTTTAGTCCTGGTTTGGTCTTGGATTAGTCCTGGTTTAGTCTTGGTTTAGACCTGGTTTAGACCGTGTTTAGTCTTAGTTTAGTCCTGGTTTAATCCTGGTTTAGATCTGGTTTAGTCCTGGTTTGGTCTTGGATTAGTCCTGGTTTAGTCTTGGTTTAGACCTGGTTTAGTATTGGTTTAGTTCTGGTTTATTCTTGGTTTAGACCTGGTTTAGTCTTGGTTTAGTCCTGGTTTATTCTTGGTTTAGACCTGATTTTGTCCTGGTTTAGTCCTGGTTTGGTCTTGGATTAGTCCTGGTTTAGTCGTGGTTTCAGCCTGGTTTATTCTTGCTTTAGACCTGGTTTAGTCTTGGTTTAGTCTTGATTTATTCTTGGTTTAGACCTGGTTTAGTCTTGGTTTAGTCCTGGTTTCGTCTTGGTTTAGTCTGTTCTACAGATGTCTTTTGTATTACATTTCTCATATTTCAAAAGTGTTGGACATGTTTCTGGCCCCGAGGACAAAACCATTCGAAAAATCTGGCCCTGGTTAAATGAATGTAGAGCTGCCCTGCTGTGGAGGCTGTGCAGATTATACAGTGGAATGGACAGTGACAGTAGTTCGTTAGTAACATAGTTGGTGTTGGTATTGGTTGATATGGAGTATCTGATCTGAAGGAGCTCAAGCCTCGTTACGTCCGGTTGTTCCAAGTTTTTCATTTTGCTCCCAAATGATCTCAGTGACCTCAGTGAAGGTCCCAAGCCCCAGGTTGAGAACCACTAGATAAAGATATAGGGCCTTGAGTTCCTTTTGATTTAGTGTTTTTTTAAAGTGATTTTTGTGTGTCACCACAATTGTGTCATTCTTTATTGCAGATTCAAGTGCAGTTGTAATCATAGTTTTTGTTAATGATAGAAACTTGAAACAATTTATTTCATTTACACATTTATCTATGTCGGACATCAGTCACTAATTCTACAAAAGCTGCTGTGTGATAAACAGTAGCCAACCAGCATGACATTGTGCATGATTTAATTGAACTTTGGAGTAGGAAAATGTTTTTAGCAAGTCATGGCTGATAACACAAAGAAATATTACGTTACGGCTTAGTGGACAACCCAAACAATGATGAGGATGAAAAGCATTTCTCATGAGGAGCTGCCATACACGCAGTGACAATGACCAGAGACTTTCAGACTTAGTCCAGTGGTGTGTCGACATGTCCGATCTGTCACAAGGACAACACCAACAAAGTCTAATCTCCCTGGCTCAGATTGAGAGCATCACTTGACCTTAATCACCCGCTGTACTCTGGGAACTGCATTTGACCCACAGAGGGCGCCGCGGGAAACAGAGGCTTTCTCCGCCACAACCGCTGCTCCATTCAGATAATGAGAGTCATATTTTGCAGGGATCATCCGCATTAGTGGGCTTATGTTATTAGACTGGAAAGTTTCTGTAAGAGCAAAATAAGGGGATTCCACTGCTCAAGAATTGGGACAGGAGTTTCCAGACAAGGGCTTTCTGCAGACGGCCTGTATCAGCGACTCAGCAGGACTCAAACATTCAGAGGAAATGGATAATCGGAGCTCACGTATGACAATTTTGGTTTCGGCATACATTGAGAATCAAAATGGGAACAACTATATATAATTTAATGTTAAAAATCTAAACCTGAATGTCGTTTCCACACTACTTTTGGAGTGTTTTGGTCATTCCTGTTGTATTCACCTTATTCCGGAAGTTGCCTTACGCGCCGCCGTCTTGTTTCCGTTGTATTAGTTTACATGGAGCAGACAAGCTCAACAGAAAATAAGTTCTACATGGACTAAAAAGCCGTTTTCAGACTGACCAGGAAATCGGTGCGTTGTTGACTTGTTGTTGCTCGTTTTCATTTAACATTTTACACAAATCAACCCACTTTATGTAACATTTTAGCCTCGTTCGTCATTAGCTTTAACGGAGTTCTCGTCAAACGGAAGTGCGTTTACAACAAAAGTGCAAAAAACAGCAAAAGTGGGTGGGGCAGAATAAGATCAATAACTTGTATTAATAATTATGTGTATGGAAAACAAGTCAAATAATCAGAATTGCTATTTTATGAATACAAAGCACCAGTAGAGGGCGCAAAGACACAAACTGCTAGACATAGTTTGACAACAGAGATGCCATGAGTTAAACTAAACTTCAAGGACACATATTATGCATTATTTGTTTCGTTATTGGCCTTTAAACTTGTTCTTGAATACTTTTGCTTTGGCTTCTCGTGTTTTAGAGACATGTATGTAATGAAAGCACATATTACTTGGATCTGTGAGGCATTCCGTCATGTGGATTTGGTGTTAGCGCTCAATATACTGGCAGCAGAGGGAATTAACATGGGGAAATACACAAAAGCAAGCTTGACCAGGCACGCTAATGTAAGCACACGGTTGAGGCAGAAATGCTCAGTCTGACGATGAGTAATGGATTTAGAAAAGCAGTGAAGAAGATCTCAGATTTCTACCCCAAAACAAATCTGGGAAATATGAAACAGGGTGTTTTCTGAGGCTCAGAGAAGAAGCAGGGAAGATGAGCTCGTAAACAGGATTAAGGAAAAAAGCTAAATATAACACCAATTCTATATTTGACAAAGGAACAATGTTATAACATGGTTTAAAGTTCAGAAAAGACACTTTAGCATAATATGTGTCCTGTTAGAAACTTTTTTGCCCTTATTTTAACCATAACTTTTCTGCACGTGTTAACAATCGGGAAGAAATCAGATTACTCACATCAGACGTAACTGGTTATGTCCACATTCACACGAAATTTGATTACAATTTCTAAACTTCTGGACCTTTCAGATAACTTAAATGACATGCAAATCACACAATCTGATGTGAGTAATCAAAGGGACCATGATCTGAAAGAAATAAAAAGAGTTTGCTGTTGTTTGTAGAAATTTCTCGCCGTTCCCAGGTCCAGATACAAGAATGTTCTTTTGTTGTTTCTGGTTCCAAGTGCTGGACTTCTCTGCCACCTCATGTATGATCCATAACGGAGCTAACTATCCTCAAAGCCCAGCTAAAAACACATTCATCAGACTAGCCTTTGACACCTAGTTTGTTGTGTGCCTTTAATATTCGCGTTCTTAATGTTTTTATAGCTACGATTCAAAGTGAAGTGTCTTGTGCACTTTTTGCGCTGATTGATTGATTTTAATAACGTTTAACTCACAAAAAATTGGATAATAATCACATTTTTTGCTCTAACATAACCGCAGCTGATGTTTACATGACATTTAAATTATCTGAGGTAGGTCTGGGCGATATGGCAAAAAAATGTCACCATTTTTTTGTCACCATTTTTTTGGAGCCAGATCATGATTTCGATTTGATCACAATTCATGTTCACTTTGTATTTTCCTATTGTCTATAATAGAGCTGCACGATTCAGAAAAAATATCTTTAATTGTAATTTTTCTGACCAGTACGATTGCGATTAGATTTGTGATATATGTTTTAATAATAGGATTCTGCTCAAATTCACATTTTAAATACAATTTTGTAACTTTTAGTCGCATTTTTGTCACGTCCCGTTGTGTTTTTCTCTACTTTATCACTTTTAGTCACATTTTTGCCGCTTTTAGCCACGTTTTGGTGTACTGAGTCGCGTTTGTTGTTTGTAGGGGCGTTTTTTGTCACTTTTGAACGCATTTTCATTGCTTTTGTCGCTTGTTTCTGAACATGTTTATACAAACTATAACTAACTAACAGCGTTAGCAGCTTTTAGTCAAATCAAAGCAAGACATTTTGTTGTTTGTGGAAGAAATTAGCCCTGGCCTTTAAGAGGTAAAGAAAGTCATCTGCTCAGAGGCTTCAGAGGCTAAACAACAGGAGAAAAAATGTGTTTGAACAGACAGCTGCATTAAAGACACAAACAGTCAATCACGATACGACAATTTCACGAAAATAGCAGATTGTCGCAGGGACGAGCTCACCATTCGACAGATGCTGATGTTTTTCACGCACGGGTTCCCTCTCTGTGTTGCATTACATCTGGACAACTTGTCTTTGTGTTCCTTCTGCAAACACATCATGCAGCGGCTGAACTCCGGGCCTTCAGGCTTGTTCTGGACCGGAGCAGATCGTGCAGAAAGCTTCGCAGAGGAGTGTGAACGTGCGTTCTCCGACCCATCGCCTTACGTCACGCGTCTATTTTAATCCCTCGTCTCTACATATTAAATAACACAGCGGTTCAGGGCAAGGTTTCCCCTGCTCCCTGCACTATTTGGCTCTTATTCATCAGCTGTTTGGAAACTGTCAGTGAGATGCCTATTTTTCCATTACATTCAAATGCCATGTATATATTATGTACAGTATGACAGTGTTCTGTGTGGAGTTTTTCCAGACCAGTGCGGTGCAGTTTGGTTTAGTTCGATGACAGGTAACAACACAAATCGTTTTTGATTCCAAAGAACAAACAATAAGACCTTTGTTTGCATGTTTTTACTGTCAATGTAGTGTTTATTGCTGGAATAATAAAGCTGTAAAATACTTAGTCTGTTGTAACAATGATGGGCCAAAAGCCACGTTTCGACGGGTTCACTTGGAGCAGATCGAGATGAGTGTCTCTTTTGACGTAAGTGAACTGTACCAGTCTATTTAAGTGATCCAAAGTGGGCCATGAGTGGTACTCGCTTCCAAAGAGGTTTGACCGCTCATCGAATGATTGGGCGCGAGATGATTGGACAAGAGAGAACGCATACTGAGGTTAAACAAAGCGCATAAAGACAAAAATAATAATTTCTTACCAAACGCTGACTTGATGTTGTGAAAAATCACAGTTTTTCCAGTGACGTTAACTTTATTTGTTGAACCGAGACATGTAGCACAACACACCTTGCACACGTTAAAGTGGACGCTCATTTAAGCGGAAAACGCGTTACCTTTGGGTGACGTCAGTTTCTCACACAGCAGAACTCTGCCTCTGGACCTGAACATGGAGACACACTCAGAAGAAACAGCAACCAGCTCTAAAGTGACCCAGTCTGTGGGGTCAGGGCCACTCGAAACATGACTATAATTGTGAACTCTTCCAAATTCCATGATCTACAAATGGATTAAACAGAAGTTGAATTCTTTGTACACAATATTCCTTGACTGTCGATAGTTAAAGAGTTAAAGTAAATAATAATAATAATAGTAATTGAAAAGATCAACAAAGGTGTCAGTGCAGCTGAACAGGAGAGCTTATAGGCTGAGTCAGCAGATCCTGTACAAGGCCAGTTTGAGGAGAGTAACAGCCCTCAGGACAAAAAATAAACAGACACGAATTGTTAGATTAAGAATAAGTAAATGATCGTGGGTTCGAATCCCAGACCACCCCAACATCGTGGTTTCGAATTCTGAACCACCCTAACATCACACGATCTCTCTGAGTGGAGTCTGCATGTCCTCCCCGTGTTACCGTGGGTTCTCTCCGGGTTCTCCGGCTTCCTCCCACCGTCCAAAGACATGACTGTGTAGGTTAATTGACAACTCTAAATTGTCCCTAGTGAATGAATGTGAGAGTGAATGGTTGTCTGTCCTTGTCTCTGTCTCTCTGTGTCAGCCCTGCGACGAGTTGGCCACTGTCCAGGGTGTACCCCGCCTAAGGCCCAAAGTCACTGGGATAGGCTCCAGTCACCCGCGACCCCTAACGGGAATAAGCGGTAGAAAATGAAAAATGAATGATACAAGATTTTAAATGACTTTTTCTTGTCTTTAACGTCATGTCTTTCACTGTTGTCTTCTCCACATTAGTTTTCTCTTTTTTGCATAAGTCTCTTTGTCAAAACCTGTGCAGGTATGAACAATCACAAAAAAATCATTTTACTCCCGTCAGATTGATAACACTTAACAATAACTACACGTATCGCTGCCTTGATAAAGCATGAACATAGACTTAATTTGAATGTGGAAAAAAAATGTTTCTTAAGAATGATTCAGGCTCATTAAAGATTGAACTTATACTCTAACCCAAATTTCTAACCCCAACCCTGACCCTGTATGACGGATTTTTATCATTTTCTAATTTTGACTTTATTCAGTGTATTAATACCTCTTGTAAATATAAATGATAGTTTTACACCAATCAGGTCGCTGTTTGTGGAGAAAAGTCGAAAAATCTGTTGAAAATTACAGGAAGTAAACAAACTGATGACATCACACTGGGGAGACAAAGGTTATGCATAATTTACACAAAATAAACTAAATTTTTGACACTTTAAACACTGATTCAACAAAATAAAGGTGTTCACATATATTTCTCTTTGTCAAATGAACAAAATCTGTGACATTAGCTGAGTTCTGGCCCAGTGTACAGTGTGGTTGCTATGATAATTTCCTAGTGTCATGTCATACTTTACAACCAGGAAGTAAAATTAAAAACCTAAAAAAATACCTAAACTGGAGTAAAATTTGTGAGGATTCTAGCAGAAACTGAAATATATTTATCTTAAATGCAGTTTAGTTAAATGAGTAGTTCAACCTGTCAGAGGCGCTTTAAATAAGTAGTTACTAAGCCTGAATCATGTTTAATAATCATTGTGAATAATCAAGTCTTTCTTCATGCTTTATAATAACTACACCTTATTTTGCTGTGGTAACAATAATTCAATATCTGATAAATGGAAATGGTATTTGCATGTATACAGAGCCAGTAGAGTATCAAATATCAGATACTAATCAATACTAAAACTAGCACTGAGTAAGATACTAAAATAAATCACATTCAAGGGACAAAACTGGACCTTTTATGAACAGTTTTAGGATGATCTTGCTCTTTATTAAAACTAGTCCAAGACCACACGGTAACATAAAGATACAGTATATAGTTTGTGTTGAAAATGTATTAAATTATACAGTCTAAATCGAAAATCGAGTTTGAATTGTCAGTATCGCGACAGCACTGCAGGCCGCCGAAGATGGAACACGCACTCCAGGATCGCCTAACGTCCCGCGAAACCAAACAAACAGCAAAACAACCCTGAGCTTCTGACCCAGTTTTAGCGCCTATAGCCCGGGCCGCTCATGCATACGGCTTTTCTCTCTCTGAATACACGACGACACACGGGACCACGTGCACCGGCGGCACGGGGAGCCACGCCATGTGCACCAACCGCACCAACCGCACCCTCCGAGCCGCGATGACGAAGCACAATCCCGGACAGCTCCACTCAAAGCGAGGCCCTAATCTGATTATTAGGATTGACTTCCCTTATTTTGAAGTCTTACTTGATCCCTTATGGATTTCGCGGTCATTCCGACAGGGGATTACAAGATTCCAGGATGCCAGCGCAAAGAAACGCAATTTTTTTTCTTCTCTTTTTGTAGGATAAACAAACACAGATGGAATTAAGTCCGAGGAAGGAAAATTCGCCAAAGTGCTGTCTGGTATTACTGCCTGAGGATTGACCGCTCTGTTGAGGACATGAGAGGAATGGCACGCATCTGAAACTGGATGAAATGATAATAGTGTAATAGGCAGCAGTTTTCAAAGTTTGCATTTGTCTTTCTGAGTAGCAACACATCAAAACCAGATCTACGGCAGGACTACACTGGTCCAACTCCAAGGCTGGATAAAGGAATTCCAAAGCAATGTGTCCAGTTGTTTGCTTTGGAGCGGATGGGGAACCGTACCGGCCCGTTTAAGAATGCAAGGCGGTCCCTGAGAAATACTAGCTTCCAAAAAGGTCTGGCTCGCTTCAGCTCCTGGAACGATTTTGAGCAAGATGTGAAAAACAGGCTTTGGTGACAGAAAAAACAGACATAAACAAAAAAATAACAGTTTCTTACCAAACACTGTCTTGATCTTGTGAGCCAACAGACTTAGTAAAACAAAGCGTTAGCACAAACTATTCACTGTTCATCGACACACGACACTTGCATCAAGATCTAGAGCGTTATTTCCAGTGCACATGGCATCTAACATTATTCAAACACAATGGATTTCAAAAAAAGACGTTAAAAGTAAAAGTATTTGCAGAGAAGGGAAATACATGCCGTAAAAGCTGAGGATAAATTGGAAGTAGTTCTGTTTACTTTAGCTTTAATCACGTCTCACAGCCACTAACTTGGAATTTCTAACTAATTATTTTTCTGATTCGCAAATATTGGCGTTTATGATTAGAAAATATAATTCAGGTACAATTTAGATTCTATTTACTATGACACAGCGGAGTCTGGACCTTGTCTGAGGGGTCATGGCCAGTTGGAACGTGGCTTAAGACTCTAAACCAGATGGAAATATAGAAATTGAAATTAGAAAACCGTGTATTTTTTCCTTTCAGTAAGCAGTAAGAACAAGTGTTCCCAGCTGACTGTCCGACTCTTTCCTAATTGATTCCGTTGTTTGTTTTTCAGAGGGAGTGCTCAAACTTCATCAAGGTTCTGCAGCCGTTCAACCACACACACGTGTATGCGTGCGGGACAGGAGCGTTCCACCCTGTGTGTGCCTATCTGGAGGTGGGACGCAAACCAGAGGTAAGGCACAAGTTCACAGACTGGAATTAAAACTGTCAGTCTTGATTTTACAGCTTCTGTTTTTGAGCTGGATGGAAGCCTGATGGGAGATTATCTTAAGTTGTATTCAAATATAATATATATAGAGATAAAATGTGATGTCATCAAAAGTCCGGAATGGAGGCGACTGGAGGCAAAATGAAGTTGACTGTATGAAGCTCACATTAGATCTAAAGTCTTTGTGTTGGGGAAAAAAGCAACACATTTGAATTTCCAGGGTTTGCTTTTCAATAACAAAAACTATGGATAAAATACAATTTTCTAGCCTGGAATAGCATTTAATATATCTCTAGATGAAATTAAAAATGATCATGGGCTTTTTTCCAGTAAAACCCATAAATCTGGATTGTTCCTTCATCAAAAATGTCATCATAATTTCCCAAAACATGATGTAAAATACAATAATAAATGTGTTTAAAGCAGCTCTGATGTCACTCACATGTGTGTGAGTGCTTTCCATTTTCCAAAATCCTCTAAATTTTTTCATATTTTGTGATATTCTGAGATTAAATCCCAGTTTCTCCAGTGAAATGAAATGCACTTTTGCCTCCATTCTGAATTTAGAATGTTTCTGTTCACTTTAAGTTTAAAGGGTCTAAAGACATTTACAGTCAGTTTCTCAGTGGTTAGAGCACTCATCCACCAGGCTGGAGGTTTGATTCCCGCACAGACCATGTTCTGTCATTGTGTTCTTAGTCAAGACACCACCAACATTGCCTGTTATGAAAGCGGTGTGTGTGGTCTCACGTCAGTCTGTCCCAGGCAGCTGTGGCTACAGAAGTGGCTTACCACCACCGAGTGTGATGTGAATGAATACCACAAAAGTGTTAAGAGGCTTCCACAAGTCTGTAAAATGCATCACAAGTGTAAGGCTGTGTTATTATACTTTTTATTATTCATGTATTACACATTACAGTAATTGTAAATGGCAGTATTGATCCAAAGCAGCTTGATACTAGAAACGGTCCATTGACTTCCACTTCAAAGTAGCAGAACTGTCTCATAGTGACACTTTACCATAGCAAGCATCAGATTTTTATTGTAGAAAAATAGCTTAGTGACATTTTTGAACCACACATGTGTGACCCGGAGTGTGAATTTGTTGAATAAAGAGCAGAGACAAAGTGGATAAGTGAAAACAGGAATTTTCTGAGCTCTGAATCCTTTGTTGCAGAACAATACAGGATTAGCTCAAACATGCAGGAATCAATCCAAATAAAACTCAGAGGAAAACAAATTATAAGAAAACATCCCTTTAACCACTTATTAACACACGTTAGAGAGAAATGCCTACTATTGTCATTAAATCTCTTCACCCATTTCATTCAAATAATCTAAACATTTTCATGCACTAGACGCAATTTTACATTTGCAATAAATAAAACAAATAAATGCTCAGTTCTGCAAGCTCTTACTTGTGCAAACTAAAATGGATGGTTTTAGTGAGTTCTAAAAAGTAATTGAAAATGTAAATTCTTGCGCTTGTCAGTTCCTTGTTGCATCACACTCTGCTGCCGTGGTGCTGAAAACGTCTGCTCTAAACCCGCAGTCAACCTTCCCAACGTGCGTCCCACTCATTAGCCAGCTGTTTGTCACTTCCACGCAGAGACATTTCCCTTAACAACCCACAGAACTGCTCTTCTTGCTCTCCTAAACCTAAACCCGTCTCACGAAATGCCTCCTCTCTCTCTGTTTTTTCCCAGGACGGCGTTTTCCGGCTGGAGCCCCACATCGAGAACGGCCGTGGGAAGAGTCCGTACGATCCCCGGCTCACCACGGCCTCCATGCTCATCGGTGAGTGTGTGTGCGTGTGCAATCCCAAATAAAAAAACACCTAGAAAACACCCTGCACTTGGCCTTTCATCTCCCTCTCACGTCGACGGTGTTAAATGCGTCTTAATGACAAACCGAGGCATTCCGCGCGTCCATTAAAGAGGAGGAAGGTCGTATTTGCGAACTCCTAACCCGTCATCGGCGCGTCTGTAAAAGGTTATTCTAATCTGGGAGTTACAGCGACGCCAGTGGGAAACAGATGAGGCTCAATTACGTTTGCTTTTGTGACGTTTTTGGCAAATGAGCGGATCTTTTCGGCTCAATTCCCAGGTCGGATTGTGTTGTATCGGGGCGTTTAACCCACCAGATGGCAATTTTCCAGTCCATCACCTCGGATTTTCCCCTTTTGTTTGTAATTTGTTGTCTGACCTGGCTCTCCATCAGTCCCTCGGTCTCCTTTGTCAACATTAATATTAACAATGTTTGGTGATTAATGCAAGCTAGAATTATAAAAACTTTTAGTGCCATTTCTTTGTTGGGGTTTATGAGGTCCAGGTCAAAATGTACAAAAACTCTTGGAATGTGTTGTTCTCTTGTCATTGTCATATGTTATTTATACATTTCTTGTCCAAAATGTGTCAGTATTTTCTCATGACAAAAACAATAATGATTAAGTTTTTAAAGCTGGTTACATGCAGATTTTTTTGCAATCATTTGACCAAAAGGCAATAAATTAAAACACCCAAGTACATAACATTTTAGCCAAAAAATAGACTGCAATAAAAACATGTTTTTGTCTTTTCGGATGTTTTATTGCACTAAAAAACATGAAATATGCGTCCTTATTGTGAGCAGGCTTGCATCGCCACAAACCTGACTCGTACCTGGTCTGGAGGTCCATGAAAATGTTGCTCCTTTGGCTGTAATATTCAACATAATCTATCTCCATCGAAAATGTTCCAATGTATGTTTTTTATTTTCTCTTTCCATTACATCATAACAGGTGACTACATCTCCAGAAAATTACATACTGTTGCTTTAAATATATCATGAACATTTTACTACTTTATTATAACTAAACTTTAATGAGCCTTAATAAAGCATGAACGAAGACTAATTCAAATTGAATATTTAGAATGATTCAGACTTAGTAACTACTTAAATTATACCCTAACCCAGAGCTATTCAACATGTCACCACTTTTAACAAAATTTGGGGTCTCACAAAATCTCTCCAATCCTAGATTTGTTTGAAAAATGCTGAAATAACAACAGCTGGATCAGATGTTTGTGGGAAAAAGGCTTTATCAACAATGCTCTGAAAAATTGCCGAATCAGTACTGAACCATAATTAAACTACACTAGATACTTACAGGGTCTTAACCAGAAATTAACGGGTCTTAACCAGAACTATACCACAATCAAATGAGGTCTAAACCAGGACCAAACCAGGTCTGGAGCAGAATTAAACCAGGACCAAACCAGGTCTGGAGCAGAATTAAACAAGGACTTGTTCATTTAGTGCATGATTTTTTTCAATACCTGACATGGCTAATTTAAGGTACTGTTTAAAGCAGGGGTGTCCAAACTTTTTCCATCGAGGGTCTCATATTGAAATATAGACCAAGCGGAGGGCCACAAATCAATCGTGAAACGTTAAAAAAAGCTGCATTTATCTGATGTTTTAAGAACCACCACATCTACATTCAGTCTCGGTGCCTTAATATCAGGTCTGTGTCGCACCAAAATGTTAGTTATTTAGGTTGGAAATGTAGAAAATCTGAAATGTGCTGTAAATAGTACTTATCAGGACAATGTGGGCCAGTTCACCAGGAAGACTAAGGGCCAAGAAAAATTGGTCTGAGGGCCGCATTTGGCCCCCGGGCCTTAGTTTGGACATGCCTGGTTTAAAGGCTAATTACAATATGAAAAATGCATTAGATGTTTCCTTTAATGTAACAATAAGCCGTCTAACATTTTACAACAACCAGAACAAAAACGTATTCACCATCTTTACTCATAATTATCAAGCGCGCCCATAGACCGACCTGTATTTTCATGCTATGCTTCACACTCTGTTATTGCCTGGCGCTCTCGGAGGACGCACACTTCACCTGAGCCACCAAACAATCTGACAGCATTTAACACCTGGATCTTGGGGGACGTCTGAGTGTGTATTCTGAAGCTTGTCGCCCGTGTTGTTTCTCTCACAGATGGGGAGCTGTACGCGGGCACGTCGGCCGACTTC
This sequence comes from Rhinogobius similis, assembly GCA_019453435.1. Taxonomy (NCBI): domain Eukaryota; kingdom Metazoa; phylum Chordata; class Actinopteri; order Gobiiformes; family Gobiidae; genus Rhinogobius; species Rhinogobius similis. The sequence continues at coordinate 14,418,915 of CM033640.1, forward strand.
ATGGGCCGAGACTTTGCCATTTTCAGGACCCTGGGGAAGCATCATCCAATCAGGACGGAGCAGCACGACTCCAGGTGGTTGAATGGTAAGGAGCAGTGTGTGTTTTGCCGAGCTACATGAAGCACAGAGCTGGTTTGATCTGCTATTTTTGTGAAATCGTGGTATCGTGATTGACTGTTTGTGTCTTTAATGCAGCTGTCTGTTCAAACACACTTTTTCTCCTGATGTTTAGCCTCTGAAGCCTCTGAGCAGATGACTTCATTTACCTCTTAAAGGCCAGAGCCAAACAATTAAACCAAATCGACACAAAATCTCTTTATTTTAATCTCTTAATCTTTTAATGGATGCAATAATTAAATAACAAAGGCTGCCATTTGTAAGTGCAATCAATTCTTCCACAAAACACAAAATGTATTGCTTTGATTTGAATAACTGTTAACACTGTAGTCTGGATTAGTACAAACATGTTCTGAAACAAGTGACAAAAGCGTGACCAAAAGCACAAAAAATGTGTTAAAAATCGCCAAAAACGCGACTCAAAGTGACAAAGACGTGTATAAATATGGCAAACACAACTAAAAGTGACAAAAACGCGACTAAAAGTGACAAAGACACATACAAACATAACAAGCACAAATGAACGTGACCAAGACGCAACTAAAAGCGACAAAAATGTGTTTAAAATGTGAATTTGAACAGAATCCTATTATTAAAACATAAATCGCAAATCTAATCGCACTGGTCACAAAAACGACAATTAAGATAACAATTAGGCATTTTTCCTAAATCGTGCAGCTCTATTAAAGACAATAGAAAAATACAAAGTGAACAAAAGTTTGGATGAAATTGAAATCATGATCTGGCCCCAAGAAAAATGTGATATAATTCTATGCCCAGCTCTACCACAGCGTATTTTGGCAGGAATTTGTGTTGAATGAAAGTAATTTAATGAGGGAAAATTGAGCTAATTAGCTTGACTTAATGTAAACTATTTCTTTGTTCATTTTAATTTTGTCCAACTAACACTGTTTGACACGCCAATCATTTCATGTCAATTGTTGGTTTTGTTGGTATGACACAAAAAGATGAACGCCAACATTAAATACATTTTAGAGTGTATATTGTCAGATTGATACTATTACTGAACACTTTCAAAATATATTATATGAAGCCCTTAAGCCTCTTTTTCCTAAAATGCAGTCTGACTCAAATAGGCCCAAATTCAAACTGTGGCTGTTCCTGGAGCACAAACTATTGTCTGGACTCTGTGTGAAGCTGAGCCGCTGTAGTTTTGGCCTCTGGTGTCTGATTGACTCTAATTACACTTGGAAACCAGAGGAATATCAGATTTTAAATTCCGTCTAGACATTCTTTGTTAAATACACTCCCGATCAAAAGTTTGAGACCAGTTGAATAAATGGCAAAAGTCACATTTTCATGGTTGGATCTGAAGTAGAGCTTCAGCAAGAGACCAAAAAAGTCAACTGGTTCAACTTTTGATCGGGACTGAGGTGTAGCAGGGCCTAACGGACACTAGTTTAGACTTTTATCAGGTTTTGGCAATTCCTTTTTCAAAGATGACATTACACGATTAATGTGAGTGAACTGCAGGAGAAGTATCTTTACATTTAAGTGTCTCAACTTAAGTTTTGTGTTTTGAACTGAAAACAACTACGATTATGGTGAAAATGAATGGGAAATTTACTCCCGGAATGACCGCGGGCGTCGACGTGGGCAGCATTGTGTTGGAGTTGGATTAATATAGTTGGGTTGCCTCATAGATTATATAGGTCAATATTTATGGACTTTTGTGAAATGGAAATACCTTGCACAGTTAGTCGACAACTAGTTTTTGAACAGTTTTTGTGACAAATACTGCACCGACTCTGATCCTGCCCATAGAATCGAACGGCATCTGCGTTTCTAACCCTTCTCCTAACAACACATCCCCCATCTACTTCTGCTTGAAACCCCCAAAAGCTGGACTAGATCCTACGCCGAAGAGCATGTGAAAGAGCGGTTTGCATTTTCGGAAGCGCACTACCCCTGAACTCGTTGTATGTCCGGAGTTCGCTGAGAAGATCTAGTCCCGGTCCGGGGCGTGACATGAGGCAAAGCACCGTGCGACGTGTGGAAGAAAAGGGCACAAAGCGTGGAAATGAGCGTATCCGTCCGCCGCTGGTGCCAGATCGTGTCGTCATGGCGGCGAGGGGGCAGGGATGGGAGCTGCCGGGCCCATTCACAGGCCTTTATTTATATAGACCCATTCATGAAGAGCGGCTCGGAGGCGATTGGCAGAGGACCGGCGTTCACTTGAACCGATGACAAGTTTGGTCAGAATGTGTGACAAGCCTAAAGAGTTGATTAGTTCCCCTTGTTGTTGGTGAAGAGCGAGGGATGAGCGTTGCTGGAAAAACATGCTTTATGAGGAGGAAGTGAAGTCGGTGTATTTGCGAATCAAAATAAAATACTAACTAAGTGTTAAATCTTTCTATAAAGGTTTGATTATTGCAGTTAAGGTGAGAGACACTACAGGTGAAGAGGTAAAAACCTTAAATTTAAAGATATCAAAAACTTCTCCTGTAGTTTACTCACATAAATGTAAGAAAAAGAGTGATTCATCATGTAGTGTTTTCATGTAGAAATAAGGCATTGTATGTGTAAAAATGGCCAAAAATACACATATTTGGGACATAAATCTGAAAAATGGACAGAACCAGGTTAAAATTTCTTTGTTCATGTTGTACACACATTAGTTAGAAGAAAAAAAAAAATTACAGAGGTGATTTTGGATTTCTTATTTGCTAGATTGGACTGACATTTTTCCTAAAAATTCAAATTTCACCTCATTTTTTTAACTTAAAACTTCAATACAATACATTAGTTTTAGAATTAGGTATCAAAAAGTCCCTTTACATTTCCTCAAAATCTTCTTGAGTCCCAGATTGTACAGTTTGGTGTAGGATCTACTTTAAGGCTGATCTTTATGTCTCGGGGAGAGAAATGCATTTTAAGAAAACGACCTTTGAAGTTGAATGTCTCATTGAATAAAACATTTTTAAGAGCAGATTGGATAAGTTTGTCATTTACACATGAAAGTCAATACTGAGAGCGCAAACTGACGAAAATACAAAAAATTGGGGAAAAAAAGAGTTTCGCCTGTAGTGTCTCGCCTTAAATGACCCATATTATGCTAAATTTCCTTTTTAGAGCTTTTAACCATGTTTTAACTTTGTTCCTTCATCAAAAACATACGCGGAGAAGCATTTAGTTTCATTCCTGCTTCTGTAATTCATTCTGTTTACGAGATCATCTTCTTTGAGAGCTCAGAAATCACTGCGTTTGAATTTTCCGGTTGAAATCCAGACTGTTCCTGCACAGTTTTAATGTTGAGAAACCATCATCAGACTTGTTCAGATTGTGTTCAAAACAAACACACAACTCTATTAGCATAGCATCCACGTTGCCTAAAGGCTTCATTTATGCATTACTTCTAATTCTAATTCCCATTGCTGACAGCAGAGGGGGCTCCAATGTAGGTTTAGGTTTTTTAAAGTTGAAAAATGTAAGCAAAAGTATGCTTTTCCACAAGAATGAACAATATGTCCCATAAATGTTTATTTATAGAGCCTTTTACAACACTCAAGGTGACCAAAGTACTTTCCAATAAAATACAAAACTGCATAAAACCGTACTACAATACATTCAATACATATTTATATTCAATACAAAGATGTTATGCAGATGACATCGCAACATTCTGAATTCTCTGCACAGTCGCAACAACAAAGGAGAAACTACTTTCAGTTTCAGTGTTGCCGTTTAAAGTTAATTTGAGCAAAAGAAAAGCTCAATGGACAAAAATTAAGTCAAGTTTTTCTAAGATACGTTTGAGTATCAAAACAATACATTCAAATGTACAAGTTTAATCCCATATTGTGCAACATTCCAGGCAAAGCAAAAACATCTCCATGGTAACAAGCAGGCAGCAACCGGAAAAGTTACATAGTGCACCTTTAAATGGATTGTCAAAAAAGTGAATTTCATGTAATAATTATTAAAAGTAGTTACTTGAATTGTGAAAAGTTTAATTTACAACCAAAGAAGAACATTGTCAGTTTCTTCATTTAATCTATTATCAAACATAAAATAAGTCATAATAATATACTTAATTGTACAAAATGAGTCTTTCTTTGTAATCCTCAGGACATGTTTCTGAATCTGCCTGAAAGATGAAATGACGAAAGAAGAAACACTGACTTTACGTATTTTGCCTGTGTCCTATAGATCCGCGGTTCGTCGGAGTGCACCAGGTCCCCGAGAGCGACAACCCAGAGGACGACAAGATCTACCTGTTCTTCAGAGAGAACGCCATGGACGGAGAGTACGCCGGGAAGGCCACCTACGCCCGCATCGGACAGCTCTGCAAGGTACGACTGCGGGACCATGTCAAGATGTCAATATCGTCCTCTCTCCTTGAATATGCCCTTAATGTATTAATCTGAATTAAAGTGCCCATGACAGGTTGGACGACTTATTGAACTAAAATGCAGTTAAGATAAATATATTCCAAGTTCTTTACACATTTGACCCAAATTTAGCTTTTTTAGTTTTTTTATTTTACTTCCTGGTTGTAAATGATGACATCACACTTGGAAATTACGCAGATATAATCCTGTACAATGCACAAAACTCATCGAATGTCACTGATTTTTTATTTATTTTATTTTATTTATTTATTTATTTTTGACAAAGAAAAATACATGTGAACACCTCTTTGCTTTACTTCCTGATAACGGAGGCTGCCATCTTTGCTTTATGGAGGCTGCCATCTTTGCTTAAGGGGCACCACGTGACGACAGTCCCCCATAATGCTTTGAGCTTCGGGAGCGATCATGCAGTTTGTGTGTCAACGTTAGCTTGTGTGATTATAATTGTATTCTTCATATTAAATCATATGTGAAAGCGTCTAAAATGAAATAAAATACAACTTAACTTAACCGTTCACATGGCTCGTTCACGCACATGTTTACCGTGACGTCACTCAATATAAAAACTGTAATTTCTGTGACTTTAGAAACGGTTAAAAAGAACATTTCCTTCTATTTTGTTTAAATACTGAAAAGAATTAAGTACTGTCTGCAATTTTAATAGGCAAGGGGCTGCAATACCTCGCACGGCCACTAATCAGAGGGGGCGTACCTTATCCAATTTAATAGATCCGTGGTGTGATGTCATCAATTTGTTTCCCTCCTGTAATTTTCAACACATTTTTGAACTTTTTTCTACAAACAGCTATCTGATTGGTGTAAAACTATATTTACAAGAGTTTTTTTTTTTTTTTTAATTTCCCTAAACTTTGATGGCTTGGCACTTTTTATGAATCAAAGCTGCACTTAACGGTTTAATATCGCAGAGTGCATGTAACACATCATTACCCACTTCAGGGGTTCTTCAGGGCTATTATCTGTGCTTATTTTTAGCCCTGTGAAAGTGGTCTTTGTGGTGCAGAAACCTGAGAGAAACGATAAATGTCAGCAGCAGTGAGGAGGCAGCACATGTGAATGGCAGCTGTGTGATGCTAATGCTCAGGTTTGGCACGGATCGGCTCTGCTCCGCTCAGAGGGAAAGCACTTCCAAATCCCATCTGCTCCATCAACAGGAATAAACAAAATAGAGTAAAGGTTGTCCAAGATATTACAGAATTATGGTAATCAAAAACACAATGCTGTCTATATAAAAACCTGTCACGAAGGGCGATTTATTGGAAACACTGGAATTATTTTATTCGACTCACACAATAACACAAAAGCACGTTAATCCCACTAAACCATTTTCTAAACAGGCGTCATAAAAAACATGTGCTGCAATGAAACAGAACAGAATGAAACGCTATCATTATTGAGTCATCGATAGCTTCATTATTTAACACAGCTCTACAGCTCAAATGTTCGTGTAATACAATACAAGAGAAAATGTTCCCAACTTGCGCTAAGAAAAATTACACGTGCTAAACACTGAGGCTCAAAAGTATTGTTCCATCTGTCATATATTGAACAATAAGTCGATAAAGTAATTATATGGCAAAAATGCTGATGTTTTCGGACAGACTCCAATTTCATATTTCTTACTTAATTTATTGCATTGAATTGAAGAGTGTAGCTAAACCGATTGTGTTGCATCCATATAGCTTTGTTAGAATGCTAAGAATGTCCAGGGCGCCCTGCAGACAGGCGGGCCATTATGTAAGCGCTGGTGTTTTGTGACTGTGAGTACGTGGACTCATCTTTAACACAATGGGCATCACACATGGCACACAGGAGCCTCAGAGCAGGACTAAACCTGGTGTCCACTGCACCATTTTGGCCGTCTGTGATGAAAGATTACAGATGGTGAGGAAAACCCTGAGCTGTGGCTCAAAATTGTGGGTTTGTAGGTCTAGAGTGAGACAGGGACGAGCTGAGGAGGTTTGAAATATTGGTTACAGAGTGAGTCCTCCTCTCTCTCCCACCTCTGCCAAACATGTGACCATCAGTAAACTCAAACATGTGACCAACAGCAAACACAAACATGTGACCATCAGTAAACTCAAACATGTGACCAACAGTAAACACAAACATGTGACCAACAGCAAACACAAACATGTGACCAACAGCAAACACAAACATGTGACCAACAGTAAACACAAACATGTGACCATCAGTAAACACAAACATGTGACCATCAGTAAACTCAAACATGTGACCAACAGCAAACACAAACCTGTGACCAACAGCAAACACAAACATGTGACCATCAGTAAACTCAAACATGTTACCAACAGCAAACACAAACATGTGACCAACAGTAAACATAAACATGTGACCATCAGTAAACACAAACATGTGACCAACAGTAAACACAAACCTGTGACCAACAGTAAACACAAACATGTGACCATCAGTAAACTCAAACATGTTACCAACAGCAAACACAAACATGTGACCAACAGTAAACATAAACATGTGACCATCAGTAAACACAAACATGTGACCAACAGTAAACACAAACATGTGACCATCAGTAAACACAAACATGTGACCATCAGTAAACTCAAACATGTGACCAACAGCAAACACAAACCTGTGACCAACAGCAAACACAAACATGTGACCATCAGTAAACTCAAACATGTTACCAACAGCAAACACAAACATGTGACCAACAGTAAACATAAACATGTGACCATCAGTAAACACAAACATGTGACCAACAGTAAACACAAACCTGTGACCAACAGTAAACACAAACATGTCACCAACAGCAAACACAAACATGTGACCAACAGTAAACACAAACATGTGACCAACAGCAAACACAAACATGTCACCAACAGTAAACACAAACATGTGACCAACAGCAAACACAAACATGTGACCAGCAGTAAACACAAACATGTGACCAACAGTAAACACAAACATGTGACCAACAGTAAACACAAACATGTCACCAACAGCAAACACAAACATGTGACCAACAGTAAACACAAACATGTGACCAACAGCAAACACAAACATGTCACCAACAGTAAACACAAACATGTGACCAACAGTAAACACAAACATGTGACCAACAGCAAACACAAACATGTGACCAGCAGTAAACACAAACATGTGACCAACAGCAAACACAAACATGTGACCAACAGTAAACACAAACATGTGACCAACAGTAAACACAAACATGTCACCAACAGCAAACACAAACATGTGACCAACAGTAAACACAAACATGTGACCAACAGTAAACACAAACATGTGACCAACAGTAAACACGAGTGCTCCTTAAAGTAAGCAAAAGCAGCAAAAACGCTCCACCATGAAGCACAAGGAAGCGAAGACATGTTTCCTTTTTATTTAGTAACTTTTACAAAGTCTATCCCAGTAACGTTGAACCTTTATCTTAAGTATGCCTAAGGCCCAAAGTTACTGGGATAGGCTCCAGTCACCCGCGACCCATAACAGAAACAAGTGGTAGAGAATTAATGAAAAAAATCTAAACACTACTAGCATGTAGCGCTAGCCTCAACTAACCAGTAACTACAGTGACTCCACAACAGGGAGTCAAGAGCCTGATGGACAAACTCTGGTTGTAACCATTATCCATCATGGATGGACTGTGATCTGTCTTGTGACTTTAAATCACCCCAAACAATTTAACCAAAGCATTCAAAGCAAATAAAATGTGCAATATGAGGTAACATGCAACTTGTATTTCTCTGTCACATTATGAATGAATCATGAATGTTTGATCTGATGTATTAGTGTGAAATGACTATAAAGCTTATGTTTGATTATACAAGAGTGAGTTATGGTGCTACTACATCCTATTTCAACTACTTCCACTCAGTACACTCACTCTGCTGCTGCTGGTTAACATTACTACCTCTGCTGTTGCTTCCAGTTTCAGTCCCTCAGTAACACTTGAATGTTGGATGTTGACAGAATGACTTGGGGGGCCACAGGAGCCTGGTGAACAAGTGGACCACTTTTCTAAAGGCCCGGCTCGTCTGCTCTGTGCCCGGGAGTAACGGCATCGACACACACTTTGACGAACTGCGTAAGTGAATGATCAAGTGTTTCCATCAATTGTTGTTTTTGTTTTTTTTGTTAATGGATATTTTTGTTTGTTAAAACCCTAACTACTGTAACTCATCCCTCCCTCTCAAACTCTTTAGAATTATTATTTTTAGATAGTCAGTGCTCTGTTGGCTGTGTCTGGACGGTACATGCGATTATGTTACTTCCAGTATGACAAGAATTTTTTATTACATTTTATTATTAGCTGCAGACAGAGTGCAGTGGTCTCATTTTGTCATCAAGTGTTGCTGTTACAATCTACTCACACAAAAAGTCTTAACATCTTCACTCATCAACTTAATCTGTTGATGTTGTGATAAAAGCCAAGCTGCTAATTGTTCATTTCAACATGCTTCACTCCCGACTGTTGCCAGCAGAGGGCCTCAGAGTGCGAATTCTCCTCGTGCTAATGTGAGATCATCTAATGTCTTTTTCCAGAGGACGTCTTCCTCATGAGCACGAAGGATCCCAAGAGTCCAATCATCTACGCAGTCTTCACCACTTCCAGGTAAACCACACTATGCGCAAATCTACTCTGCCATTGTACCTTTGGGCAAAACACTCCACCTTCCTCACCTGTGTGAAAGTAACAGAAGTAGTGCAGATCTAACTCATCCCTTTTCCCTCTTCAGTAACATCTTCAAAGGCTCGGCGGTGTGCATGTACAGTATGGCTGACATCCGGAGGGTTTTCCTGGGTCCGTACGCTCACAGAGATGGGCCCAACTACCAGTGGGTGCCGTTTCAGGGGCGCGTTCCTTACCCACGACCCGGGACAGTAAGTCAATGTGACCCTGACACACGTGCACAATGGACTTTTAGCCTTTTTCTAACATTGTTCCCACATCAGAAACATACCTGGAGTTGTATTTAGCTTCATTCACGCTAGTTTAATGAATCCTGTTCAGTAAGTCCTCTCTTTATGAACCTCAAAAAACACTAATTTCCCAGATTTGTGACGTCAAAGGTAAAGCTCCGAGGTTTTCTGTGCTTTTTCAAGTTCGTAAATCATCACCAGACATGTTCTGAGCATTTCTTGCGCCAAATTACATTCATTACAACTGCGGGCTCACATTAGCATGTCAGGGGCAAGGTTGTTTATCATCCTTATGTAAATCCCTCTGCTGCCAGTAGATGGAGCGCTAACTCAATTACATGGATAACGCTTTTAGAAGATAGATTATAAAACATGAAATGCTAAAGGTAAAGGTAAAAAATGTGCATCTTTAACCTCAAAGTATGATGTGAATTGCCATATTGATTAAGACCCAATTCAAACGGTCTGGATGACAACATTGCATTTTTGTAAAGGATCATGGTCTCTGTAATTCCTCCTGCTACTTTGCATTTTAGGCCCAGGAACTTGTCATTCAACAATTTGTAGACGTCCGCAATGTAATTTTAAAGGAGATCTATTATGCTTATTTCAATTCCTTAATATTGAACTAGTAGATCAGCATTGTACATTTTGTTCGTACATTTTAAACTGCAATATGGAGATAAGTCTGTTATCTAAAGTTCGGGAACAGGACCACACCTCATCCACGCCCCTTCCGGTGACTACTCTATTTAAACTTCCCGGTCACACACACCAGTGTTCGTTATTTCGTGCCCCTACCTCCCACCCTCTTCTAATTATTCAGTCTTATCCTTTAGTCGGGGGGTATCGAGGCCCGGGAGCCTGCTGCCCTCATCGCTAGAAGCCCCAAAACGGCATTGATCATCTACTCTCATGCATTTTATCGTTCTTGATAGCTAATAAACTTCTGCATCCAAGCTTGAGGTTGTGGTCCTTGCTAGTGAAATTGGTCTAAAACGGCTTAGTAATAGAAACAGGTCCATTGACTTTCTGTTAAAAACTGCAGAAGTGATAAACCCGCCTCTTCATTGTGACATTTCTCATGTTTTTGTTCGTGAAAAGTGGCTACATGACATTTTAGAACTCTACATGTATCACTTGGAGTCTTAGTTTTTCAAATAATTACAACTAAGTACAGAGATGTGGGCGGGGATAGGGGAAGATGAAAACGGGAATTTGCTGAACACAGGAACCTCAGTTACAGGACAATACAGGGTTAAATCAAACATTCATTCATTCATTCATTCATTTTCTACCGCTTATTCCCGTTTGGGGTCGCGGGTGACTGGTGCCTATCCCAGTGACTTTGGGCCTTAGGCGAGGTACACCCTGGACAGTGGCCAACTCGTCGCAGGGCTAAATCAAACATGCAGCAATCAATTTAAATAGAACTTTGAGTCAACTAATGATGAAGAAACACTGCTGTAACAAGAGTAAAAGCTCATTAAAGATTTTTGCACAACATGTCCCCTTTAAGACAATATCACAATATCTAATTATATTTTTCAGAATACAAGAATTACAGGTGACGCGACTGGAATGCAAATTAACTAACGCTTTTCCGTTCAGTGTCCGAGCAAAACCTTCGGAGGATTTGACACGACGAAGGACCTTCCCGATGAGGTGGTGACTTTCGCCCGAGCCCACCCCGCCATGTTCAACCCCATCTATCCCATCAACAACCGGCCCATCATCGTCAAGACCGACGTGGACTACCAGTTCACCCAGATGGTGGTGGACAAGGTGGAGGCGGAGGACGGACTGTACGACGTCATGTTCATCGGCACAGGTATGGAAAGACACAAACGGGGGAGTGTTCGTGGATGGATGAACGTCGGTGCTCAGACTTTGTGATTGCACGTTTTCTTTTGCAGACATTGGGACGATCCTGAAGGTGGTGTCCATCCCCAGAGGGTCCTGGCACGATCTGGAGGAGGTCCTGCTGGAGGAGATGACTGTTTTCAGAGTATGTTTTCAATGCTTGCTTAGTACAACCTTCTCAAAATAACCTTTCGTTTTTGGATTGTTTACTATTAATAATATGTATTGATTTTGTTTTTTTCTTATGCTTTACAGGAACCTACTGCCATCACTGCAATGGAGCTCTCAACCAAACAGGTACCGATTTAAGTTGTTAGGAACTAAATGGGTTTAAGGTTTTTTTTTAATATTTGTCATTTGCAAAAAATAAAAATAAAATTGGCTGTGTAACTTTAAACTTCAAATGTTATTCACACACTGACTTTAGTCTATTAAGCCATGTTTCCACTGGTTTGGAGCGAATCGTACGGTCCAAAAGTGTATCTGCTGTCTTAAGACCATTGAAGATAATACCTTCAAAGTAGTTTGGTCCTCTTCTACTCACTTTGGCTTTGACTCAGGGTCTGCTTCAGCTAAACTGGAGCTACAAACCATGGCAACGTCATTGATCAAGAGAGAACACATGCTCAGGCCAAAACAGGATAACGAAAAGCAGATATAAACAGAAAAGAATAATTTCGATCCAAATGCTGACTTGATCTTGTGATATACTGATGCTAATTTATATGTTGATCCCATATGTTTTATGTTTGTTGAGGCTAGCACATGTTAGCGTCAGTCGTTTGGCGGCAGATAGCGCAGCGATTAGCAGTCTCGCTTCACAGCAAGAAGGTCCTGGGTTCAATCCCAAGCCGCAAGATGTCTTTCTGTGTGGGGTTTGCATGTTCTCTCCATGTCTGCGAAGGTTTCCTCTGGGTGCTCTGGTTTCCCCTACCTCTAAAAACATGTACAATAGGCTCCTCCCCCAGGGGCCACGTCACCCTTGAAAAAGAGGTTTCGATCTCAATGGGTTCTTACATGGTTAATTAAAGGTTTAAAAAAAAAGTTGTTTCCTGTTTATCAACGTATGGCACTCAAGTTTAGAGAGAAAATGTTATATTTCCAGTGAAGGCATCCAACACACCCACTAACAATCTATGACAGGTTCTCATTATTATGACTAATTAGGACTTAGTTTGGTGAGAGGGCACCTGTTTTAAATATGTATTAATTATTAATGAATTTATTTGTGAAGTTGCAGAAGTTGCAGTTTGTGAAGAAATTTTGATCAGTTTAAAATTATAGGAAGTAGTGCTGAGTTCTAAAACAGAATCCATCTGTGATGTCATCAGAAAGCGACACGCCATCGAAAATATAGAGATAATTTACACAAAACGGACACATTTTTCTGACAGTTTAAACCATCATTCAACAAAATAAAGGTGTAATCAGGTATTACTATGTCTGTGATGAGCGGCAGGCCATCTTACTGGGGGCCCCTTCAGGTTGGGGGCCCAAGGCAATGGTTGCCTGTTGCCTAATTGTAAAACCCCCACTGAACGCTTTAGTGAAATGTGTTGTCTTACCTGTCTTGACTTTAAAGTGCCCATGACAGGTTGAAATAATCAATTTTACCAAAACACAGTTAAGATCGTTAAATTCTCCGAAAGAATTAACCAATTTTATCCCAGTTTGGCAAAGTTTAAATGTTAACTTCCTGGTTGTAAAATCACACCATCACACTAGGATTCTGTAACTGTTACCTAGCAACCATGTTGTATACTGGGTCAAAACTTGAATTAATGTTTAAAGGATCAGAAAAATGTGTTTCTTGGTTGTGTTTCTCTGCTCTACTTCCTGTGCATTTCACCATATTTTTCAACTTTTCTTCCCAAATTGACACTTGATTGGTGTAAAACTCCTATTCATATTTACAACAGGGTTCATTCCACCAAACAGAACAAAACGTGAAAAAGATAAATAAATAACTTGAAATTAAAAACCTGTCATACATACTTTAAAGAGAAGTTGAAACGTAGCGCTGAGGCATGGAGTGAAGTGAAACAAATGCACCACAAACTCGTTATTTCTCAACATCTTTTTGTGAGTGGCTGAAATCGAATGTAAAAATACATTCATTGCCTGTTTTGAAGACTGGTCAAATTCCGACAGTCACATTTTACTACTGTTCAGACAGAGATCCCTTAAGTGGGGTATTCCCGACTTAACACAGTTTTTACGGTTAGATTGCGCTAATCTCTCCTGCGCAGGTGACACGTTTTGTTTTAGGAAAGTTGGAGCTAGAACAAAGAGCCGCTTGTCCGTGCATTCTGCAGATTTGACGAGCAGACATGTCAACACAAAGACACTGACAGTTCGCTAATCACTTTAAATGTAGGGCAGAAGACAGAGGTAATTGGCGGCCTGCGGTGTGCGGGCCTGTCAGCCTGCCGCTCGTGTAAACAGAAGCTCAGCCAAAAACACACACCAGGTATTAGCGCAGGTGGATAGTAATCTGTAAAATTAAAGTGCCCATGACAGGTTGCACTACTCACTGAACTAAAATGCAGTTAAGATAAATTCATTCATTCATTTTCTATCGCTTATTCCCGTTCCTGGGGTCGCGGGTAATAAGTTAAGTTAAGTTAAAATAAATATATTTCAGATTCTAAAATCTGCTAAAATCTTTACAAATTTTCCCTAGTTTGGCTATTTTGGGGGGTTTTTACTTTTATTTCCTGGTTGTAAATGATGACATCACACTAAGAAATTACCAAGAAACCATCCTTTACACCGGGCCAAAACTTCTAATGTCATGGATAATTTTTTTATTTGACAAAGAAAAATACATGTGAACACCTTTATTTTCTTGAATCTAAGTTTAAAGGGTCAAAAAAGTTGTTTACTTTGTGTAAATTATGCTTAACCTTTGTCTCCCCAGTGTGATGTCATCAGTTTGTTTACGTCCTGTAATTTTCAACATATTTTTCTACTTTTCTCCACAAACAGCGACCCTGATTGGTGTAAAACCATAATTTATATTTCAAGAAGTGTTTCTTCACTGAATAAAGTAAAAAACAAAAAATCATACAAACCTGTCAAAAGCACTTTCAGTTTTCTTTTTTCTTTGTGTGCGTATGACAGGTTTTTATGAGGACCACACATTCATGCGGCGTTAAAAGACAGAGAATAAAAAATGTTCATAAATAATAGATAAATACAGAGTGTGCCAGAGTTTGGGGCCGACCACAGAGAAGGCCCTGCCCTCTTGGTTCTAAGGCTGGTCTTAGGCCCCCGGACCTCAGAGTGTAAATCTGAATGAGGTCCGAGACGTACTGTGGGGCCAGTCCATTCAGATCTTTAAAAACAAACAATAAAATCTTAAAAATGAACAGGAAGCCAGTGCAAAGACACAAGAATCAGAGTAATGTGATCGCGTTTCTTGGTTCCTGTTAAAAGTTGTGCGGTGGAGTTCTGGACTAACTGTAAGCGAGAAGAGCGTGCGTTGTGCGAGATGCCAGAGTACAGTGCATTATTATAGTCCAGACGAGAGGAGATATAAGGGTGCGACTTGCTCAAAATGGTTGAGTAAAATGGCTTAACTTTAGATAAAAGACGAAGGTGATAAAAGCCTGATTTAACGACTGCACTAATCTGTTTGTTGAGTTTAAAATCACGTCGAGGTTGGTGGCGAAGGGATGAACATTAATTATAGTCATATTATTCTCTTGAAATCTTGTGTGAAATTACAATTATACCATAATATCCAGGGAATAATAACAACAAAATGTAAAATGTTTTCATCTCAACTTTGGGCTTTAATTAACCATCATTTTATTCTGCGTCCATAGCAACAGCTGTACTTGGGCTCGGACATCGGCGTGTCCCAGATGCCCCTGCACCGCTGTGAGGTGTACGGGAAAGCCTGTGCCGAGTGCTGCCTGGCCCGGGACCCCTACTGCGCCTGGGACGGCTCCGAGTGCTCGCGATACTTCCCCATGGCCACCAAGAGGTAACACACGCACTGTATGGAGGGACTCAAACTAAACACGGGACTAAACCTGGACTTGACTAAAACCAGGACTGAGCTCAACCCAGGAAGTGTGAATGCACCTGTTGTAATAATATATCCGTAAATATTCACACAAAATGAGAGTAGTTTTATAAATGTCACCATGTGGTTTTATACTTGTTGTGATAAAGATCAGGACCCTCCTAAAACTATTCATGAAAGGTCCAGTTTTGTCCTATGTGTGTGATTTTTTGTTAGTTTTCAGCGCAGGAGAATGTAGATTAGTTGCTGGTTTTATCGATTAGTTATCAGAGCTATTCAACTACATTTTCCTGAGGGTCAGAAATGTGAACAACCATCAGTTTTGAGCCACTCACAATAATGATTATACAACAACAGCTAAATAAAATTTTTGAGGGGAAAAAAAAGATGAATAAATATAAAGCCTTTATCAACATTACTCTGCAAAATTGTACTGCACTGAATCAGAATGAAACCAGGTCTAAAGCTGAATTAAACAAGACTTCAACCAGGCCCCACACCAGGACTAAACCAGTAAACAAGAGATAATCTTTTTGTTAATATGAAAATAACCCGCCGGCCGGATTTGCTCAGTTTGGAGGGCCTTATCTGGCCCGCAGGCCTTAAGTTCAATAGACTTGGGTTATTATCTAATTTTCAAAACCCCATAATGAGAGCAATAAAAGTGGGTGAGTGAGGTTTTTTTTTTTTTTTTTAACGATATAATTATTCAAATTAAAATGATGATAGTGCATAATTATAGCAGCCAGTCTAAGTGCTGAAGTATCATATAATAAAATTAGCATCTACAATAGAATAAAGCTCACGACAAACACGCAGGCAAAAGTACCAAGTTGTCAGTCAAAATAATCATTATCATTTTCGAAACACAATCAGGAGAATTCACCTACTGCTCATGATTAGACGAGACAAAAACGCAACGAATCACTTTAAATACTGGACACTGTCTTGTTGTTACAAAGCCCCACACCCTTCCTTTTCTCTCCTAAATAAAGAAAAATAAAACTCCCGCACACTCACAAAACATAATAAACAGCACATAGCCAAACAGATTATATTTCCTAAACACATTATTTTCCGTCAAGGCGCACACGAGCTGCACCAGAGGCATTCAAGAGCCGCACATGACTCTTGAGACGGCGCTCGAAGATCCCCGTCCTAGATGTTTTCAGTCAGATTTTATAAACACTTCCTCGAATCTCTCCAGACTGCATGCCGCTCATATTTCCAGCAGGAAAAGTTCAAAATCCAAGCTGCCTCACGCGCGCAACAGAACCGAGACGACGACCCGAGGTGGTGCCTGCCGCCCGAGAGCTGCTAACCTCTCCGCTAACCACTCTGCCACTGGTGTCGTATCCTATTTTTACTTGAGTTCAGCTCAGACGCAACTCTCCCAGCTCCAATTACCGAAGAACAACAGCCGACGGAGGAGATCTTTGGCGTTTCCATAGCTCCGTCAATTGTTGTTTACAGAAAATATCTTGGGGGCTGTACTCGGCGCTGGATGTGTGCGCCGCGGAGTGTTGTATTGTATTGTGCGGCGCTGAAATGACTGATGGGCTCTGGATTCCTCGGCCGCACACACCCTGTAATTAAAGCTGGCTGCGATGCTCCGCGCTGCCTCCTGTTGGTTTATCTATTTGTGTTGGACGCTGGCTGTAACTGAAGCGCGCTCTCACACATGCAGGAGATTCCCACGCGTTAGCCGAGCGCAGGGTCGTTAGCGTGATGATGTTTGACGAGCAGGAATGAAATGAAGTAAAACAGGGATTGAGTAACTTGCTGGGTTTAGTCTAGGGCTGGGTAAACAATTATCACAATTTTCTTGGGCCCAGATAATGATTTTTGATTTGATCTCGATTCATGTGATCTTTCTGACCAGTGCGATTGTGATTAGATTTGTGATTTATGTTTTAATAAATGGATTCAGTTCAATAATTCACATTTTAAACACAGTTTTGTTGCTTTTAGTCATGGTTTTGTCACGTTCATTTGTGTTTGTCATATTTAAATGCATCGTTGTCACTTTTTAGTCATGCTTCTGGAACTTTTTGTCGAGTTTTGGTGCATTGAGTTGTGTTTGTTGTTTGTCGGTGCATTTTTATCACTTTTGGTCACGCTTGTTTGTCGCTTGTTTCAGAACATGTTTGTGGAAATCCAAACTACAGCGTTAACAGTTTTTATTCAAATCAAAGCAAGACATTTTGTTGTTCGTGGAAGAAATTATTGTACTTCAAAGATTGCAGCCTTTGTCATTAATTGCTAATTGCATCCATTAAAATTGTGTAATTGTGCAGCTCTGGCCTTTAAGAGGTAAATAAAGGTAAATAAAATCTGCTCTGAGGCTTCAGAGGCTAAACAACAGGAAAAAAAAGTGTGTTTGAACAGACAGCTGCATTAAAGAGACAACGATTTCACAAAAATAGCAGGTTGTCTCAGGGACGAGCTCAGCATTCGACTTTTATCACCGTATCACCCAGACCTAGCCATGGTTTTCTTGCATTGTCTTTGTCGTAGTGTTACAGTGTGACTTTGGGTTCGGTGTTATTGTAAAGCAGAACTAAGAAACATTTGACCAGATTAAACCATGTGGTCCGTGTGGTGGTTGTAAATGTATTTTCGGAGCATTTGAAGCCCCTGTCTGTGCAGGAAAACAGCTGCAACTTTCTTGACAGGACAACTCTCCTGAAAAACCTTGACTCTCTTTTTATATTTGGTGACATGAAATGTTTTTGTATGTGACTGTACTTCCTTATTTCAATAAAAAGGAAGGGAAAAAAACTGAAAAAAGAAGCTTTTGCGTCTTTTTACTGGCAGTGTATTTTCCTGACCTGCATGAGCTTTTCACCACCAGAAATGATTACGCTTTAAAGCTGAGGTACCTAATTTTCACAAAGAAAAACTGGAAATAGGTATTGAAATGTGTCTAACTCATTTCTAGCTCTCGCAAACCCTTTAGCACATCGTTAATATCCACGAGTATTCATTTTCAGGCACGAGCGCAGCTTTAGAACACAGCCAATCAGAGCGCAGCTTTCATCTGTTATTTCTGGTTTGACGAGACATAAAGTGCTTAATTATTAGAGCCAGACAGCGTGCAGTGATCTAATTTTTGTCACAAAGTGTTACTACAATGAACTCTTTGGAGGAAAACGAAAAAAAGAAAAAAAAAAGACAGGCACCCCAGCTTTAAGTACAATTAAAATGGCATTTAGCTAAAACAGAAACAAATTCAAACCAGTTACACTTTTTGTACATTCCATAAAATTAATGTAGAGTAGTAAAAGTGTATTATTGGCATGTCAAACAGTATTAATCATGTAGTCAAATAAAAACGTGTGTTGGAATGGAGCTCAACAGTAAAATTAACAATAGTTTTTCCACAGACTTTCCAAAAAGCCAAACATTAAAAGTTTCATGTCTATGTGGATTACTAATGTACTCATGTGTGAATAATGCACTTTGGTTTCAGTCCAAAAGCCACATTGTACCACTTTAAATTCTACAAAATGTTTTAAAAATGTTAAGCAGATTGTTATCATTGATCCATTTATTTATTTCTTTGGAGAATCTATTGGGGGAATGAAATGGAAATGTACGCACTGTTTATTTAAAAGTCCCTCTAACTCACTGTCTTAAAGTTACTAAACCCAAAATGCGCCAAAAATGACCTTCTTGTGTTGTTTTTCAGGAGGACGAGGAGGCAGGACATCAGAAACGGAGACCCGCTCACACAGTGCTCCGACTTACAGCACGACGGTAAATAAACTGCAAATATGATCCCATTATGTTTTACGGCTCCCTGTGCGTTTGTAACATATAATTACCGCGGACAAGATTCCACTGCAGTCCAAACCCCCCACTCGCACTCCGCCGTCCAAAAGCAGCCTCCAGCTCCAGTCGCCTTCTGAGAACTCCCACTTTCACAACCACAAAAGAGCATGTTAGTCCAAGAGCTGTTCGAGTGACCGCGAGCGTTTCAAAGTCTGTTTTCTTTAACAATTTCATCTTTTCATCTTTTTTTTCTTTATTTTTGGATCTGTACTCAAGTTAATTCACATGCAATACAAACAACATAAAATCTGATTACTGGAATAATCAGATAACTCAAAAATGTATGGATTGATGTGATTTTTGGTGGATGTTTCCAGCTCTAGAGAAATCTGATTTATCAAAAAAATCTGGTGGCACGTGTCAGTGAATGGGGTTTTAGAGAAATTGTTGTATTTGGAAGACAAATTACAATGAATTTTAAAATAACTTTCAGTCTTTAACATTTTTTCTTTAAATTTTGTCTTAGACACAAGACTTCCTTGTCAAAAACTGCACAATGCAAGCTAGTTAATTGATTAATCACAACTAATTGATTATTGAAATAACCGTCAACTAATTAAGTAATCGAATACTTGCTAACTGGTCTATACGTGGAGTGTTTTTTAACCAAAACCTGAGAAAATATATTTTATGAATCAAACTGAGCTGCAATTTCAAGAAAATTAAGTGAAAAATGTGTAAATTTTGTGTATTTAATGAAAACTCTCTTTTGTCCATAAACGTACTTCACCAGATCCTCAAACAGCACTTCAGCTTCATCTGGGTCAAATGTAGTAACACATACTTTCATCATGTGACTTTTGCATTCTCAACATTTTTGACAGAATGTCCTGAAGCATTTATTGACATGTAATTCTTACCCTGATTTATTTTTTATAATTGTTTTATTTTTTATTTTAAGTTAAAAAAAATAGGCAAAATTTGAATATATAGGACACATTTTTCGGATCTAGTTTACCCTAAAAAGATACTGAAAATCTCACAAAATGAACCAAGAAATCCTGGTTCTGCCCATTTTTCAAATTTACATGATTCACATTCACACATACAGATTCACATAATTATTATATATGTATATGTTTTGTTTTTTCAATGTTCTTGAATGTTGGCGGCCAGCTAGCTTTTGTTTATTTCCTCATGGTAATTCTTTCCGATGAGGGAAGGCCTGACTGGTAGAACGTCATTTGCGGTTTTCAGTACATATATTATTTTAAGTTCTACAACATGACATTCCAAAAGCGAATACTGTTTAAAGGTCAATAACACAAATAACATGTATACTTTAATACACCACACGATATAAACAGACTCTCCTCATAGTAAATCACATTGATTCTAGTGAGACTTTCATTGCCTCACAGTTTTATTGGAAGTGCAGAGGTAAAAGTGAAGGACACAGAGTAGATTAGTGCATATGGCAGATAGCATTCCTCGCCTTTAGTTCCGGCCCATTACCTCCAGAGCCGGCTGCTGTGGAGGCGCTGCCAAATCTGCCAGTGATTAATAACTTCATGTATTCAATGCAATGCTAATGTCAATATTTCTGAACACGAAAACTCCAAGTCAAGCTGAGTTTTAGTTATTATAATACCAAATGTGTAATTCAGTATGCGTTTCAAACTCAAAATGCAGTTTCGAGGTTGGCACGTGCAGAGAAGTTACAATATCCATGTGGTATTCTTTGCTTCGCGTATACATAAATGTTTTGATGAATACGCGAAGGAAATTGCAACACAGTAAGCAAGTTGTCGTTCCCAATGGCAAACCAACAATGGATTGCAGAAGATCGTAGTCACCAGAGATGTCAAACTCAAATAGAAAACAGCCGAGAAGCCACAAAGTAGGGCCGCAATTCTATAACATTTTTAGGCCTCATAAAATACAACGGTTCGTAAATCCATTCCCAGCAGTCCCGCACGACACGTCAACGTCCGCACGAGGTCATTCCCACAGCATTCTCCTTTCCTTGTGTGAGAGCAAAAACAGCAGCACAACATGGATAGGCTTCTTCACACATTTTTACGCTTATTTACGTTTAAGATATGAACTATTAGAAATGTTGTGTGTCTTTAAATACAAAGTGGGCTGATAGTTACATAGTCTGGAGAAATTGTGGCTGTCATGTTGTCTATCGTTTTGTGTTTTGAGACTGGCCAAAAGTCCCAAAAAACATGACGGAGATGAATAAAGCACAGCAAATTATTATCAACATTAAAAGAGCTGTACCTGATTTTTAATTTTCTGAATAAAACATATTCTGCGCAAGTAGTTTGTGTACAATGCATTAGCTGCAAGTTGGATCATACATACAGTTCATTTTCATTCTTGGCTCTTTGTAAATGTTTAAAGACTTGCCATGCCATGTGACGCTGATCGATTTTAAGATATTCATGATCGTTTGTAACATTAGCATGACTTAAGCAACAGCCAGCTATCAATAGAACAATAGATCTAAGACAATAATAGACCTTAGCCACAGGTGAAACTGGGCAGGGCCAACTATTAAACTAACAAAGTCAGACCAATTATCGAGTTTCAGGTGACAAACAAACAATTTTCCAAACATAGGCAGGCATTCGGTGACTCCTCCCTGGGGGCAGGACTCTCACTACTTAGAGTAGCATATAAGCCCGAGTTCCCTTACCAGCTCTCAGATTGACAATGACTTTTGGATAAAAGTCGAAACGTCTCGATCTTCAAACAGCGTATGACAACCCCTGAAACCCTTTCTACGATTGACTTAAGTTGTAAAAAGTGCTCAATGTAAACCCGTGAGTGCTTTTTGCTTCCAGTTCTTTTGGTTTATCGTTGCTAATCATTGCTGTCTTCTTTCTTCATCAACAGTTAAACGATAAAAAGTGACATTAAGTTTACCCTTTCCTGTTGGTGCAGCCAAACGCACAACAGGAGATCGCCTTTTTTTCTTGTAAAATCAAATCAGCTGATTAAAGCCTGTTGTGGGACGCTGGATTTTTTGTTAATTTATTCCTTTTTATCTATCATTTTGATAAAAGGAAAGTATCAAGCTCCTGGACATGTTAATAATAAAAAGAAAGCTGTAACCCTCTTATTTACAGTCAAATCTGGGATGAATTAGAGTCAGTTTGAACTCCAAAAGCACAAATTTAAAAATTACACTTAAATTCTGAAAAATTTAATTGGAGTTTTTTATGGATTCCGCCTGGACTTTTTTTTACTTTATTAGAAGTCCCTAAAACTCATGTTTAGTTAAATTAGCTTCAGCTTTGAAAGAGGCAATGTCCAACAAATGCCCAAACCAGTGTCAATCGGACCCAGCTACAAACACCAGCTTCACTCGTTCATATATTTAACCAAGAAAATTTAGACTTAAGATTTTTGTTTTCCTCTTTGCAGAGCTTGTTTCCAAGTGTAATCAGAGTAAATCAGACACAAGAGGACAAAACTACAGGGTCTCAGCTTCACAAAGAATAATTTGAGCTCCAAAGGGTTCAAGAACAGCTTCAGTTTGAAACAGGCCCGAATGATAACGATTTCAATGGACAGATTTTCAGAGTTTCCATCATTTCCTGTGCACAGACGGCGCGAAAGTGGGCGTTCCTTTGACGACACATGCAAAGGGTCAATAACCAGCTCATAGGGCGAAAATAAAACCACTGAGTGCCTTCTGCATCTGATTTTAGAACATTTCACTCTCCGAAAAACGTTAGCATGCTAGTTTTTGTTAGCTTACCGTGAATTGAATGACAACAAAGAAACTACGATGCGCAAAACATGTGAGAAAATTAGGAATATCTTTGAACCGCTGCAAAGAGTTTAAAATGAACTTGTTCTGTTTTTCACATTTTTTAATAATCCAGTACACGCCTTTTAGATCAGGAGGGTTAGCACACTGCAAATACCTAGTGACAAGCTGCCCCAAAGCCATAGGAGCCAAGTTTCCCTTCAGAAACAATAAAGTCTACTTAACCACAGTACAATGTCATCATTATGAGCTGCTGATATTCTTGGAAATCAGCGCTGACTCTTTCACACATGACTTTGGTTAAATTGAATAGTGCTGGACTGTCTATTGTCCCGCAGTAAGAGTCAGACACCAAATTAAACTCTATGTGACAGGTTAGACTGCACATTTCACTAAAACGTACTGAACATGATTAGATTTAAGATTTTACGAAAAATGTTGCCTATTTGTCCCCAGTTTGACCGTTTTCGTAATGTTTAAAATTGTAATTCCTGGTTGGTCATGGGCAGCAAATGTGACATAGTAAAAGGTAATTCCACAACTGTGACCTAGCAACCATTTGGAAAACAAGGGCCAAAATGCGAATGTGAATGTGAATTACACTATAGTTAGGATTTGACAAATAATAATACCTGATAACACATTTATTTAGTTCAATGACCACTTAAACTGTCAGAAAACGCGCCGATTGTCTGTAAATTATCTCTTTTTACGATGGCACGTCGCTTTTTGATGACATCACAGAGGGATTTTAGAACTCAGCACTACTTCCTGTCATTTTAAACTTTTATTTTTCCAAATTTATTCACAAACTGCAATTTCACAAATGTAAAATCATACTTAAGGTTTACCTCAGGTGCTAATCCATCCAACCAAACAAATTCATAATTACAATATCATGAGAACCTGTCGTATAGACTTTAAACCGAGATGGGGTTCTTCCGGGTGTTGGGTGTGAGAGTATGCTAGCTATGCCCCTCATGAAGGTGTGATGTTGTGTGTCCAGAGGAGCTGAACGGGCTGACCACGCTGCAGGACAAGACGGTGTACGGAGTGGAGAACAGCAGCACCTTCCTGGAGTGTAGCCCCAAGTCCCAGAGAGCTCGGACCCACTGGCAGTACCAGCGCTCTGGGGATGAGCGCCGGGAAGAGGTGGGTTCAAGCTGCACAAATCTCATCTGTGGAATTATGGAGATGGTTGAGTTCTGCTGCGTTTAACTCAACTTGCTTTCAATTACAAGTCTTGGGCAATTTTTTTATCTTGTAAAGGTAAAATTTGCTGGCTAGGGGTAATTAGCATTGCAGCGACAATACTTAACCCCCCCCCCGTTACGTGTAGGACTTCAGGGCGGTACGCTAACAAGGTCTCAGAAGAACTGGGTTGTAGAAAAAAAGGACGTGGTTGTTGGAAAGTAAACGGATTGTTATGTTGACGTTAAAATACAGCAGGCGACGCTAGCATAGCAGTAGAATTTAGCAGCTGTTCTTAGCATTCTTAGATATTTACACAAATCTGGGTCATTAGACCTCTTTATTCTTCTTCATGTCTTTGTATTGTATTGTATATGTACATTTCTTCCCCCACTGAGGTCCATTAGTAAAACCTAGCCACCTTTTACAGTCCTGGTACTTTTTTTTATTAATTACTTAATTCATTCATTTTCTACCGCTTGTTCCTGTAAGGGGTCACAGGTGACTAGAGCCTATCCCAGTGACTTTGGGTCTTAGACGGGGTACACCCTGGACAGGGGCCAACTCGTCAAAGGGCTAACAACTTTTTTTAAATTCTAGTCCCAACTTGATGCGCAAACCAAGTAGGAACTAGGGACTGGAGTCACACTTTTTTAGCCCCTGTTCAGGAGCAGGTACATTGCAGTCAGACCAGGAGCCTTTTTTTAACACATAAGTACATATAAGGAAATATCTCATATCTTATTCATTTTCTGACTTGGGCAAACTTTTTTGATGCAAAAGAGCAATAAATTGGACACAGTAAGCCCAAAAATCCTATTCTTAATTACTAAGTATTAGCTGAAATTCTAAATAACTGGATTTTTGTGTTTTTGTGCATCACATGCAGTTTCAAAAAGAGTGGGATAAAGGGGGGAAAGAGCTTAAGAACTTAACTGATTAATTAAATGTTATAATGTACACTTTCAGCCTCTGTTGAGACAGGGACAGGGGGTTCCTCTGACCAAATAACAACTGCGCGATTATAGGGCTTTAGTTCTTGGGACTGTTCTATACAAAAGGTCTGGAAGTTAGGACTGTGATAGATAAGATAGTTCCTGTTCCTGTTGGGTGACAACATTTAGAGAGTGGCAAACTTCGAATTCATGACAGACGACTTCCACTTCAGCTGAAATGTATTTTAATGATTACATAGAAAGATACCATATTTCAGCTTTGTAGTCCATAGTATTTACCAGACAGTAAACAAAACAAGTGCATAAACCCTGTCTTTTCTCCTCAGGTCAAATCCGAGGAGCGTTTCATCCGCACAGACCAGGGCTTGCTGATCCGCACGCTCTCCAAGTCGGACTCCGGCGTGTACATCTGCCAGGCCGTGGAGCACGGCTTCATGCAAACGCTGCTGAAAGTCACCCTGGAGGTCATCGGCACGGAGCGGCTCGACAACCTCCTCCACCGCGCCGAGGAGGGGGGCGGGGCCAACGTCTACGCCCCACCCCCGCCCCAGGAGACGCCCAATCAGAAGCTGTGGTACCGCGACTTCCTGTCCCTGGTCAACCATCCCACTTTGCACAGCGTCGACGAGTTCTGCGAGCAGGTTTGGAAGCGCGAGAGGAAACACCGGAAGCAGAAGGCGCACATGGTTCAGGCCCAGCAGCAGCAGCAGCAGCAGGCAAAGACGATACAGAGTCCGAGCGTTCACGTGCACAGTCAAATGCACGCTCCGAGTTTGGCGGCGAAATGGAAACATCTTCAAGAACGGCAGAAGGGGCGGAATCGGAGGACCCACGATATACAGAGAGCTCCACGCAGCGTCTGATCCACTCCACTGACTGGACTTCCAAATCTCTAACCAGATTTTAAGACTGGAATAATAGACAATGATGAACGGTTTGGACTTTTACGGAACGCCTGCAGGAATGTGGACACTGGATGACACAATTCAATACAGTAGTGTAAAGACGTAATACGGACATTTTGAAACTGGTTGGGAGACTTTAGTAACATTAGCTACTTTGATGCGCTGCTTTGTGGTTTGTTGTCATCTTTCGGACAGCCATTTTTTTTTTCCTCAGTGGAGTCTAATAAATATATGATCAAAGTTAAATAAAAACTATTTAATTAACAGGACTAAATTGAGACTGAAACCATATCTGGGGCAAACAAGGACTGCTAAAATGGCAAAGAAACGGCGTCGTTGATCGGTTAGCCTTGTTAGCAAGTTAGCGATGAATAAAAAAACATCATCGACGCTTCGAAAAGTGACGACATTACCACAAAGAGTAGCATGAAGATAGCTCGTGTCACCAGCGCACACTGTACATGGACTACATACTGAAAAGTGTCTGCGTCCTCCATGCATGCTAACTAGGTATCCCTTCATTAGCCACAGCAGATACCTTCGAGTAGTTTTACGATTCTGCGGGAGAAATAAACGGACTGTGGTGTTACAAGCACAAAATAAGCTATCGGGAGCACAGGAGAGGTACGAGGAGATCAAATGCCCAGGCACTGCAAGAAAACTGGGAACAGCGGTCACCGGGGCTCGACATTAACGACCGATGAAGGCTAGTTACGTGTTCAGTCAATAACATTTTTGTGTCTATGGGGGGAAATTTAAGTACATCAAGCAGCTAAATACAATAATAAGAGAAATGCTTAAACAAAAGGAGTCAGGAGCCAGGCAGGACAGATTAGGGAGCGTCAGCAAATCCCGTGTCAGTGCAGTAGGAGGAGAGTAACAGCCCTCATGACAAGAAAGTCGCTCCTCCGTGCCCTGCATCACTCAAGTCAAGAGAGCTGGGTGAACTCTGGAGACATATTGCCCATTAGATTTACGTTTACATTTTCATACCTAGCTGAAAATAATGTGCACAGATTAAGGTGAGACACTACCTGTGAATAGGAAAAAATCTTAAATTTAAAGATATCAATTGGAAACTTCTCCTGTGGTTTATTTACATAAATGTAAGAAAAAAAGTTTTTCATCATGTCATGTTTCATGTAGAAATAAGGCATTTTATGTGTAAAAATGTCCAAAAATACACATATTTGGGACATATAAAACTGAAAAATTGACAGAACCAAGTTTAAATTTCTTGGTTCCTTTGGTACACGTATTAGTTACAAAAAAAATTACAGAGAGGATTTTGGATTTCTTATTTAGTTTTTGAGCGTGAACGAGGACACTTGCAAAGAGTTTGAAATTAGTTCTATTTCACACGTTTTTTTAGATGAAAAAATTAGGTACAGCACCCTCAAACAAACTCATAGCGTTTTTAATGTTAATAATTTGCTCTAATTTGCATAAAAGAAATGTCACTGAAATTGCCATAGATACTGAACAATTTAGAAACTAGAACTAGCAAAACTGCGAAATAACAAATAATGTTACAGTCCCATTTTATGATATTAAGTGGATGTTTTACAACTTAAAATGCTTATAAAATCAACAAACAATCACAAGTCATTCAACCTTGATGCGCGCGCTTCCTCCATTACCACCTAGTGATGTCACAAGGTGGAACAAAGCTTTACGAGAAGCCAAAATATGCAAGATTAGGCAAACATGCATACAAACAAACAAAAACGAGGATACAACAGACTATGTAACTTTTCTGATGGAGGGTTCGCCACCTGCTTGTCTCCATGGAGATTACCTGGAATGCAGTGCAGCATGGGGACATTTGTCTGATTTGCATTTATTCCGCTAAAACAGAAAAGTTCCACGGTACACCTTTAAACAACATGAGAAAATAAGTTAATGTCGAGCCCTGACTGTCACTATATGTTTGAATATATGTAAAAGTGTAGCTGAAATGTAAATATTGTACTCAAAACGAAAAGGGAATAGCTTGCAGTTGTCTTTGTTGCATTTTGTTCTCGGTATAGTAATTTATTTATGAAAAGCAGTTGTGAACAGGGATATTGTGAACTAGTCTGTCCTCATGCCAAGAATCATTATTATATTTTATAATACTATGTTTCGTGGGTCGTAAAAGTTACTCCCATGTCAACAGCCATAAAAGCAACTGTCACTGGGATGCGTGCCTGCCAGATGCGTCATGTTCCTCCATTTTGTGCACAGCCTGTTTGATTTGTATTTATTGCTATTGAATATTATACGATGGTTCATAAAGTGCAGTAATCATTTTGGGGTTAAAGGGATAGTCGAGTATTTTGGTCATTTTAAGTACGGAGGAGCAGACAGATGTATTAACCTGTACTGTAACCTGGGTTCTATGAGTGTAAGTAACGTCCAACACTTTTTTTCATACGATTTGACTCGTTTAAAATAACTCTTGGGTTAGTAACGTTTATTCATGACATTTTAGCTGCCCAACAAAACAAATAAATAAAACAAAATTGAATAAAATATTAGAACGTCAATGGTCAGAGACAAAACGATTATCATTACGTTGAGCATTCATGTCCATGAGCAATTCACTTATGCCACATTTAATTAGTTTTGCAAATAAATTCTGCGCAAGTGCTGTCCGTTGAGGGAGAAAATAACATCATTTTGTGGACACTATGCTGCTGTTTACCTTATGTAAAGTCAGCACACCGTATGGTACTTATTTGAACATTCTATCCCTTTCATTTTAATGAGACAGCACATAAAAGGCTGTCATTTTGTTGTTTGTAGACAGCGTAGACAGATGGATGTTGGTCATTACATTTGCCAATGATCATTCAATGTCTAACTTGAACCTCTAGACTTATTTTTTGTTGGATGTTCTTGTCAAACCGCTATGTTTTCGCTGCTTTATTGTCCAGCAAAACGTTGGATTTATAAATAATTGTATATTCCCAGACTTCCCACAAAAATGTTTGGTCATTGGTTGTCAATCGCCAAAACAATCCTGGATGTTCATAGTTTGCGATATTTGGAAACCAACATTGATAATGAATTAGTGCTAACTTGTTGAATGGTGTCTGCTAATGGAATGCATAAGATTTATTTCCAAACACTTGATGGGTCTCGATAAAGTACAAAATCTCTTAAACAAAGCTGGTTTATGCTTCTGTCTTCTTCTCCACACTAAGATTAAAATGCTCAACTGTAAAAAGCAAAAAGAAACACATTTTTTTTTTAAGGGTAGTTTATTCAAGTACTTTGACAAAGCACTGACCTATCCCTCACAAGACCAATGACATATTTGTACTCCACTGGAAAATGCAACCTATATCTTGCAAACTTCAAAATCATAATAAGACATAATCAAACTGAATATAGTATCCATCCTCATGCATTTTATATGACACGTATTTCTGGATATATCCGTGTGTAAAACATGCACAACCCTGGAATGTAGCTGTGAACTATTTAAAATATTGTACATCTTTAGTTCTATGGGGCTCATAATACCTGGTGTAAATACAAATTTTATGGTCTATGTTGGACACTGTGTACTAGTGCATGTGGATGTAAGTGTTTGGCATTGTAGTCTGACCTTTGTTGTTAAAAAAAATGAAAAGATGTACATATTGATGCTGTTAGGGTTTGAGAAATTCTATGATTCTGTCCAGATACGAGTTCTGGAGTGACGCGCCAGAAAACAAAATGGAGGAATGGAAATGAGGAGGAAGATTTTGTGCAACCAGCTTTACAAGGGACTCGTTATTTGAGACTGAAGTTGGAGGCTTCGTGTGGACTGGACGCTGTGCTGAGGGTGGAGCTGGGTCTTGGCATGTTGCTGATATGATGTACTCTACTGATCTAATAAATGTCTTCATAAATAACTCATTTAACTGTGTGTGTTTAGTAAACGAACCATATTTTGCATAACTCTTTGGGAAAAACGAAACAGCACATACAGTATTTCACGCACATATGTATGGACTAATTATCATTTTATGAGTTGGATCTCACACCAAACGTGACACGGACTGGATTATTCAACTTTTTGTGATGGTGATCTTTTAAAGCTAAAGCTAAGGTAAGCAGCTAACGTTAGCCTTATATAAGAGTGGTTCATTCATAATTACAGGTCAGCAGTGCTTTGTTAAAACAGTCTGCTGTCGTCACAATGCATTGTGGTATGTCAGACAACATCCCACACATGTCATTTTTTAGGAGCTTGGTTTGACAGTGTGACTCATGAATACTTACTAAACATGTGTTGGAGGACATATCTGTGGACACAGATGATCATAAGTGGCCAGCAGGGGCGTCGGACTGGGGGGGTAAAGCGTTCTGGTTTCCTGGGGCCCAGGGCAGGGAAGAACCCTCAAAAGCTGTGTGACAGTGACAGTTTTTTGTTTTTTTAACTCAGTTCCATTTCTCAACTATTTAAACTATTTCATTTATTAAAATGCATTGTCAAGTCAAGTCAAGTCAAGTTTATTTTTTAAAGCACATTTAAAAACAACCACAATGGCCCAAAGCAAAAGCAATATAAAATACAATAAGACAAAACAGAGCATGCAGAAACGAGCTAAAATAAAATAATGCAATACAAATGTGCTGCTCAGCTTGTGTTAAAAGCCTGTGCAAACAAATGGGTTTTCAACAAAGTCTTAAAAATATTCACAGATTGTGCTGTTCTAAAGTCCAGAGGAGGACTGTTCCAGAGTTTGCGTCCTGCTTCAGAGAAAGCCCTGTCCCCTCAGGTTTTAACCGTGATCTCAGGCCGTCATGAGGTGTGCGGATCTCAAAGCTCCACTTGGAACATGGACAGACAGATGCTCAGAGAGATAAGGAGGAGCCAGCCCTTTCACACATTTAAAAACCATCAGCAAAATCTTAAGATCAATCCTGCAGCCGACAGGGAGCCAGTGACAGGAGAAATATGCTCATATTTCCTGGTGCCGGTGCAAACGAGCAGCAGCTTCTGGACCAACTGCAGGCGGTGGATGGAGGCCTGGTCTCACCCGGAGCACAGGGAGTTGCAGTTGTCCAAGCGGCTGGTTATAAATGCATGAATAACACGCTCTAGATCTGTACATTGTGGCTCAGTAAAGTCCTTGAGAGACTAAATACACTTATGCATGACATCTGGGGCCCCATCCTGTCTGTGTGAAACCCTGAGAGCCTGTGTGCTTGTGGACAGAGGGTACAGTAGTACGAGGAGGTGCTGTGATGATCCTGTGTGGGCAGAGGAGGGTTTGCACGAGGAAAGGAGGTGCCATAAGACTCATGTGAGCAGAGGAGGTGAGTGTGAGGGAAGTAAATGCTATGCATCAGGAGATGCTGGTGCTGATGTTACAACTAATTTTCAGGCAATTTAGAAAATGCAGGGACTACCTCACAGATAACCTTCTAAACAGGGCATTACTTGTAGACTCAAGCTTTAGAACAAAGCACATGCAGGTAACAAAGTGTGGCAGTGCAGACCACTGCTGTTGGACTCACTGACAGAACTCCCACAAGAGACAGAGATGACCCATCAGCCTTTACATCAGCCATAGTGGGGGAAAAGACTTTCTTCAAGCCGGCTGCCCCTAAAGCACCAGCACCAGCACCAGGATTCACTGCAGCAGCAGCTGAAGCAGAGCTGAACAGCCTCTGTACCTCATGCTCCAGATGTGGACAGTGAAGCTGATCCACAGCAGGAGTGAGCGGCCCATGTGCACTCCTGCTGCAGCTCAGCATCACAGCTTCAGTGTCTTCAGTACCAGAAGTGTAACATGCCACAGAGCTACTTTCAAACCAGATGTAGTACAAATGATCATTCTTGGGAAAAAAAAGAACATAAAACAAAAACTGAAGTTGTTTTACAGTTTGCACTGCCCAATTACTTTATACATTTTAATAATTATGATTTTTTTTTATACCCTCGTATTTTAAAGCATTAAAATGTTTTAAAGTACTATACTATTTACCGTTTTTATCTGACTTTGATGTGTTTTAAGTTTCTGGGAGCTGCAACACTAAGTGTACAATGCCAGCTTAAATTGCAAAAACTGTTTGCAATCCAAAGAGAACAACCTGAAGTCGTCTTAGAGGGCCCTCTAGTGGTGTAATGCCATGTAGACAGAAAACAATACAAATGTGGCTCATACATTTGCATAGTTTTTGAGTTCAATTGG
Organism: Rhinogobius similis; assembly: GCA_019453435.1. Lineage (NCBI taxonomy): Eukaryota > Metazoa > Chordata > Actinopteri > Gobiiformes > Gobiidae > Rhinogobius > Rhinogobius similis. The sequence continues at coordinate 14,451,028 of CM033640.1, forward strand.
ACTTTATATTTCTTAAAATTTAAACTATCAAACATTGCTTAAAACTTCTATCTTGTCTTCACAAAAATTCACAAACATAGGAACGCTAAAGCAAGTTCATATGTTTGAGAATTTTGATCACTGACAATAAACCGATTCTGATTCTTATATAATTCGTATAATGTTCATTAATTCATTTTTTATTTATTTTTATTTTTTTCAAATCAGAAATTGAGATTGATCAATAGGGAATCATTGTTCCATCTGATATGATTGATTTTTTCCCATATCACCCTGCCCTAATATATATTCTGTAATTTATCATTTCAGTGTTGGTTTGAGCAGAGCCAAGAGACTAACACCACGTCCACAGAGCACTGCTGCCCTCTGCTGGAAGAAGAGGAGGCTGCGGGAGGAGTTTGAGAAGCAGAGCCAAGAGGAGGAAGAGGAGAGGAGGAGGAGCAGAGGAGAGGAAGAGGAGAGGAGCAGAGGAAGAGGAGAGGAGGAGAGGGGAGAGAAGAGGAGGAGGAGCAGAGGAGGAGAGAGGAGAGGTAGAGGAGAGGAGCGGAGGAGCAGAGGAGAGGTGAGGAAGAGAAGAGGAGCAGAGGAAGAGGAGAGAAGAGGAGATGAGGAGGAGAGGAGCAGAGGAGAGGGGGGAGGAAGAGAGGAGGAAGAGATGAAGAGGAGAAGCAATGGAGGAGGAGCGGAAGAGCAGAGGAGAGGACAGGAGGAGGAGAGGAAGAGGAGCAGAGGAGGAGGAGGAGCAGAGGAGGAGCAGAGGAGGAGGAGGAGCAGAGTTGAGTTGTGAGGGCCACAGCAGAAGTGACTGAATGGAAAGTCTGACAGTGGTTCCTGCTGTTTTCACCTAAAGCTCGGCTCTAGAGGAGGTTTGTGCTCAGATCCTGAATGTACAGCAGCTCAACATTTGTTCACGTGTTTCTTCCTGGAAAGTTGCCGTTTGCGAAAATAAAGTCACATGTGCTGAAATAAACACTGAACGGAATATTTTCTTTACAAGTTGTGAGAGTAAACTGGAACCAAATCATGAACAAAAACACCACACGGACTGAGGTCTGTTCAGGGCTTTGAGCTTCACTTTGAGGACTTTTACTCATCCAAATGTTCTCTGTCCACCCCCTGGATAAGGAGAGCTCGTATTTGGGCCTACTCCTCTCATAACACTGGTAAATTATTATTAAGGCGGGACACTACAGGAAAAACTCATTTGTTTTTTGGTCAGTTTGCTCTCTCAACATATCGACTTTCATGTGGAAACAACAAACTTGTCCAATCTGTGCTTAATAATGTTTTATCGTTCCATTTAATCCATGTTATCCATAGATTTCAATGGGACATTATAATTTCAAAAGCTGATTTCTTAAAATACATTTTTGCATAAAGATTAGCCTTAAAGCAGATCCCACACACAAACTGTACAATCTGGAATGAACAAGATTTTGACGAAACGTACAGAAGGATTTTTTTATATCTAATTCTAAAACTGATTTATTGAAAAATTTGGTGAAATTTGAATTTTTAGGACAATTTTCATTCCAATCTAGTTTACTTAAAAACGAAATAAGAAATCCAAAATCCCCTCTGTACATTTTTTTTTTGTAACTAAAGTGTGTACAAAATGAACCAAGACATTTAAACCTGGTTCTGTCCATTTTTCAGATTTATATGTCCCAAATTTTTGCCATTTTTACATAAAATGTCTTATTTCGAAATTATAACATGACATGATAAAAACTCGCTACTTTACTCACACAATAAACCACAGGAGAAGTTTCAAATTGATATCTTTAAATTTAAGATTTGTTCCTATTCACCTGCTGCGACTCGCCTTAATATATTTATGTCCAAAGATTTGCTCTACTTTTTTGACACAGAAGCTCCTGTCACCTGCTCTTAGACATTTTAACCCTGTAATTTCATGATTATTTTCACTTCTTTCCTTAGAGTGAGCCTCTGTCGCCTCGAGTCAAACTCAAACAGAACTGTGCAATCAGATTTGTTTATACAACTCAAATGAACTCACTGGTCATTTCTCTGTTAGAACAAAGTCAAACTCCTCTCAGTTTTATGCTTTCCTCGATAATTTTGCAGAAAACCACGGTGTTTATCAGTCCCTATGATTATTTTTTTTTGCCTTTCTTTTTTCCTTGTGAACGGCCATGTTTGTTTTGATTCAGACCCTGATGTCCCTGATTGGCTGATCCACCTGTCAATCACGCCCATCTGAACCGCAGAGATGAAAACAATGACCAGACTGATACAGGTAAAAAAAACAGAGCCATATCTTTCTGGATTTTCCAAGTGTGTCCCGTGCTCTGTGGGCCTCCTGCTGCCTTAGGTGTCACTGCCTGTGGACGTTCTGTAAATCACACGGCCGTGTTTTCTCACCGTGACGTGCCGTGTCTGAGAGCAGCGGCTCATTTTCCCGGCTGTGGGCCTCTGACATCTTCACAAAGTCCAAAAGTCTGAGGTCAGGACGCCAAACGAACCATCAGCTGGAAAGTGAAGGCCAAATGATAGCAGTTGTTTTTGTATAATAGAGTTAAGGCGAGATACTATGTTTTGTTTTTTGGTCAGTTTGCTTTTGGCTTTCGTGTGGAAAAAACAAACTTCGTCTAATCTGGTCTCAAAAATGTTTTATTCTTCCATTGAATCTATTTCATCCATAGATTTCTCTGGAACATTGTAACTTCAAAGGCCGTTTTCTTAAAATGCATTTTTCTCCCTCGAGACATAAAGATCAGCCTTAAAGTAGATCCTACACCAAACTGTACAATCTGGACTCAACAAGATTTTGACGAAATGTACTGAGGGATTTTTTGATGTCTAATTCTAAAACTGAAATGAAGTTTTAAATAAAAAACATTTCAGGTTTATATCTCTCAAATATGTGTAGTTTTGGCATTTTTTACAAATAAAATGCCTTATTTCAACATGAAAACATGATATTTTTAAACTTTGGCCATGATTTATTAAAGGATTTTAGTATTTTTTGAAATCCTTCCAGTGCCTCAGCTCCTTTTTTTGCTCTAAAGATTTTCTTTTTTTTCCCTAACCCTTAAAAAAGCAGTTCGTCTTTTATAAACTTGAATGAGAGCGTTATATGTTACCTTTGGTTTTGAAACGAAAACTGAAAGACAAACAACAGAGCGCAGTTGTTTTATAGTATTTTCATAATACACCACCTCCTCCTCACTAACACCCACCTCCTCCTCACCCACCTTCTCACCTCCCTCCATAACCTGACCCCTCCTCCCCCCCCTCCATAACCTGGCCCCTCCCTCCATAACCAGGCCCCTCCCTCCATTACCTGACCCCTCCCTCCACAACCTGGCCCCTCCCTCTATAACCTGACCCCTCCCTCCATAACCTGGCCCCTCCCTCCATAACCTTGCCCCTCCCTCCATAACCTGACCCCTCCCTCCATAACCTTGCCCCTCCCTCCATAACCTGGCCCTCCCTCCCTAATCTGGCCCCTCCCTCCATAACCTGACCCCTCCCTCCATAACCTTGCCCCTCCCTCCATAACCTGACCCCTCCCTCCATAACCTGACCCCTCCCTCCATAACCTTGCCCCTCTCTCCAGAACCTGACCCCTCCCTCCATAACCTGGCCCTCCCTCCATAACCTGACCCCTCCCTCCATAACCTTGCCCCTCCCTCCATAACCTGACCCGTCCCTCCATAACCTGACCCCTCCCTCCATAACCAGGCCCCTCCCTCCATAACCTGGCCCTCCCTCCATAACCTGACCCGTCCCTCCATAACCTGACCCCTCCCTCCATAACCAGGCCCCTCCCTCCATAACCTGGCCCTCCCTCCATAACCTGGCCCCTCCCTCCATAACCTGATCCCTCCCTCCATTACCAGGCCCCTCCCTTCATAACCTAACCCCTCCCTCCATAACCTGATCCCTTCCTCCATTACCAGGCCCCTCCCTCCCTCCATAACATGACCCCTCCCTCCATAACCTGGGCCTCCCTCCATAACCTGACCCCTCCCTCCATAACCTGACCCGTCCCTCCATAACCTGACCCCTCCCTCCATAACCAGGCCCCTCCCTCCATAACCTGGCCCTCCCTCCATAACCTTGCCCCTCCCTCCTTAGCCCGATCCCTCCCTCCATTACCAGGCCCCTCCCTTCATAACCTGACCCCTCCCTCCATTACCAGGCCCCTCCCTCCCTCCATAACCAGACCCCTCCCTCCCTCCATAACCTGACCCCTCCCTTCATAACCTAACCCCTCCCTCCATAACCTGATCCCTCCCTCCATTACCAGGCCCCTCCCTCCATTACATGCCCCTGGAACTCACCCTGTACCTAAACTGTACTTTTGAAACGAGCTCAGCGATTCACAAAAAGACGTTTGGTAAACCCAAGTTTGTGTTGCTGAGAGACACGGCTGAAGCTGAAGTATAAGGATACTACTTCCAGCTTTTCTGCATTTATTTCATCTCTTTGCACTTCTACATCACATAACATCTCTCCAGGGAATGCACTTTTTCTAGGTTGTGTGTTGCATTGCCTTCGCGTACACTGCTGTAAAATCCCTTCTCTCTGGTGTGCAGAAGTCAGCCTCTGCTTCTGTGACTGACAGTGGCATTAGTGCATCTACAGCACAACCTGAGCTCATATCCTGTGGGGAAATGAAAAGGACCTTTGTCTATTTTCATGACGGTGGCACACAGAGAACATTGGCAGGTCTGCGAAGCTGTAAAACATGTCTCAGGTTCGCTTGACCTCAAAGTTAACGTGTAATTTGTAGTCATGTCATATTTGGCACGCAGAGTTTTATTGTGAGAGAGCCAGACGAGAACTCAAACAGGCACAGACTCATGAGAGGTGCACGAGTTCAACAAAAATGCATACATTAAATAATTCTAAACCTAAAGAAAAAAAGCTTCTATCATTTCAGCCGCTAAAAAGAATGACATTTACGCCGTTTCATTACAAGTGATTTATTGTTCAAAATGATGTGTCCTTATTGTGAACAGGCTTGCCAATCCACAGACCTGATGTGTAACTTGGCCTTTATTTTAGTTGATTTTAATGGTGTTTGCTGGAATATTTACGCACACAGCATGGATCTGAACTTTGAATATTCATTTTAGAGAGGCAACTTAATAAAAACATTACTTTACAAGTTTTTTGACCAAAAGATGGATTGAATATGATTGTTGTTTAAATGTTCTTTAAAGTGCCTATGACAGATTGGATTTCTCATTTCACTAAAATGCAGTTAAGATACATATATTTCAAATTTCACCAAAATACACACATTTTACACCGGTTTTGCAAAAAAAAAAAAAAGTGTGTGTGTGTGTGTGTGTGTGTGTGTGTTATTTTGTTGAGTTAATGTATAAAAGAAAAAAAGTGGTTTCTTTTGTGTAAATGATACACAACTTTGTCTCCCCAGTGTGACGTCATCAGCCTGTTTACTTCCTGTATCTTTCAACTTTTCTCCACAAATGGCTGCCTGATTGGTATAAAACTATAGTTTATATTTACAACAGGTATAAATACACCAAATAAAGTCAAAATGTGAAAATCATGAAAACCTGAAGGAATAGTGTAACCTGGCTGTTATCTTAGATTTGGTGATTTTTGGTTGTGGGTGTGTTGTTGTTTTTTTGTCTGAACACAGCTGGGAGCAATCACCTCCCTGTTTAAGCACCACAGCACTCTCTACTCACACTCTTTGTCTCTGTGTGACCCTGCAAGGTTTTCACAACATCCCTCATAATTGTAACAAAGACAGTGATGGGCAGAATGAAGCCTCATGAAACAGCAAAGTATTTGAACCAAATATTTCGAGGCTTCGAAACACAGTCAAAAACACCTTCTCTATAATGATATGTAGTAGTGAAACGTAGTTACTACAACATCCACTATTAGGAAAACAAACCACATCCCGAATTAGCCGATGTAATCCCTCATTCGTCCAGGCGTGTTCCGTCGTAAATTACGTAATGGTCTCGTATGATGTGGTGTCCTTGTTCACTTGTATACCAACCTCTGAGGCAGTGACATCAGTGAGGAACAGATTGCAGGAGGACTCCACCTACAGGAAGGGACCAAACTTACACCTGAACACATCTGCGAACTATTAGACATCTGCCTTAACACAACTTGCTTCCAATTCTGGGGGCACTTTTACAGACAGATCCATGACTGTGCTGTGGGTTTTCCAGTCTCCCCCATTGTAGCCAATCTGTACATGGAGCGGTTTGAGAAGAAGGCCCTGACCTCCTTCTTGCTCACACCTCCAAGTCTCTGGCTGCGCTATGTGGATGATACCTTGATAATGATAATAATCAAGAAACAAGAGCTGGAAGCATTCTCAGAGAATATCAATGCTGTGGACTCGAATATCAAGTTCACACGAGAGGACGCTAAGGACAACCGGTTGGCGTTTCTTGATTGCTCCACAATCAGAGGGGAGGAAGGCAGACTTCAGACAGGAGTATACAGGAAACACACCCACCCATACGTACTGTTCGATACCAACCACCCACTGCAGCACAAGCTGGGAGTGATCAGGACACTACACAGAGCCCAGGAAGTACCCACCAGCTCAGAGGGAAAGAAGAGGGGGGAAGGACATCTCAACATGCCCTCTCAGCTTGTGGTTATCCTAAATGGGCCTTTAACAAAGCTAGAAGAGCCAAGAAACAGGACAAAGGGGACATAGAACCAAGCAGGAGTGGGGTGTCTATCCCATATGTTTCTGGCCTGTCTGAAAAGCTACAAAGGATTTTTAGACAACACGACATCCCTGTTTACTTCAAACCGGGCAACACATAAAGACAGAAACTGGTCCATCCGAAAGACAAGATGCCGACACAGAAACAGAGAAATGTATTGTAGTCGATAGAGTGCAGTGAGGACAGCTGTAAAGAACTTTACATAGTGAGACCAAACAGCCACTGCACAAAAGGTCAGCAACAGCTGGACCGCAAAGTACAGTCCATCTGAAAGCAACAAACCACTCATTTGAAGAAGAAGAGGTGAAGATTTTGAGCAGAGGGAAGAACTGGTTTGAAAAAGGAGTAAAGGACGCTATTTTTGTAAAAAAGAGATAATCCCTCTCTGAACTGGAATGGGGGTTTAAGATTTAATTTAACTAAGATTTATGACAGCCTCCTAACACCCTGGTCCAAGTCAATAGACCAGTCAAATGCTAATCAGGTCCTCAGCAGTGGTGAGGGAGCAACAGCCAGCTATCAATAGGACGATAGAACAAAGGCAGTTATAACAGATTAGCCTCAGGTGACACTAGGCAGGGCAAACTATTAACCTAACAAAGACAGGCCATTATCAGTGACTCCTCCCTGTGGGCGGGGCTCTCACAACTCAGTAGCATACAAGCCAGAGTTCTCAGAACAGCTCACTGATTGACAGTGACTTCTGGATAGAAGTCATAACGTCTCGATCTTCAAACAACATCTGGAAGACAACCCCTGCAGGACACATCCTGAATTGTTTCCAATAAATAATCGCGTGTGCATGTGTGCGTGTGTGTGTGTGTGTGTGTGTGTGTGTTATTTATGCATTTGTGTTTCTAAGATAAGAGATAAAAGCAAGGAAGTCTTTAATTTAATTAATTTTATTCAAATTTTTTTTTTCTGCAGTGGAGGGGTGTAGTCTATTTCTTTTTTGCTAATCACTTCTCCTGTTTAGAAAAAAACACGTTCACATGGTCCACTGGTTGCCGGAATACACAAGAATTTCTTTGAGAGTTTGTGTAAATGAGGATATATTACAGCCCTCTCCTTCCAATAGATCAAGGGATCCTCTGTTCAGGGAAGAAAGGGATCCTGGAGGTACTTCCTCACTTCCACTGTGGCATCTGCGGTAATGCTGTGTGTGGTGGAGGTTTTTGGAATTTTTAAGTCGAAGAAGTCCCACAGACTGTCCTCAGCTGCTGAGATGATGGACCAGCTGTAGACAATTGAGGTTCTAAAGTTCAAAAAATAAATAAATAGATATTACTGGTGACAGCGACATACACAAAAACTGTAACAGTAACAAAAAAGGAAAAAAATCTGACCAGATGTAGCTGTGTTGGGTTCCATAATGCTTGCACACTCCAGGGTTAGCGGTTTTTCAGCTTCCTGAGCTTTGGAAGGATTGACAAAACCCATATGAATTGAATTGGGGGTCAAACATAGTTGCCAGTGCCAGTGGGCGAAAAGTCTCATATTGACCACATCTGACCTGCAGTCCATCCTTCAGAAGAGCGCCTGTTTGAAATAACTGCAGTAGCAGTGGTTGCTACTTTGAATGGTTGCACCAAAAATAAGGCTTCATGAATCATCTCATAATCTGCACTAGTCAGAGGAGGGACATCAGTCTCAAGGTTAGACAATGCGGCACTCAAAGGTTCTCGTTCCATCTTGTTTCAACTTCTTGAGTCAGTTTTAAAGTAGGTCTGCTCATCAGAACGTGCATCTCATTGGGTTTGTCCTTTGCTTTGCAGCTGGACCTAAACAATCTGACCACTTTTCTACTTTTTTCTCAAACTGCATTAATGGTAGGGGTTAGATCCAGAGATTTTTAACAATGAGATTCAAAGTATGAGACATGACGGAGGTTCAGGAGCTGGACACTCAGCTTCATGTTTGCTGCATTGTCATTTACCATGCACTGTGCTTGTTATGCCCCAGTCAGCCATCAGGAGCTTCTGAGCCTCTACAATGTGCTGGGCAGTGTGGAACTTTTCAAACCGACTGACTCCAAGTATGACAGTTGTCAGCTTTGGTTCTGGGGTAACAAAGTGACCCGTCACACCAAGGTATCCATCCATATTTACAGAAGACAACATGTCTGTTGTGAGGCAAATACTCTCCGCATTTTTAAGGTCTTCGTTGGTCTTCTCCTTGTCATACAAGTCAGTGATCATATTTTTCAGCTCCTTGCGATGGGAGGATAAAGCTTGGGTCCAGGTCTCTCACAAATGCCCTGAAGCCTTCATCCTCCACAGTAGAAAGGGGCAGCAAACCCCTTGCCACCATCTTCACAAGCGACTTATCCAATCCCTTTTGTCTAGCTATAAAGGAGCAAATGACAAAACAAAACAAATAACAAATGGATATTAACTCAATTACTCTTGGAATATCACAGTATATTGCAGGTGGATATTTAGTATTAAACCCAAGGGATAGTACACATTATAATTCCTTATACTTATAAAAAGTATGATAATAAAAGGCCTAGTTATTATCCCTATAAAAGGGTTAATAATATGTAGGCTTATAAAGTTAAGTGTAAGAGAGTATAAATGCAAAGTCACAGAAAACAAAATCAGTTCTTTAAAAAAAATAAGCACGCCGCTCCACGTAGCATATGAACTGATAACTTTTAATTGTGAGTTGAAATTTGGACTGAATGAGTCAGCATAAGCAATAAATGTACAGTATTTCATTTCATTACTGTGGTTATTCTTGTAAATATATTAATGCTATGCATACCTTGGCTCGATGTGCCAGCAGCACGAGTGGCACAGCAGAACTGGATGCAGCACATGGTCCCGGAGCACAAGTTTCTGCTTCCACCAAAATAGCTGGATGAGTGGTCTTCAAATGGCACATCATGGTTGAAGAATTATTGCAATAGGCCAGCTGCCTATCACAAACCTTGTTTGGGGTTTCCAAATGGAAATGCTCCCAGGAAACAGAACGGCATCTCTTGCATGATGGAGCATCCATTTAAACCATCTATCTAACCTGTATACCTACCTAACAAATATAGCCCATTGTGTTGTGCTGTGTGTCTGTTTGAATGTCACTAAGCTAACTATGTATCAATGCAAGTCTACAGAAAATCTAAGTTGTAAATACATTTCTAACAAATAAACTAACTGACGGTCACTACTAATTAAATCAAAGATCACACTCAACACGCCACTCTCTCAAAATCACTATGACTGGCCTCCCACAAACCCACAAAGGGCAGATGCTAACACCTCTTTTAAACTTTGTGGGAGCAGGTTTGAACAGGTGCGCTGCTCTGTGGTTCGTTAAAGCCCTGTCAATCAAATCCTGGTTCGAGACCAAAGCCCCTTAGTGAAATACTTCTGAAACAACAACCATTTTGACGTAGCTGTGGCTCCATCTACCGGCCGTGGAGGCAATTACACACATAAATATATACCTTCCTAGATCGAAGAAATGTTCAGAGCAAGTCTGGCCACGATTTAAGGACTTAAAGTAGCACCAAGTAACATTTTTACCTTATTAGACATCTTCATAAGTCCATGTGATGGTAGTAATGATGGCGTTTGAAGCCCCTGTTGTCGCCCCCTGCTGTCTCTGAGCGGAAAACCAGCCTTGCAACTTTCCTGACGCCGACCCCAAGACAACTCTCCTGAGAGTTCTTTGGCCACATGAAGTGTTTTTGTATGTGACTGTCCTTCCTTGTTTCAATAAAAAGAAAGGGGGAATAATAGAAGCTATTGTCATCATTTTACTGTATGTGTACGTTCACAAAAGACCTGCAGGGGGAGCTGTCGCTGAAGTTAAGCTTAAAAAAATCAAAGGATTCTGGGATAAATGACATCAGCATCGTCACACATCGAAGGAGTTCAGAACACAGTGTTGGAGAGAGAGGATTTACAAACCAGCATCAAACAAATGTGGATGAAGCTCAATGCTACTCCAGGTGTGTTTTTTGATGATGTTAGAACACAGATAAAAGCTCAAAAAAGTCAACTTTGCATAATATTTGTCCTTTAAACTGATTTCTACCTGTGGCTCACCGAGGCAACTGTTATGATTTTTAAGCCCAACAAAAATAAACTGAATTGAATTGATATAGATACTGGTCCTTGTTTACAGTCTGGTTGCTAGGTAACCGTTGTGGAATTACCTCAACATATGTCACATCTGCTGCTCATGTTCAACCAGGAAGTAACATGATACACTTGATAAAAACTGTGAAACTGGGGACAAAAAGGCAAAATGTTCAAAGAAATCAAATATAATGCCAAACCTGTCAAACGTCAAACCTTTCATATACACTTGAATTACTTCTTCTTGAAGGAAATGTATTCTTTGAATGTGACCCATCTGCTCCAGGACTCTTCTCCAGGTCTCGAGCTCGTCTTGGTCAGGACCACTAATCGCATGTTTTGAGTTGAAGGGGAAGTCCAAATCTAAATTCCAGCTCTGTTTTGTAAAGTTCACATTGTGGGATTAGTGACGCTAAAATGTCATTATCAAACTGTTGTGGCCAAGAATAATTTTGGTATCATTTGTCCTGCACATTGATTAAATCAAGAAATGTAAATATTGTGGTCATGAGATGTTCGGATGTTTTCGCACACAGGTCAGTTAACTATGCTACATACTGCTGTCCACAGTTTCAAAACAGCTTCAAACTGAGGCTCTGACACTGTCATGTGGTCGAGAGGTTATCAGAAGAGATGGGAGGAGTCACCTATGTTCAAGTCCAAGTCAAGTCACAGCTCAGTCAAGTCATGGCAAGTATTGTTTTTGGAAAAATACATCTGAAGATCATTTGTCAAACTGGGGGTCTTTTATTGCATATTTGAAGATGAATAAATGATAACCTCGCAAACAGCTAATGTGTTGTTGCATCTAACAATAGAAATAAGTAAATATTAAAACAAATTAATTCACAAGAAGTAATTCAATTTGTTCTTAATAGTATAAATACATAGAGATTAGTGATGGGAATCTCAAGTCTTTGTTTTGTTGCAATCCGATTCATTCATTCATTCATTCATTTTCTACCGCTTATTCCCGTTAGGGGTCGCAGGTGACTGGAGCCTGTCCCAGTGACTTTGGGCCTTAGGCAGGGTACACCCTGGACAGTGGCCAACTTGTCGCAGGGCTGACACAGAGAGACAGAGACATTGACAGACAACCATTCACTCTCACGTTCATTCACTATGGACAATTTAGAGTTCTCAATTAACCTACACAGTCATGTCTTTGGACGGTGGGAGGAGCCGGAGAACCAGGAGAGAACCCACTGTAACACGGGGAGAACATGCAGACTCCACCCAGAGAGATCGTTTGATGTTAGGGTGGTTCGGAATTCGAAACCGCGATGTTGGGGTGGTCTGGGATTCGAACCCACGATCTCCTTATTGAGAGGCAGCAGCTCTAGCCGCTCTGCCACCGTGCACCACTGCAACATATGTGATGGAGAGTGAAGGGAGTGTGTCTCTACTTACCTGTACCTCGCGACATTTTTGATAAATCTAGCAATCCGATTCATTTAAGATATATTTACAATTAACACAACATTGTTTTTTTGTTTTTGTTATTTCCGATACTGATCTCAATCCAGGGTGCACGGTGGCAGAGCAGTTAGAGCTCTAGGACATCTTGGGTTCAAATCCCGGACTAGAACAACATCACCAGATCTGTCTGGGTGGTGTGCGTGTCCTCCTTCCTACCGTGGCCTACGTTACCTCCCATCGTCCAAACACATGCAACTGGCAACTCTACAAACTGCCCATAGAGAATGAATGTGAGAGTGAATGGTTGTGTGTCTCTGTCTCTGTGTTAATCCTGTGACGAGTGGCCCCTGTCCACGGTGTACCCCACCTAAGGCCCAAAGTCACTGGGATAGGCTCCAGTCACCCGTGGCCCTTAACGGGAACAAGCGGTAGAAAATCAATGAATGAATCTAAATCCAACATGAATCATCTGATTTTTTAATCTTTTGTTCATATTAGTTTAGTCTGATCCTGTGCCTGTTTTATAAATATGTATGGAATCCTGAATTCGGTTCCAGTTGGAGTAAATCATATATGATAGACCTACTTTAACCTACTTAAAATGATTTGTCATAATATTGTAAAATGATGTTTAAACTCCTCCACAGACAGTGAAGAGTATCACTCTCAGAGGTAAAGAGGTAAAATGAACATGTGTCAGTAATAATGTTTTTATCTGTGTAGAGCCTCCTCCTGAGCGTTTCAGTCCCTGCTTCAGCTGCTCTGGGAGTCAGTCACAGCATTAGCAGCATCTAGCTTCGTCCAAAGCGCCTGCGTAGAACAGGAAATGCATCACCGAAAGCTTAGGTTGGTTTAATGTGTGTTACAAACAAATTTACTGTGACAAATTTATGAATAAGACAAGTCAAATCAAGTAGTGTGGCTCAAGTCATAGTCAAGTCTCAAGTCACAGAGCGCAAGTCTAAAGTCAAGTCATTCAGGATTATTGGTTAAGTAAGTACAAACCTTCAGAATGCAGGAGTTCTGTTAGCTGTTTGCTTTTTGTTCAACTTTAATAATGTTGACTCACACAGACAAGAGCCCACTCCGATGATTTTCATCTATTTTAACAAAAATCTTGCACCAATCCATCAAAAAAGCACATTTGTCACTTGTTTCCATTCACTTCACACTGTGCCTGTGTGTGTGTCACGCCCAGGTCGTTCTCTTGCTCCGCCTCCAGAACATGCTCCTCGTAAACAGGTAATTAACATAAACGAACCATGCCCTCTGTTTGGGAGATAATCAGGGTAATTGTACAGTCAAGCTTGTCCCGGTCTAGACGGTCCATTATTTACAGGACCGCAGGACCTGAAGGTGCTCTGTGTCAAAAACTGTGAAGTCCCCTGGTTTTCAAACACATTTCACTGAAAAATATAACAATAAACTAAAGCAATGACACTACTTTATGCTGCTGGTTAACCCTAAAGCAGAATAATCCACAAAAATTAAGGAGTTCAAAAAACATAAGCTGCAGTACATAATTAGCATAATGAAAGACATAGTTTTGTTGTTAGTTCTGCTTGTTGTTGTGTTTGAACGATAATGCTCTATGTTCGAAAGGGATAAGTTTCACCTCAGGATCTCGGGTTAATTGTAATAATTACGAGCTTCGTCTGTGTTTCTAAATCAAATCAAATCAAATCAAATCAATTTATTTTTATAATGCCCAAAATCACAACAACAGTTGCCTCGATGGGCCACAGGTAAAAGCAGTTCATATAACTGTCCCAGAATGCCCCTGTCCTTTGACCCTCCTTCGCGGCGAGGAAAAACTACAAAAAACCCCATGGGAAAAAGTAGAAACCTCGGGGAGAACCACAGTGAAGGAGAGATCCTACTCCCACGGACGGACAGGCTGCAGCTGAACTAGGACTGACATCCACTTGGACTGTGGAGCCAGAACCACTCAAGAGGGAGGTGGCTTTAAAGAGTTCCTCCAGGCGGACGAGGAGCAGTCCACCAGTGTAGAGAGATCCTCCAGCAGGAGATGAGGAACAGTTCATCTAAAGTAGAAGGAGTTCGTCCAGGCAGACGAGGTGTGGCTAATCCAGCTGTCCAGGCGGGTGGCGCATAGATCGTCCAGTGTAGAGATCGATCCTCCAGACAGATGGGGGTGGGGGGGTCGTCACTGGAGCAGCCGCCGCAGTGTCTGAAACAGTCTCCACTCCCCGGGGGAAGTGGAGAGAAAGAGAAACATGTGAACAGCAATGAACAGACTACAGTTGAAGTAATATTAAATATTGTTGATAGATAAAGTAGGAAGAACCAGAGGATAGTGTTCAAGCTGCCATACTTCCCCCAGCAGAATTGCTCCAAGGGCAGCGTAGCTAAAACTGTAGGTTTTTATTTCTGTTCCTAACTGGCCTGACCATAAGCTATTTCAAAGAGGAACGTTTTGAGCCTGGTCTTAAATGTAGAGACTGTGTCGGCCTCTTTTACATGAACAGGGAGCTGGTTCCATAACATAGGAGCTTGGTAGCTAAATGCTCGACCTCCTACTGTGCTTTTAGAGACTCTGGGGACTAACAATAGTCCAGCATTTTGAGAACGAAGAGCTCTGTTTGGATGGTACGCTACTATTGCATCTTTGAGGTAGGATGGGGCCATATTGTTTAAAGCTTTATAAGTCAGGAGGAGGATTTTAAATTTGATTCTAAACTCAACAGAAGCCAGTGAAGAGACTCCAACACTGGTGAAATATGATCTCTTTTTCTAGTACCTGTTAATAATCTTGCTGCTGCATTTTGAACCAGTTGAAAGCTTCTTATAGAGCTTTTAGGACACGCTGTAAGCAGAGCGTTACAATAGTCTAATCTGGATGTGACAAATGCATGGATGAGTTTTTTGGCATCATCTCTGGGCAGGATTTTCTAATTTTGGTTATGTTACGCAAATGAAAGTAGGCTGTTTTACAGGCTTGATTTATATGAGCTTTGAACGAGAGATCTTGGTCAAATAGGACCCCAAGGTTTCTTACAGTAGAGCTGGGGGCTACAGTGATATTGTCCAGAGAAAGTATCTGGTCAGATAAGGAGTCTCGCAGGTGCTTAGGGCCCAGCAGAATGACCTCGGTTTTTTCAGGATTAAGGAGCAGATAATTAAGAGTCATCCAAGTTTTTATGTCTTTCACGCAGGCACTAAGTCTGTCTACTTGATGCGTCTGATCAGGTTTCATTGATAAATACAGCTGAGTGTCATCTGCATAGCAGTGGAAGTTAATGCCATGCTTTCTGATGATCATACCTAAGGGCAGCATATAAAGTGTGAACAGAACTGGACCGAGTACTGAACCCCGCGGCACAATCGCGTAGGTTACTTTAGAACATGGGGAAGATCTCTGGTTTACATTAACAAACTGGTACCTATCAGATAGATAGGATTTAAACCAGCTAAGGGCGGTTCCACTGACACCTACATCACATTCTAACCTCTGCAGTAGAATGTTGTGGTCGATGGTATCAAACGCTGCGCTGAGGTCCAACAGAACCAGAATTGAGACCTGTCCATCATCAGCAGCTAATAACAGATCATTTGTGACTTTAACTAGTGCAGTTTCAGTGCTGTGGTATGCACGGAACCCTGACTGAAAAACTTCAAATAAATTATTGTCCTGCAGGTGGTGACGAAGCTGTTTAATCACAATTCTTTCAAGGATTTTAGAGACAAAGGGCAGATTAGAAATAGGTCTATAGTTTGCCAGTATGTCAGGGTCTAGATTAGGCTTTTTCAAAAGTGGTTTAATCACTGCATATTTGAAGGACTGAGGACATAACCGCTTTCTAGTGAAGTATTTATTATATTAAGAATGGGATTTATAATTAGGGGAGAATTTCTTTGAGGAGTCTACTTGGGATTGGGTCTAAAATACAAGTTGATGTTTTGGAGGACATAATGACTGAAGTTATCTCTGCCTGATCAACAGCAGTGAACCTATCTAGTATTACTGAAGGATTTGTATGGGACACTAGCTTTGCAGTCTGGGCTTGCTCAGTACTGATAGTGGGAGTAATTGCATTTAGTTTATCTCTAATAGTTGTGATTTTGCTGTTAAAGAATAGAAGGAAGTCATTGCAGCTTAGAGTAACTGGTATTGAGGGTTCTACTGCGCTGTGACAGTTTGTCAGCTTGGCTACAGTGCTGAAGAGAAATCTAGAGTTATTTTTATTTACTTCTATTAAATTTGAATAATATCTGGTTTGAGCCTTACGCAGAGCCTGCTTATAAGACAGAAGGCAAGTTTTCCATTCTTTCAGGGATTCTTCTGTGTGGGAGCGGCGTAAGGATCTCTCTAGTTTTCTTACCCTTTGTTTGTGAGAGCGTAGTTCTTCATTGTACCAGGGGGAGGCTCGTTTTGTCGGCCTCTTTTACATGAACAGGGAGCTGGTTCCATAACATAGGAGCTTGGTAGCTAAATGCTCAACCTCCTACTGTGCTTTTAGAGACTCTGGGGACTAACAATAGTCCAGCATTTTGAGAACGAAGAGCTCTGTTTGGATGGTACGCTACTATTGCATCTTTGAGGTAGGATGGGGCCATATTGTTTAAAGCTTTATAAGTCAGGAGGAGGATTTTAAATTTGATTCTAAACTCAACAGGAAGCCAGTGAAGAGACTCCAACACTGGTGAAATATGATCTCTTTTTCTAGTACCTGTTAATAATCTTGCTGCTGCATTTTGAACCAGTTGAAAGCTTCTTATAGAGCTTTTAGGACACGCTGTAAGCAGAGCGTTACAATAGTCTAATCTGGATGTGACAAATGCATGGATGAGTTTTTTGGCATCATCTCTGGGCAGGATTTTTCTAATTTTGGTTATGTTACGCAAATGAAAGTAGGCTGTTTTACAGGCTAGATTTATATGAGCTTAGAACGAGAGAACTTGGTCAAATAGGGACCCCAAGGTTTCTTACAGTAGAGCTGGGGGCTACAGTGATATTGTCCAGAGAAAGTATCTGGTCAGATAAGGAGTCTCGCAGAGTGCTTAGGGCCCAGCAGAATGACCTCGGTTTTTTCAGGGTTAAAGAGCAGATAATTAAGAGTCATCCAAGTTTTTATGTCTTTCACGCAGGCACTAAGTCTGTCTACTTGATGCGTCTGATCAGGTTTCATTGATAAATACAGCTGAGTGTCATCTGCATAGCAGTGGAAGTTAATGCCATGCTTTCTGATGATCATACCTAAGGGCAGCATATAAAGTGTGAACAGAACTGGACAGAGTACTGAACCCTGCGGCACACCGTAGGTTACTTTTAGAACATGGGGAAGATCTCTGGTTTACATTAACAAACTGGTACCTATCAGATAGATAGGATTTAAACCAGCTAAGGGCGGTTCCACTGACACCTACATCACATTCTAACCTCTGCAGTAGAATGTTGTGGTCGATGGTGTCAAACGCTGCGCTGAGGTCCAACAGAACCAGAATTGAGACCTGTCCATCATCAGCAGCTAATAACAGATCATTTGTGACTTTAACTAGTGCAGTTTCAGTGCTGTGGTATGCACGGAACCCTGACTGAAAAACTTCAAATAAATTATTGTCCTGCAGGTGGTGACGAAGCTGTTTAATCACAATTCTTTCAAGGATTTTAGAGACAAAGGGCAGATTAGAAATAGGTCTATAGTTTGCCAGTATGTCAGGGTCTAGATTAGGCTTTTTCAAAAGTGGTTTAATCACTGCATATTTGAAGGACTGAGGGACATAACCGCTTTCTAGTGAAGTATTTATTATATTAAGAATGGGATTTATAATTAGGGGAGAATTTCTTTGAGGAGTCTACTTGGGATTGGGTCTAAAATACAAGTTGATGTTTTGGAGGACATAATGACTGAAGTTATCTCTGCCTGATCAACAGCAGTGAACCTATCTAGTATTACTGAAGGATTTGTATGGGACACTAGCTTTGCAGTATGGGCTTGCTCAGTACTGATAGTGGGAGTAATTGCATTTAGTTTATCTCTAATAGTTGTGATTTTGCTGTTAAAGAATAGAAGGAAGTCATTGCAGCTTAGAGTAACTGGTATTGAGGGTTCTACTGCGCTGTGACAGTTTGTCAGCTTGGCTACAGTGCTGAAGAGAAATCTAGAGTTATTTTTATTTACTTCTATTAAATTTGAATAATATCTGGTTTGAGCCTTACGCAGAGCCTGCTTATAAGACAGAAGGCAAGTTTTCCATTCTTTCAGGGATTCTTCTGTGTGGGAGCGGCGTAAGGATCTCTCTAGTTTTCTTACCCTTTGTTTGTGAGAGCGTAGTTCTTCATTGTACCAGGGGGAGGCTCGTTTTGTCGGCCTCTTTTACATGAACAGGGAGCTGGTTCCATAACATAGGAGCTTGGTAGCTAAATGCTCGACCTCCTACTGTGCTTTTAGAGACTCTGGGGACTAACAATAGTCCAGCATTTTGAGAACGAAGAGCTCTGTTTGGATGGTACGCTACTATTGCATCTTTGAGGTAGGATGGGGCCATATTGTTTAAAGCTTTATAAGTCAGGAGGAGGATTTTAAATTTGATTCTAAACTCAACAGGAAGCCAGTGAAGAGACTCCAACACTGGTGAAATATGATCTCTTTTTCTAGTACCTGTTAATAATCTTGCTGCTGCATTTTGAACCAGTTGAAAGCTTCTTATAGAGCTTTTAGGACACGCTGTAAGCAGAGCGTTACAATAGTCTAATCTGGATGTGACAAATGCATGGATGAGTTTTTTGGCATCATCTCTGGGCAGGATTTTTCTAATTTTGGTTATGTTACGCAAATGAAAGTAGGCTGTTTTACAGGCTTGATTTATATGAGCTTTGAACGAGAGATCTTGGTCAAATAGGACCCCAAGGTTTCTTACAGTAGAGCTGGGGGCTACAGTGATATTGTCCAGAGAAAGTATCTGGTCAGATAAGGAGTCTCGCAGGTGCTTAGGGCCCAGCAGAATGACCTCGGTTTTTTCAGGATTAAGGAGCAGATAATTAAGAGTCATCCAAGTTTTTATGTCTTTCACGCAGGCACTAAGTCTGTCTACTTGATGCGTCTGATCAGGTTTCATTGATAAATACAGCTGAGTGTCATCTGCATAGCAGTGGAAGTTAATGCCATGCTTTCTGATGATCATACCTAAGGGCAGCATATAAAGTGTGAACAGAACTGGACCGAGTACTGAACCCCGCGGCACACCGTAGGTTACTTTAGAACATGGGGAAGATCTCTGGTTTACATTAACAAACTGGTACCTATCAGATAGATAGGATTTAAACCAGCTAAGGGCGGTTCCACTGACACCTACATCACATTCTAACCTCTGCAGTAGAATGTTGTGGTCGATGGTGTCAAACGCTGCGCTGAGGTCCAACAGAACCAGAATTGAGACTCTGTCCATCATCAGCAGCTAATAACAGATCATTTGTGACTTTAACTAGTGCAGTTTCAGTGCTGTGGTATGCACGGAACCCTGACTGAAAAACTTCAAATAAAGTATTGTCCTGCAGGTGGTGACGAAGCTGTTTAATCACAATTCTTTCAAGGATTTTAGAGACAAAGGGCAGATTAGAAATAGGTCTATAGTTTGCCAGTATGTCAGGGTCTAGATTAGGCTTTTTCAAAAGTGGTTTAATCACTGCATATTTGAAGGACTGAGGGACATAACCGCTTTCTAGTGAAGTATTTATTATATTAAGAATGGGATTTATAATTAGGGGGAGAATTTCTTTGAGGAGTCTACTTGGGATTGGGTCTAAAATACAAGTTGATGTTTTGGAGGACATAATGACTGAAGTTATCTCTGCCTGATCAACAGCAGTGAACCTATCTAGTATTACTGAAGGATTTGTATGGGACACTAGCTTTGCAGTCTGGGCTTGCTCAGTACTGATAGTGGGAGTAATTGCATTTAGTTTATCTCTAATAGTTGTGATTTTGCTGTTAAAGAATAGAAGGAAGTCATTGCAGCTTAGAGTAACTGGTATTGAGGGTTCTACTGCGCTGTGACAGTTTGTCAGCTTGGCTACAGTGCTGAAGAGAAATCTAGAGTTATTTTTATTTACTTCTATTAAATTTGAATAATATCTGGTTTGAGCCTTACGCAGAGCCTGCTTATAAGACAGAAGGCAAGTTTTCCATTCTTTCAGGGATTCTTCTGTGTGGGAGCGGCGTAAGGATCTCTCTAGTTTTCTTACCCTTTGTTTGTGAGAGCGTAGTTCTTCATTGTACCAGGGGGAGGCTCGTTTTGTCGGCCTCTTTTACATGAACAGGGAGCTGGTTCCATAACATAGGAGCTTGGTAGCTAAATGCTCGACCTCCTACTGTGCTTTTAGAGACTCTGGGGACTAACAATAGTCCAGCATTTTGAGAACGAAGAGCTCTGTTTGGATGGTACGCTACTATTGCATCTTTGAGGTAGGATGGGGCCATATTGTTTAAAGCTTTATAAGTCAGGAGGAGGATTTTAAATTTGATTCTAAACTCAACAGGAAGCCAGTGAAGAGACTCCAACACTGGTGAAATATGATCTCTTTTTCTAGTACCTGTTAATAATCTTGCTGCTGCATTTTGAACCAGTTGAAAGCTTCTTATAGAGCTTTTAGGACACGCTGTAAGCAGAGCGTTACAATAGTCTAATCTGGATGTGACAAATGCATGGATGAGTTTTTTGGCATCATCTCTGGGCAGGATTTTTCTAATTTTGGTTATGTTACGCAAATGAAAGTAGGCTGTTTTACAGGCTTGATTTATATGAGCTTTGAACGAGAGATCTTGGTCAAATAGGACCCCAAGGTTTCTTACAGTAGAGCTGGGGGCTACAGTGATATTGTCCAGAGAAAGTATCTGGTCAGATAAGGAGTCTCGCAGGTGCTTAGGGCCCAGCAGAATGACCTCGGTTTTTTCAGGGTTAAAGAGCAGATAATTAAGAGTCATCCAAGTTTTTATGTCTTTCACGCAGGCACTAAGTCTGTCTACTTGATGCGTCTGATCAGGTTTCATTGATAAATACAGCTGAGTGTCATCTGCATAGCAGTGGAAGTTAATGCCATGCTTTCTGATGATCATACCTAAGGGCAGCATATAAAGTGTGAACAGAACTGGACCGAGTACTGAACCCCGCGGCACACCGTAGGTTACTTTAGAACATGGGGAAGATCTCTGGTTTACATTAACAAACTGGTACCTATCAGATAGATAGGATTTAAACCAGCTAAGGGCGGTTCCACTGACACCTACATCACATTCTAACCTCTGCAGTAGAATGTTGTGGTCGATGGTGTCAAACGCTGCGCTGAGGTCCAACAGAACCAGAATTGAGACCTGTCCATCATCAGCAGCTAATAACAGATCATTTGTGACTTTAACTAGTGCAGTTTCAGTGCTGTGGTATGCACGGAACCCTGACTGAAAAACTTCAAATAAATTATTGTCCTGCAGGTGGTGACGAAGCTGTTTAATCACAATTCTTTCAAGGATTTTAGAGACAAAGGGCAGATTAGAAATAGGTCTATAGTTTGCCAGTATGTCAGGGTCTAGATTAGGCTTTTTCAAAAGTAGTTTAATCACTGCATATTTGAAGGACTGAGGGACATAACCGCTTTCTAGTGAAGTATTTATTATATTAAGAATGGGATTTATAATTAGGGGAGAATTTCTTTGAGGAGTCTACTTGGGATTGGGTCTAAAATACAAGTTGATGTTTTGGAGGACATAATGACTGAAGTTATCTCTGCCTGATCAACAGCAGTGAACCTATCTAGTATTACTGAAGGATTTGTATGGGACACTAGCTTTGCAGTCTGGGCTTGCTCAGTACTGATAGTGGGAGTAATTGCATTTAGTTTATCTCTAATAGTTGTGATTTTGCTGTTAAAGAATAGAAGGAAGTCATTGCAGCTTAGAGTAACTGGTATTGAGGGTTCTACTGCGCTGTGACAGTTTGTCAGCTTGGCTACAGTGCTGAAGAGAAATCTAGAGTTATTTTTATTTACTTCTATTAAATTTGAATAATATCTGGTTTGAGCCTTACGCAGAGCCTGCTTATAAGACAGAAGGCAAGTTTTCCATTCTTTCAGGGATTCTTCTGTGTGGGAGCGGCGTAAGGATCTCTCTAGTTTTCTTACCCTTTGTTTGTGAGAGCGTAGTTCTTCATTGTACCAGGGGGAGGCTCGTTTTGGCCTGATTACTTTCTGTTTAAGTGGAGCTGCAACATCAAGAGCAGATTTTAGAGAGTTGACCATTGAGTCAACAGAGTTATCAATAGCACTGGGACTGGCGCTGTTAATCGACAGGATCACATGACATAATATTAAATATTGGTTCTATTATTTCTCTGAACTTTAAAATAGATTTTTCAGATATTGTCCTTTTCATTATAGTTTTAGTCTGAGGAGCTGGATAGTCCTTAAGAATAAACTGAAAGGTAATTAGGAAGTGATCTGACATTATTGGGTTTTGGGGGAAGACATTTAGGTCACTAATCTCTATTCCATAAGTTAGAACCAGGTCCAGAGTGTGCTGGTGACTGTGGGTTGGTTCATTTACATTTTGAGTGAAACCAATGCTATCTAATAAAGCGCTAAAGGCATTACTGAGGCAATTATTTTCATTCACGTGAATGTTGAAATCCCCAACCACCACGATATTTTCCCAGTCTAATACTAAATTTGATAGGAAGTCAAAGAATTCTGTTAAGAACAATGAATAAGGACCAGGAGGTCGATAGATTATTATGAACAGAACAGCTTTTTGGTTTCTCCAGTTTGGGCAGGTGATTGATAGGATAAGGCTTTCAAATGAGCAAGACTCATTATTAATTTTGTTAATTTTAGGACTCAGGAGTAAACTAGAATGTGAAATTACTGCCACCCCACCTCCCCGGCCTGAGCTCCTGGCAGCTTGAAAGTTAACATGACTCTGTGGGGTGGCCTCATTTAATCTGACATAATCATCTTGTTGAAGCCAAGTTTCAGTTAAAGCTAAAAGATCAATATTATAATCGTTAATTAATTCATTAACTAAAAGTGATTTGGAGGAAATTGACCTAATGTTTAGCAATCCACATTTTACATGCTTATTTATTAGTTTATTTGTATCGTGTGTAGGGATTATTTGTATTAAGTTATTTGGTCTGACACCTAAATTATCTGTATTTGGATCTGACTTATTGGCGTTATTTACACGAGGGACACGCACAGTCTCTATTTGCTTTGACTCTGAACACTTGATCTGTGACAGCGCGGGCGAGAGCTTAGCGACAGAGAAGAGACTCTGCACCCGGGACTCATATTTAGAGCGTCACTTTAGGCGACTAAGGCTTTCTAGAGCAAATCGTCCATGTCTGTAAAAATGTAAATGTAAAAATTCCCCCGGATTTAGCCTACTGAATTTTTGCATTTTTAGTCGTGAGTTGAAGCTTCTATCGATTCAAAATGTGTCTATGTTCATTTAATATGTTAATTTAACTATAATAACATGATTAATTCCCCATGGAACTTTTGCCAATCCAATTATTGTTTTTTTCCCTGTGATTAAAAAGCAAAAGACACAAAACAAACCGTATGAATGTGAACCCCAGAGATAAAAAGGCTGTATGATCCTGTCAAATAAAGGAAAAATATTATGCATTTTTCATATTGTTATTAGCCTTTAAAAATGCTCTTGAGCGCCTTAAATTTGCTATGTCATGTTATAAAACCAGAAAAAGATTATCATGTACTAAATGAACATGTTTCTCTGCTTGTTGCCCTAACTCTTTCTGAATTTAGCCAGGAGATGGTGCCACTTACAACATTTTGTTATGTTTTCACTTTAAGGGACGGTGTGACATGCGATGATCAGAGGCAGAAATGCTCAGAACAAGTCAATGATTTAAGACTTAAAACAGCAGAAGACTCTTGGATAAGCAACGTACAAAATCAGAAAAAAACAGCATTGATCGAGAAAGTTCAGCAGGAAGTGTTTTTGATGCTCGGAATAAAGAAGATATTCAAGCCAACATTCCTCAAAACAGCGTGAATGCAGCTAAATGCAACTCCAGGTATGTTTTTGATGAAGAACATGGTCAAAAGCTCAAAAAAGTCACCGTAGCAGAATATGTATCTTGTAAAGCCTTAAAAAAACAAATAAATAATAATAAAAAGAACATTTGCAGGCAAGAAATAAAAGCGTCATGTTAGAAATATGTGCTCTGATCCTGTAAAATACAAACAAAGGGATTTAGAGTCATAGTAGAGTTATAATTGGTTCCAGTCACTTGCTGCAGAAAACTGAAAGGAGGAGCGTCCAATAGATGTGCGGGCATTAGGAACAGAGACATTCATAAAACAAATCTAAAGAGTGTGACCGAGTGTGAGTAATGAGTTCACAAAAACATCACAGTCATGTTAAAGCATTTAGCCTCCAAGATATTATCTAAACTTTCAACATTCAGCCAACTGTTCTGCATCTATTTGAAATGTGAAAACGGAGGATTTCATGCATACTTACAAAAGCACTTACACCAAATAAAATCCCCTTTCGTGGCAGACTTGATGTTTCTGTCCGTCAGCGAGCAGCAGCTGGAGAGAGAAGCTTCCACAGAGGACTCCAGTTTCTGGGGTCAAACTAAAGCTAAGTACAAGTTTGTGTAATGTATCAAGGAAACATTAGCTGCGCGAGTGTGGCATTTCTTGGCAAGAACCGTGAACAGTTCAATTCACAGTGTAGGGCCTTTTTGTGTGGAGTTTGCATGTTCTCGCCGTTTTTGGGTGGGTTTTCTCTCCTGTCGCTGGTGTTACTGAAGCGCCTCAGTAATGCACAGGCCCAGGGATAATCCTCGAGAAAAGGACTTTTCTTCGTCCAAGGCCAAACGTTAAAGTGGTGGATGTGAACAAGTTTATTAAAGGTCCCATATTCTGCTATTTTGCCCTTTACACAGTCTATTCTAAGGGCTTTGTTGATAAAATGTTGCGTTGTGCAATATCCATAACATAACAGTTTCCAAAAAACACCTATTTCTTGGACTGGCCCCCCTCTTTGCAAAAGCAAACGGCTTACTCTGAGATCTGACCGCCCCGAACAGAGAGCAGCCTGCCTCCCCCTGCTCAGAGAGGGGGACGGAAAAGACAGTTCTCTAGCGAAAACATGCGGGAATCAATCAAAAAAACACTTTGGGCACAACATACGAGGCCCAAATAGCACTGTAGGAAGGTTAAAACCTCTGAAAAGTCGATTTTGCATGTTATGGGACCTTTAAAGCAGACAAGCAAAAAACAAACAAACAAGATAACTAATCTAGTCCAATTTAAAGGAAAAAATATTTTATTTTTTCATTAGCCTTTACACCGTGTTACAAATTAGTATGCAAATTGTGTTTAAGTGTCATAAATGTCTTTTTTTTTTCTTTTTTTTTTTTCCAGTGAAACCCATGGATGTATTGTGTCTCAGGTCTCTTTGGGTCAGTGAAGTCAATCTCAGACTCCTGAGCCAATTAGTTTGCCAGATAAGTCCAATTAAAGGAAAAACTACTTAAGAAGGACGTTCGACATTATTAAGCAGATAACATTTTCAGGCAACATGGGAAAGAAAAAGGATGTCTCTAGAAGACTCATTTTCACCCAGTGTTGTTCACTGATGAGTGCAGTCCTGGATGGTGCAGATGGATGGAGTGGTGGATGGGCCGGGCGACCATGTCCCAACAAGGCTGCAGCGTCAGTGAAGAGGGGGCGGAGTTATGTCCCAACAAAGCAGCAAGGAGGGGGCGGGGCCAAGTTTTGGGCCGGTATCACGGGGAGAGAGCTGGTGTGGAGTTTCTGACTGACCAATTTCTTCCATGGAACAAAAAGAACCGTGCTTTCCGTAAGAAAATTATTTTCATGCTTGGCAATGCACCATCTCATGCTACAGGAACACCTCTGCCTCACTGGCTGCTCAGGGCATAAAAGAACCGAAACCCCCATCCTCCCCCGACCTCAATCCTATGGAGAACCTTTGGTCAAAGATCTAAGAGGGCGGAAGACACGTCCAAACAGCAGCTCTGGAGGCTGTTCTGATCCTGCAAAGAAACTCAAGCAGAAACTCTCCACAAACTCACAAGTTAAAAGGATGTAGAATTGTGAGGCTCCATCAAATAAGCCCCAAGGTTCAAATGTAACTTGTGCTGTTCAGATGTTTTGATTTCATTAAATGTGACCTGCTAATGCTTCTAATTTAACAAATGACCATTTTCAGTTCTTTACAACAATAACATGGTTTGAAATGCATTTTATGAATTTTTTGAAATAAAAAAAAATTAAAAAAATTTCATCATTGGGAGGTTTGTTCAATAACATTCAAATTGTACTCTTAAGCCCTGTTCAGACCGCTGCGACAAAATTGCGTCTGTCGCCCCTAGTTTGTCGCCTGTGCATTTAGGCACAGTCGACTTGGTCGCCGAAAAAAAAAGTCACCAGCGGACACGCGGCGCGACCAGCACAGCTAACCTGCTGCTAGAGTTTAGATTCCTGGGAGCGGGGCGTTCGGGACCACATTTTCCGCTCTGTTGTCGGGCCGGGCTGCGGACCTGGGCCGTGTGGGCTCGGTCTCAGACACGAGCACGTGTGGTGTCACGTTTGTAACATGCGCTCCACAGCGAAAGAGCGCCAGCACTGTGTTGTTTTCCTCCTCATCCTCCGATAAAGTGGTCAAAATATGTGACGCGCACCATAATAAAAGTGCGCGGCTGCTACACGGAGCAGAGGAGAGAGAGAGGGAGAGAGAACCACGGATGCCCTCCCAAAAAGCTGAAGAAAAGAGCGAGGGAGAGAGATCATTGGTCCAGCGTCAGCGGAGGGACAGGCACGTCTGGAACAGGAGACATCCTGTTGATGCAGGTAGAACACTAAACACAGAGCCCTGTCGCTTATTCTGCCGATAAAACTCTGCACGGAACTCAGTTTACGCTTCTACACCTGCGGGCTCGGCGGTTTGGTCAATAACGTTTGTTTACGTCCTTCTTCCCGGACAATGAAATACGTAGTTACGTCACTTAAGCGTGGTCTCTGATTGGTTGCTATCAGCGGCGGTCAAAAGTCGAAAGTTCAGCTTTGTTTATCTTCTGCGACGGTCGACCCGGTCGCGCGAATGAAGCGAATTTCCGCTGCCGCAAAGTCGCTCTTGTCGCGTCGCGCCGCACGACAGAATTGCAGGATTCGCGCCGCGCTGGTCGCCCTGGTCGCGCTGCAAAATCGCAGGAGGCTTTTTTTGCGCGACACCATAGACTTTACATGTAAACTGGTCGCGTTGGTCGCTGCGGTTTGAACGCCCCTTAAAGCAGTGTTTCCCAAAGCAGGGGTCGTGAGGGATGAGCTGGGGGTCACAAGAAATATAGTGTGCATAATCATTTGGAATGCAGTAAACATGCTCTTGAGGACTTCAAACAGCAGAAGATTCTCGGATACAAACATTCCTCAAAACGGCGTAAATGCAACTGAATGCTACTCCAGGTGTGTTTTTGATGACAGAACATTGTTAGAACATGGTTTAAAGCTCAAAAAATTCACTTTAGCAGCTCATGTGTCCTTTAAACTGATTAGATCAAAAGGCAGAGAAACCTAAGAACCTGAGTGATTGAGGCGTCTTGATTTGAGTCTCAAATATCCCAGTAACACATGGAGGTGTGTGTGTGTGTGTGTGTGTGTGTGTGCGTGTGTGTGTGTGTGTGTGTGTGTGTGTGTGTGTGTGTGTGTGTGTGTGTGTGTGTGTGTGCGCGTGTGCGTGAGTGTGTGTGTGTGTGTGCGTGCGTGTGTGTGTGTGTGTGGGGAGGGGGGGGTCAAGTCAATTTCAAATTTCACATAATTTCAAAAAAGTACAAAATATTCATTTTTATCCAAGTCAAGCGACACTAATGGGACTAAGAAGGCAGAGTCTATCATTCAATTTATTTGCTACATTAACATTTTAAAAGAGAAGAGTGCAGATAAATCAAGTTGTGTGTTGAAATGGTCCTTTAACATTGGCTAAATTTGTCAGATTTCTTTCTCTATTTTCACATTTTTTCTTCCTTTCTGCAGCTGCTTTCTCCCACATTTCTAAACATCCAAAGTGCCTTTTTATTTCAGTTATTTGTTTTGTCTTTTTGGACAGAATTCTTTCTTTAGCATCATTTATTCTGTTTCTGGATGCCATCAGACACTGTCACTCCTTCCATTAAACCCCTTCATTTTCCACTCATCAGTTTTATTCATAAAAATCACATTTTCTTCACAAAAATCCTTTCCAGGATGATCTTTACTCGACTGGGATCCCATTTAGATTTTTAAATATCGCTAAGAAAAAAAAAGAGAAGAGTGCAGATAATTCAGATTTCTTTCTTTATTTTCATGTTCCTATTCCTTCCTTTCTGCTGCTCCTTTTTCCCACATTTCTAAACATTCAAAGTGCCTTTTTATGTCTTTTTGGCTCGATGCCATCAGACACTGTCACTCATCCTTCCGTCTTTTCAGTCATAAAAATTACATTTTCTTCACATAAATCTTTCAGTCGTAAGCACATCCAAACAGTACTGTTTAAGCCTGCGTTACACATCATGAATGCATTGTGAAGAAAAGACAATGAAACGGTTTACGAGTGAAAAAAAGGGGAAAAAACCCCCACAAAGGATTGAGAAACAAAGCAGATTTCTGGTAAAATAACATGCGAAGAACTAAACTGGAGGTCAAATAAGTTATACATGATTGGACCATCCCACTTTAGGGGAGTTTTTTTTTCTTTCTTTTTTTCTTAATGTTCTTTACAGTTTGATTCCAGACCCTTCTGCATTTGAACTGACTGTAGGAGTGAATGGAGCGTCATTTTGTTTATTTGCACTGCAGAATGAAAAAACAAGCAGAGCAGTTACCCATGTTAGCCCTCGTTTTCACCTCGGTTCTCTGACCTGCTGTGGACTGGGACTGGAGCGGTCTGACTGGTTTTGGAGCAAAGACAAGTTGAGTTTAGTTGTTTAGTGCGCTAGTTACAGGAAATCTTCTACCATTCTCTTCTAGATCATGCTGGGAGAGCAGCTCCAGCAGAAAGACTGACAAACTGATCCGTAAAATCTGGACGCATGATCCAAACAGCTGCGGATTTACAATTAGACAATAGGCCACAATTGCGTTGGGCCCCCAACCTGAAGGGGCCCCAACAAGATGCCCTTCCCGATCATCATAGGAGCAGTTTCTGAAGCAGTTCAAATCAAATCAAACTTCATTTATAAAATGCTTTTCATACAAAGATGTAACACAAAGAGCTTTACAGTAAATTGTAAACGTTCCCACACATGACCACATTCCACACAACCACCCCATAACCACCAGACCCACACAACCAAACCCCTGTACACACACACACCCACACCCACACACACACGCACGCTCTAAAATACATAAGGCTGAGCACAGATACACCAGTTAAGGAGGCACCATCAGAGGAGTCGTCTGCACCAGGAGCAGAGAGTCGTCTGGAGCCACAGGACACAGACTCAGGGCCCAGAGGAGAGATGAGGCACACACCAAACCCCCACGAGCTGGGCCCATGAGCCAGGGCCCAGCAGCCACAGACGGACACTGCTCCCGGTGCAGAGGGCCCCTCAGAGGAAACACTGGAGAGCCTAAAATGAATTATGGCTTTAAGTAAATGCGTACAAAGATAAAAACTAAAACCTAAAGTTAAAGTAGAAACATTAAGACTAAAACCTCAAATACATAAAAATAACAACTACTAACGTAAATAAACGTAATAA
Organism: Rhinogobius similis; assembly: GCA_019453435.1. NCBI lineage: Eukaryota > Metazoa > Chordata > Actinopteri > Gobiiformes > Gobiidae > Rhinogobius > Rhinogobius similis. The sequence continues at coordinate 14,480,984 of CM033640.1, forward strand.
ATACGTAATAAATAGCAAATGTTAATCAAAAGCTAAGCTAAAAAGGCGCCTGCTCTTAAAAACCTGCACGTTCTCTGCGTCCCTGAGGTTCTCCGGCAGGCCGTTCCACAGACGAGGGCCATAGTACTGGAAAGACGCCTCCCCGTGTGTGTGTGTCCTGACTTTGGGAATGACTAGGAGCTGGCTGCTGGAGGAGGGGCTTGAGGAGGAGCGTAGGGGCCCGAGGAGGAGCGCAGGGGCCGCGACGGTTCATATGGTAAAAGCAGTTCTGAAAGATAAGAAGGCCCAAGATCATTAAGACATTTATAAACCAGTAAAAGAACCTTAAAATCGATCCTGAAACATACAGGGAGCCAATGCAGTGATTTTAAAACCGGTGTAATGTGGTCCCGCCCCCTGGTCTCAGTCGGGACATGTGCTGCTGAGTTTTGTAATAATTATAAACCTGAAATACTCTTTTTGGGAAGACCAGAGAGCAGGGCATTACAGTAGTCTATACGACTGGAGATAAAAGCATGCATCAGCGTCTCGTCTCGGCCCGAGAGAGAATGGGGCGGACTCTGGCCCCATTCTCTCAAAATGTATTTAAATCAGCGGGAACATGTGTTAAAATGCACCGACATAAATACCCCCAAACCCCCCTTAAAGCTGTCAAATTTATTTATATAGCACATTTATAAACAGATACACTGCTCCAGAATGCTGCACAAGATCAATAACACTATACAGAGAAAACCATTTAATACTGAAAAATCAAAAATACACAACACATCAGCTGTTAACATATGACTTTTCCAATAGATAATGTAAATGGTTTTCACATGCTTTTCTACCTTCGAGGCACTTTACATCAAGGAACCATTCACCCATTCACACGCCAGAGTACGCAGACACTGGGGGCTAGGTGGGTTAAGTGTCTTGCCCAATGACACAACGGGAGCAATTGCACCGCCAACCTGTGAGTCAGTGGATCTGACCGCTCAACCAAGGATATTTATGTCAGGAGCGGGATTTGAACCATTGACCTTCGGATCAGAAGACAATCTCTCTGCCAACTGAGCTACTGCCGCCCATCTCAATGTACCATCTCAAATATGTAAAACTGTCCCCACACGTAAAAAAATAAATAAAACAACAACAACAAAAGCTTCCTTTCAAGAACTATTCATTCAGACAAAAAAGTTACAGAAAATCACACTCAATGACGAGGGGCCTGGACGTAATTTTCTAAAATTCCTAGGTCATCCACTGGATCCAAAATGTGGTGTGTATCCAACCAAGAGCAGCAAAGAAACAAAGAAAAGTTCTGACTTCCACTTAATGTTGTCAAGTTCACTTCTGTCTTCTTAATGCAATATACAAGGGCTATTCACCCTCAGGCCCTCCACCGCCCTCCACATCCTCAAAAAATATAGCAAATATTTCATCTCTTGTTATTGGTTTAGTCCTGGGTTAATCCTGGTTTAGTCCTGGTTTAGTCTTGGTTTAGTCCTGGTTCACTCCTGGTTCACTCCTGGTTTACTCCTGGTTTAGATCTGGTTTAGTTCTGGTGTAGACCTGGTTTAGTCCTGGTTTAGACTTGGTTTAGTCCATGTTCACTCCTGGTTTAGACCTGGTTTAGTTCTGGTGTAGACCTGGTTTAGTCCTGGTTTAGACTTGGTTTAGACCTTGTTTAGACTTGGTTTAGTCCATCTTCACTCTTGGTTTACTCCTGGTTTAGACCTGGTTTAGTTCTGGTGTAGACCTGGTTTAATCCCGGTTTAGACCTGGTTTAGCCCTGGCTTAGGCCTGGTTTAGTCCATGTTCACACCTGGTTTACTCCTGGTGTAGACCTTTACTGCTGGCTTAGACATGGTTTAGTCCTGGTTCAGTTCTGCAGATTTTGTTGAAGCCTTTACTTTTTTTTTTTGCATTTCAAACAAGTCTCTGGCCTCGAGGACAAAAACATCCAAAAAATCTGTCCCTCAGTGAAATAAAGTTTAACCGCCCTGCACTGCACGCTTTCAAAACCATTAAAGTGCTGTAACATACATTGCTAAAAAAACAACTGGACATTTGAGTTACTGTATTCTTAAATCGACAGGTGCAGGTTTTTCTCCCTGACGCTGATAAACCCCGTCGTGTCCTGTTGCACTGAAGCGTAGGGTTAGTTTACCGTCCCACGAAACCGAACAAGCTGTAAAGCACTGCGTTACAAGCGTCCCGTCTGGAGCATTCACGGTGGCTCAAATCAAAGCGGGACGTTCTGTAAAGGCGGCTTTCACATGTGGTTTTGTGGACCTTCAGCTCAGGCCTGCTGTTTTTCTGCCTCGGTGGAGCAGGGTGTTCCCGGCACAACACTTTTGGTCAGTCCACGCTTCTATCTGCACGCCAACATGAGGTCATTCTCTGTTGGTTTATCGCTTTACGTATAGACTCGAGGCAATAAACCTTCAATCATATGTCATAGATTTCTCTGGGACATTGTAACTTCAAAGGCTGTTTTCTTAAAATGCATTTTTCTCCCTCGATACATAAAGATCACACACTATCCGACACACACTAAACTTTACAATCTGGGACTGAACAAGCTTTTGACGAAACATACAGAGGGATTTGTTGATATATAATTCTGAGTCTGAAATATTACGGTTTTAAGTGATTCAAATTTGGTGAAATTGGATTTTTCAGCCAATTTTCAGTCAAATCTAGTTTACGCTAAAACTACGTTAGAAAATTCAAAGACATTTCAACCTGGTTCTGTTAATTTTTCAGATTTATATGTCCCAAATATGTGCAATTTTTGGTAGTTTTTTTTTTTTTTTTTTTTTTTTTACACAAAATGACTTATTTCTACATGAAAACTCTACATGATGGAGAGCTTTTTTTTACATTTCTTTCTTACATGTATGTGAGTAAACTATACAAGAAGTTTTAAACTGATACAGTATCTTTAAATTTGAGATTGTTCCTATTCACTTGTAGTGTCTCTAGTGCAAGTGTGGTGAATAACCATTCATTACACTTGGACACGTGGTGGGAGGGGCTGATGGTGCAGAATGGCGGTTTGTCCCGGGGCAGCTGTGGCTACAGTAGTAGTATACCACCACTGACTGTGGAGTGAATGGATGATGCGCTGTAAATCACATCATTTTAAGTCATAGGCCTTACTACAGTATTATTATTGTTTATTACAGGGTGGCAGAGTGGTCGTCTTCTGACCCAAATGTCAGCCGTTCAAATCCTGCTCCTGACACAAACCTCCCTGGTTGAGTGGTCAGCTCCACTGACCCAGAGGTTGGTGGTGCGATCCCAGCTCCCTCAATACTGCCATTGTGTCCTTGGGCAGGACACTTAACCCGCCTTGCCCCCAATGTCTGCGTACACACTCTGTGTGTGTGTGTGTGTGTGTGTGTGTGTGTGTGTGTGTGTGTGTGTGTGTGTGTGTGTGTGTGTGTGTGTGTGTGTGTGTGTGTGGGTAGGTGGGTATGTGGGTGTGGGTGTTTGTGGGTGGGTGGCTGTGTGTCGGTGGGTGGGTGGTTGGTTGGGTGTGGGTGGGTGAGTACATCCTTGAACGTGGAAAAGCGCTTTAACCCTCCAGGTCCATTTGACCCCATCTAGATTGTCTGTTTTATTTTTTATTTCATCGCTGTGTGGTCCAAAACATCCCTGTTTTTTTTTCCTGATATGAAAACGTATTTACATATATACGTACTCTTAATGAGTGGTTATTTTAATTCCGCAGAATTTCATCATTAGTTATTAAAAACACTTTATAACACACTGAAAAAAAAAGGTTACTAGCTCTGCATAAAAAAGATATGGAAAGCGGTTGCAAGCAATAAAGTCATGTTTTGGTTAGAGACAAATTTAAGTAATAAAATGGATATTAATACATGCCACGTGAGCATGACTTTTTAATGATCACAACTTTCAAAAACATTATGCTACTGCTTTACATTTTACTTATGCTCTCTGGGAATAGAATTGTATGTCATGTGAGCATGACTTTTATATGTTTAAAATTGTTGTTAATATATGCCATTCAAGCATGACTTTTTCACAACTAAACCTCCATTAAAATCATGTTACCATTTCGCATTAAACTCAAATATTTACAACATGTTTGTTTTTACTTAATTTATTCTGAAAAATATAAATTCAGCAATACACAAAAATGTCATTTGTCAACAATAAAAAGTGTTCAAATTCATGCAAACACATACCAAACTCAGCAGACAAGTATAGCAAGGTCAAAGATATAACAAAACAGGTTGACAAAATGAAGACTTTTTTTTTTCCTGATAATGACATTCATCCAACCATTGTGTTAAAACGTCTTTAAACGTATTAGTTGACGTTTAATTATCAAAAATGTCTGTCAAATTTTCAAAATGCATATCACATTATCCTCCTAATTTGAAAAGTAAAAAAAAATTCGTTTTTTTCATTTTTTTATTCAGCTATTTTTGTTGCATTTGCACAACAATATACTCTGTATTCAAATTGTGCACATCTTCAAAACACCTTTTATAATAGTATCTACATTTTATTATATGACCCACTTCTAGGTGAGATGTCACAATCCAGTGCTCTATTCAACACCTCTTCAGCATTTAAGTTGTTTTTTTTTTGATCGTGTGGATCCATTAAGTTCCATCAACACTTTTCTGAAGAACCTCAAAAAAGTACCTCCGGTTTGGTGGAAAGTCCATGTGGTGGAAAGTCCATATTCAATGCAGAGATCAAACAGAAGAGCAATGTCCACTTTATGACAACCTGGTCCTCCGCCCAGTGCAGACCTCGTCCAGGCTCCTCTGACCCTCACTTTGTCGTACGGTGAAATCTCCCACTGTTCAATCTTCCACATGTCTCAAAGAGGACTTCATCGTTTCCCTAGAAAAAAGGCAAAAGATCATTAATTATTACGTTTGTATGTCCATGCCCTCCCTGAAAAAAGGACTTTAAAACATGAATTTCTTTAGAAAGAAAACACATTCCTCAAAAACCTTTTTACCTCATAGTTTTAAAATGCTTGCTCTAAATCATCAAAACTCAATGTAGGACTTAAAGGTATATGAGCAAAATATCAACTTTATTTGGAACAATGCATTGTAGTACTTTATTACATTACAAAAAATATCATCAAGTATTATGTGGTGATTTTGAATTTAAAGAAATGAATGAATTGTGTATTACAAACTGATGTCTGAGCCTTTTGTATACCATTAGCTGAAAGCAGTGCAGTTGGCTAATCTGCCCAGGTGAATCGCACCTGTCGGCTCCTGTCTGCCCCTGCCTGCCTCTCTGCTCTGCTCTGTGTTTAGTCAGATGTTGGGTGTTTGAGGTCCTAGTGCTTGAAATGTTTATTTAATTCATTCATTTTCTACCGCTTATTCCCGTTAGGGGTCGTGGGTGACCTGTCCCAGTGACTTTGGGCCTTAGGCGGGGTACACCCTGGACAGTGGCCAACTCGTCGCAGCAAACGCAGAGACAGAGACAGACAACCATTCACTCTCACATTCATACACTACGGGCAATTTAGAGTTACCAATAAACCTACACAGTCATGTCTTTGGACGGTGGTAGGAGCCAGAGAACCCAGAGAGAACCCACGGTAACACGGGGAGGACATGCAGACTCCACCTAGAGAGATCGTGTGATGTTGGGGTGGCCCAGGATTCGAACCCACAATTATTTAATTGATTTCTATAAATTTATATTGGCACAATGAAATTCACATGAAAGCTTCAATTCATTGCCTGTAACGTCACAGAACTGGGGAATTCAAAGTGTTGTTGAGAGCTTGGGGAGAACTTTTATCTAACATTTATCATAACATCATCAAGTATACTCACCACATGCTTTGAGGCTCCTCATGAAGGTAAAGGCATAACCCTTTCAAAGGGAACTCCCATCCAATGTCTACTTCTTCATTCTGGTGACGTGGTAAAGACTTAATTAGAAACATTTCTTGACAACAAATATAAAGCTGTATAAGAAAGATGATCATTTCTCTCAGGGTTGAAGTCACTATCAGGAAAGCATTATGAAACTACTCAAATTTAAAAAGCGTCATTGTTTTTATCTCACGTGCTCAGTTCAAAATGTGGAACAAAAGACACATTTGTCACCACAGGACCTCCTTTAAAAATAACCATAAATACCATATTCACAAATGTTCTTTGCTCAATAAATAACAAAATTAGCTTTGAAAGGACAAAAAATATATATCACTAATCTATGTAGATTTCAGGCTCAGTTAAAAGTGGGGACCACTCAAGACTCTCGACAGCAAGTTTGAAGGTATCCAAAATTCTTTCTCTCATCTTACCTCTGTCATCAGATCTGTGAGGTTTTTCAGTTTTTGTCCCATGAGTCCTCTCCTCTTGATGGAGCTGGTCAGACAAAAAGTCTAACTGTGGAACGAACCGGGACTGGAGTGGGAGGGTTGTAATTTTTTTAAACTCCGCATTTATCTGAAAAGACAAAAATGGTAAATGTTAAAATGTTCAAAATTGCAATAAAGGTGAATAGAATAGTAATTACTGTATAAACCAAGTTAGAAAAATCTAACAATGATACAGTCATTTGGTCAATAATAGAGAAGCAGTCTGCGTTATCTCGTGTTCTCTGTGGTCCAATCATTGATGAGGCACCAGCACATGTGGCGTATCTAAACTCTTTTTAAACTCATTTTATTTCTTGTGGTTATGAGTTGTAATTTCTTGGCGAACATGAGAGCGATGGCAAAAATCCATACCAGAGTCATAATGGAGGCTTGGTTAGCACACAGAGAAGCAACTTTCTGAACTGGGTGAACAGTGTTAACTTTTACCTCTGGACTGTGCAGAGCGCGGTGTCGTCTCCTCTCGTCGTGGATGGAGCTCAGCGTCAGCAGCTGGTGTACCACACTGTAATGACAGTATCATGACATAAACGGAGTTCTGCTGTGCGCACCCTTAATCCAGTCCATGTCGTTAGCACAATACATTCTAAAATTAAATTAATTAATGAATTAAACATAACAGCTAAGTTACTAAATTTAGTAACACTCAAAGGTTGATTTGTACACTTCAAAGTAGCAGGTGGAGCTGTTGCACCTAACATTACACCTGTTTAGTTAACATTAACCTTGACTTGGTTTGTTCCAATAGTTCTCAACTTACAAATGCTAACAGCTTAATTTTCTAACGTAGTAACGTTGCATTCCTAGGACCAAATAAAACAAGTTTACCTTTAGAAATCACGAGGACTCCAGGAACGAACTTAAACCAGTCGGAAAGTCCCAAAATACAGCAAAGAGAAGGAAAAAATGGCTGCTGCAGCGTCTTCTGTTAAACGTTTTTCCCGGTCACAGGAAGGGGAGGGAGTTATTTTTTGAAAAGTAGGGTGTGGCTTCACTGGCAGCACTGGCAGCATAACTTTTTCATGCAGCGCTGTCGTGATTAAAACATGCAGGTTTAGCATCGATGGGATTTATTCAGCTGTTTTATGACAAAGTCATGCTCAAAGAAGATCTTAAATAAAATATGAAATGGTAGCATGATTTTCATTTACAAAACGAGCAACCCCCTATTTTCCGTTTTTTCAGTGTGCTGTTTAGTCCTTGAGCGTTGAAGGATTGATGAGAAGTTACGAAGGTTTTTGCTCAATACACAGAATTTTCCGACCCAAAGAACTTTAACACCTCTGACTTTTCTTAGAATTATGAATCAATTTGAAGAAAACCTTTAGAGCTATAAATACTTTTCGAATAAAACTGTTGGTTTATGACGTTCGCGCAGAAAGTATGGATGTATTGGATGTGAAAAAATATCATGCAGGGTTTGCAATAATTTACAAGCCAGAAAAACACACTTCAAAAAAAGCATTCAATCACAAGGCAGCTGGGAGTTTGAGAGTGTGTTTTAGCATGACAGGGGCTCACAGTTACACACATTTGCACTTAGTGGAGGTGTCAGCCGCAGTACTCACGGAGGCCAGTGTGACACACAGCTGCCGGAGAACTCACACTCCACAGTTTTATTTCCACAATTTATGAACCCATTTTTGCTTAGTTTGAAATTCATCTCCTGCTTTCCTGTTTTTGGATTCAGGTTTATTTTATACAAACAAAACGCTTCCAGATTTTCCTTTAACGTACTCGGTGCCTCGCTCTTATTATCCAATTTACAGGAGTTGTAAAGTGAGTTTATATCATTGGATTACTGGCATTCACTTGCTCCTCGTGGATGCATCAGATACAGATGCTGCCTCACGACTTAATAAATCGAAGTAATAAATCAGTCCAAAGTGTAAATTGTTCTAAATCCACATGGCTTTTTAACATGAGTTCGTCAGTTTTATTTTTATCTTTTATTATTGCTATTCTGCGTCTTTTACAGTATATCGGCAGTACTTTTGATTTGTTCTGTACAGCACTTTGGGCGCCAAAGGTTGTTGTAAATGTACCATATACAGAAAGCTGACCTTGACCACTGTGTCATGAAGAGTATTACATATGTCCATCAGTGTTGTTCCAGATTATCCTCATGTGTATATGGTCCATATGTTGTGTGTTGTGTTAAGTGTTACTTAAATTATTCACAAGGGTTGGGACGAGACACAATTTTCCCAAGACAAGACAACTTAAAAGGACAAATATTCGTACAGTTATTCTCTTGAGCATAATTACTTTGACATCTCGTGTTTTCAAACTAAAAACAATGTTCTTACAAAAAATCTTCGTCACAGCCTTGGGAGAGGAAGGCGTAACTTAGCTTCAGCTCCATCTACTGGCTGCAGAGGGAATTATACACATTTCTCTCTCTCAAAAGTCACGCATCAGAGAAATGAATGGAGTGTTTCGACGCTCGAAGGGGAGAGGATTTTTTAACCAGGATTCATCAAACTTGTGTGAAAGAAGCTAAATACAACTCCAGGTATGCTTTTGATGATGGAGCAATGTTAGAACATGGTGAAAAGCTCTATAAAGTTATTTTTTTGTTAATATTTGTCCTTTAACAACACATTTTTCAGTTCAGTGCGCAATTTCGGCCTCATACTTTGTACATTCTTTTTCATTCTTTTATTCTATGTAATCATTTAGTCGTTAACGCATTTATATAAAGGGAAAGAAAGGACAAAATACATACATTACAACTCAACAACTGCTGCTAACCAAACACTCAAATCTGTAAATATCCCAAGCAAACACATGGAAAAGGCACACAAAGATGGACACAGCAGCCGCAAAGAGGAAATGTAGATTCCTGTTCACGTTCAGACTGTGGTAATTCTTTTCTATTTGACTCCTCATATTACGTAACTATGTCATTACAGTGAAGAGCAAATAGGAGGCAAGTGAAGAGCTGTGATGGATATTCATGTCAGATGCATCATGGACACAAGGGAAACGCATAAGCAGATTTGGTTGAATCTGTTTTCCAAGGTATTTTTGAGCAATAAAAACACTTGTATAGAAAAAAATACGAGATTGACATGTTTAATTATGGCAGAATTTAGCACTCAAGATGAAAGCTGGCAACGAAACCCAAGAACATCATTAGCTAAATAAACAAAACGGCGCCTTTGATGAATTATATAGGTCTCATTTTCAAGAAACAACCCCAAATTCTAAACTGAAGGACAAAATAATACAATTTACTGTAAAGGAAAGTTTCCAAATCTTCACATCTTTGTTTCGAAACACTTTGAATCAGATCAAGGGAAAAAACAAGGTTAACTCCTCTTTGAGACTGAGCCGCTTTAAGCCAGGCCGGTTTTGATCCTACCTCTCTGTTTTGTATATCCTTGGGAGAGCTTCTGCTTCTCCTGCATGAATATTCAAATGGAACAGAAGAAAGGGTAAACAATTCAGGATGCACGTGTGGATTTCATAACATGTTCCTGTACACGCAACACAGGTTAGTTGATGGGCTGCATGAACAGTACTTAAAGTGTAATAGAACTGAAAAGGGGGAATTTCAGAGAAAACCTGTTAATAAACTGTATTCAGACTTTTGGTTCAAGGTGCAAATACAAAAAACATAAAAAGAAAATGGATTGAAGGGAAAAAAAAAGGGTGTTTTTTTTCTTTTATGTGCAAACAACAAACTTTGAAGTTTTATTTACTTTAATCCACTCCATAGATGTTTTAATCCAAAGATTTAGACGAAACACAGAGGGATTTGTTGATATCGAAATCTAAGCATGATTTATTAAAGGTTTAAGTCTAAAAAATGAGGCAACATTTTCAGTCAGCTCTAGTTCGTGTAAAGGTTTTTATAACTGTGTGTGTGTGTGCAAACTGAACCAAAACATTTAAACCTGATTCTGTCCATTTTTGAGATTTAAATGTCCCAAATATGTGTCATTTTTACACATAAAATGCCTTATTTCTGTATGAAAACATACATGTTAAAAAAACATATATATAATACATTTTGTGAGTAAACTACAAGAGAAGTTTCACATTAAAATCTTTAAATTTAAATCCGATTTCCTATTGACCAGCATTGTCTCAAAACTAATGAACTGTGGACGTGCCCAGGACTGAAAACAATGAAAACGACAATTGGCATAAAAATAAAGAGTAGCCAAAATATTATTAGACAATTGTTTCACTCTGTTGAAGAATGCAAAGCAACAAAATAACAGTTAAATCAGAATGAAACAAGGCTTTATTGCTTGGCGGGTTCCACAGAAGGCCTTCATCTTGCATTACATTCACATTGTTTCCAATATGTTTAAATTAAAACGTGGCTAAGCTGATTACATTGTGACAAATGCCTCTCCTAGCTGTGGGTCCTTAGCTTCACTGTCTGCCGCTGTGCACATGGGAGTTTTGGAGAAAAGTTTATTGTTCCGAGTTCAATACATGACTTCATCCTTTGCTCCCTGAAGACAATTAATTGGATAACATCATCAGTACCAATCTGCCGAGCAAATTGAAATTAAATGAGCACTACACGCCAATTCTCGGTTGACCTGACAACTGAAAGTCAATTCCACTGAGAGCGACTGCTTTACCTGCAGGTGTTCAGACGGACTCAAACTCACGTGCACTTTTGCCTTGACATGATTACTCAGGCATCACCTCTCATTCTTATTCTCAGCAGGTGCCCAGCCAATAAGCCATTCAAAGTATAATTGAGGGCTGCATATTTCACAAACCGTGAATATATGCACAAAGGTGACTCAACTCAGCGGGGACACAAGTAAGCCAGCAAAATGTGAACAATGAATTATAAGTCCTGTTTGGAACAAATGTCACAAAGTAAAAGGATCAGACGTTAAAGTTTAGTTTGTTTTGTGGCCAGACTCATCTAAGGGATTTGAACATAAGAAAGATGTGGCTTTTCTTCAAAAAATATAACAAAGTTTGCATTCCAAGTCTTTACTGCTTAAATTGTTATCCATTAAAGGTGCATTGTGCATATTGTGACCCGGCGTGGAGGGTCATCGGGACATGGTGTCTGTGCAGGTTCTGGGCCGTCAATAGCCTGTCCTCTCCTCTCTGTAGAACGGCAGGCGGTGAACCATCAGGGTCACACTAGGGTGAGCTTGTCCTGCAGAATAGCGTTGTTTCAAGAGCACTTACTGTCTGCCGAGCCCGGTCCCTGGGATGTGAACTGGACAGATGATTCCATGTTGTGTGGTAGGCTTAAAAACTCTATGACCTTGAGTCTGCAGTTGTTGTTCAGTCGCTTGTCTCTTTAGCTACAGCTCTTTACCTACACTTAATTGTGACATAATAAAGCATGAACAAAGACTTAAATCACAGTGAACAAAAAAAATTCAGTCACTAAGCCTAAATCATTCTTGGCAATCTATTTGTAAGTCTTGTTCATGCTTTATTAACATGAATAAGTGTAAGTATTATAAAGTGGTACCCATAGGTTTATATCATGAACCTTTCAAGGACACCCCTCACTCACACACATAATTAAACATGACACCGATGTTTGAGAAAGCATCCCAATCAAACACTGATTCAATAAGTTTCCACAGCCCAAAAATGCCATGTAATGGAAGCTGTCTAGTACATGTTGGACAATCTGTCCCTTAACCCAGTGGTTCTCAAACTTTTTCAGTCGAGACCCCCAAAATAACAATAGTTCACATTCGCGACCCCCCAAACACAAAAAATAGGCGACACGCAAAGTGATAAATTAGCCTTATATCTAATGTTTGATTTTATTTTGAGAATATAGACCTAGAAAAATTACTTTAATAGGCCAACAAATAGGAATATTCATTTACCACTGCATTTGAAGGGTGTCAAACCTTGTTGAACACTATTGTATCAACTTTTCCCCATCATCTGGAGACCCCCGGAAATCATTTCGCGACCCCCATTGGGGTCCCAACCCCTAGTTTAAGAACCACTGCCTTAACCCTCCAAATGGGCATCTGTAAGTCTCCAAGTTGATAAGTTGGATAAATTTGTGACTATATGTTCAAACTTAAAGGATACTGGCAGGTACCAGTAATATGGCCCATCATATCTAAAAGAAAAAAATCTCAATATTGATTAAAACCAGTTGGTCAATGTTCCTTTGCTGTTCAATTTAAACACCTCAAACTATGCTTCAACAAATTGTTGTGATAACCATAAGGGCTCCAAGAGTCTGGCTTATGGTTATCTCTGCATGATTCATCAAATTCTGTTTGCTTCCTTTGTACAAATTGAGCAACTGTTTTTCAAGTCACTAAGGATTATTTAATTCCCGAATGAAAGTCTGTTTGAGTGGATATTTAAGACCTCAAACAAGTCGAACCACTCAGAGGAAGAGCGAGCAAATATCACCAAAGCAGACATGAGAAACAGGCCTCCAGCTAGCCATGCGCTCTTGATTAGAGAACAATAGTCAAACATGAATTTTTTGAGCCAATATTGATATCCAGTATTTGGCTTGCTGCTGAGGCTGGTAACCGATATTTGCTAAAACCAATATATAGATTTTAAAAATCCATAGCAAGACCCACAACTCTCTTAACCTCAAGTTAAGATCACAAATAAACCTTTCACTTTAGTAAAAATAGAATGCATTTACCTGGGATTTGATTTGTTGCATAACTGTGTAAACATGCAATCAGAAAATACACTCAGTACAATCAGAAAATGACACATGGGTCAACACAGACAAAAAAAAAAAAAAAAAAAAAAACGCCAGAAAAATACCAACGCCATGTATTCATAACTTGCATTTTTTGTACTTTCGGTGGTCCCTCAAATATTCAAGCAATGCATCTTTAACTTTCTGTCAATAATGCATACAATTATCAAACATTTTTTTTGGTCCAAAGTCTTTCCAACTCGAAGCGCTGTCAATTCTTAGGGAGCTTTAACATTATGGATCAAAGAGAATTGTTTTTAACCAACTGCATAAAACATCAAGGCGCGTAATGAGGCAAACTGAAAGGTGATCCGGGAGATAAAAGTGTTGACTGCTCTACTGTATGTCAGAGTATTTTCACATTCGACTTCCTCCGAGACAACCGCCATGATTATGATGTAATGAACATTTGATCTCACTTGACTTGGTAATGATATTGAACTGTACTGTAACAAGCGTGTACAAAGCAATGTTACGACCAGCGATGTATGTAGTATGAAGTCCAAGTGGAACTAATGCACTTTGTCCAGCAATGTCAACGTCTGATAGGCATATGTCACAATCAATTCATAGTTATTAGGCTTTAAGCATTCTCTTGAGTACCTTAAAGTGCGTAAGTTTTTGTGATCTTCTAGTTTTGACTTTATTTGGTGGAATATAACCTTATGATAACTTTGCACTAATCAATTGTCAGTTTGTGAAGAAAAGTAGAAAAATATGTTACAAAACATCATGACATCACACTAGGGAGACATTACAATACAAATTTTTCTGACCCTTTAAACATGAATTCAACAAAATAAAAGTTTTGATCCAGTGTACGACATGGTTGCTAGAATTGCAGAATTTCCTAGTGCGATAATTTACAGAATTTTAGCAGAATCTTACATATAATTATATTAAAGGACACGTTCTGCTACAGTGACTTTTTTGAGCTTTTAACCATGTTTGAACAATGTTCCGTAATCAAAAACATACTTGAAGTCAGCTGCATTCACGCTGCATTGAGGAATGTTTATTAGAAACTCCTCCCCCCTCCGAGCATCAAACACACTTCTTGCTGAACTTCCTGGTTCTGGGGCATATTTTCAGATTTCACTTATCAGAGAATCTTCTGCTGTTTTAAATCCTTAAATCATCGTCAGACTCAATCTGAGCATTTCCGCCGTCTAAACACGATAACTGCTGCTGCTCACCCGCACCATAATGTCTGTTGACAGCTAACATCACTAAATTGTGTGCGCACGAAGGCGTCATCTACTGGCTGGATGTACTTAACAAGTGTCATTTCACAGAGGCTGATAAAGCCTGTCACATTTGAATTATATCTGGCTGCATAGCACTTACACATTTTTTTAGTTATGTTATTATTCAAGGGACTGCGTGAGATGCTAATCAGGCTAGCAGTTCCAGTGTTTGTGTTTAGTTGGCAGAAATGTTCAGAGCGAGTCTGGCAATGATTCAAGACGTAATAACCGCAGAAGAGTCTCGGAGAAGTGACGCCAAATATCGGAAAAAAAGTTCATTGAAGGAGTTCAGCAGGGAGTGTTTTTGACTGTTGGACTGGAGAAGATTTTCTAACGAGGATTCACCGAACTAGCGTTAATGAAGCTAAATACAACTCCAGGTATGTTTTTGACGATGGAACGGGGTTAAAAGCTCCAATAAGTCACTATAGCATAATGTGTCCTTTAACAAGACCAATACAGATGGCAGTATTGAGGCTTTTGAGACAGACCTACGTTACTTTTACTCTTCACCGTTCCAGTCTGAGAAAACAAGCCTTGACTAATGTAACCCACATGAAACATTGGGCTACTAAACCTGTATATGTAATATAACAATGGCCAGTAGAGTGTGCTGTTGCGTTTTGACAAAGTTGAGCCCTGCCATGCGGTCACAGTCATTTCTAAGCACGCTCCTCGTGGGGAAGAAAGCAGAGCGAGTAAGTAGGGAAATCGTCAAATAACATAAAATATACTGGGTTATGTTACTAATTTGTTGTTGTAAACAGGCTTTACACCCTGATAAACGGCTGTGAGCCATAGAAGTGACAACTTGTTGAGAAATAACTTGTGGAAATCCCGGTGAGTGTGAAACATGTTCACTGTAAACTTTTGTTAGCTGAAGCTAATCTTGTGTATCAGTTGAAAGTACATGATTAGGAAGTCATTTATCATTCTTTAAAACCAATCGGGAGTTACATGATTGTGTGTTAATGTTTTACTTGCTTTGGCACAGTTTGTGTCATTGCACATTGTATTTCATTACAAGAAAGTGAAGTGTGCTAATGCTAGCGCTAGCTACTAGGCTAGTGTGGCTAATGCCTTACATATTCATGGATTAGCACTACTTTTGAGAAAGCATGTGCTTTCTGCACTGCAGAATGTTTCCTTTATAGAGATATTGCCATTTCATGATTAAATATACGTTTAAAAGCCATTCACAGATGGTTATGGTTGTAAAATCATAAATACTATGTACATATTAAAAAACTAATTTCATTGTTATTGTTAAATACATTTAAAAGCCAACGAGGTTAAGAATGGATGATAAATAATTTATTTTGATATGGTTAAAGTATAATTTCATGTTATCCAATATGTTTTGTTGTATTGTAAGGGGTATTTCATTGCCGTTTTACCTTACTGTGTGTTATTGCTAAAACATGGTAATTCATCATACTTTTAAGCTGATTAAGCTATACAAAATCACATACTCAAGTGTACATTTATTCATTTATTTTTGATTCTGTGACATTAACATTTGGATAGTAAATTCATATGCTCTTGAGGAAGAATATATTCAATGAGGTCTCATTATGATAAGAACTGGAACAGAATATTTACTTTCTGCACCTTTTGTGTAGATTGGTTTTATAGGATCTTCGAATTTGATGGCGAGCCCAGCCCATGGTGACTGCGAGTGGTGTTCAACGGTGTGGCCAGCCTTAAGCATCCTCGTCAGAAAATCCTAGACGGAACTCTCTTTTCTAATTGGATCCAGATAAGACACTAATACATACACTACCCGGGTAGTCAACGGTTCAACTAACGAACTATACATGAGTAAATTGGACTTTTTTGGGGGGGGAAAGAGCTCTATTTTATTTTGGGTTTATTCTTTGTTATTGTACTTTTATTTTCAACTAAATTGTACATCTGCAATTGTCCTTTTTTAGTGGTGAAGTAATAAACCACCCATTGTTCGTTCACCTTAGTCTTGGTCCTTCCAATCTATCATCTCCTCTTACGAACCTAGTGGATGTTAGTGCCTCTCCTATACTGGTCCACACTAAGGGCGCTACACAAATCTTGGCGAGCCAGCCAGGAGGAGATAAACCAAATCTAGACCACCCTGTCCACCCTGAGCAACGTGTTTTATTGCTTCACCTGTGTTACCAACATCCAAAGGGGTACAAAACACTGAAAATGGAGGTCATTCACAGAGAAAATGTTAAAGTGCCAAATGCAGTCCTGGTCAAGCCCATTACTGGTCTGGAAGTTGACAATGAAATTACTGATTATCTACAACAGGTTGGTGCTATTGAACGTGTCATTAAAATAACCAGTCTAGATCCAAAGTTTAAAGATTCTGCTATTGTTGAATTCAAGACAGGGGAACCCATTCAGTTTCTTAAAGACAGTTTGCCATATGAAAAGCCTAGCAGTGACCCTAATATTGTTCACAGTATTCAGCTGCTATCTGATCTGTATGCTACTGGTAGAGGTTCAAGCATCACTAGTGCTTACCTAACTGAGCTCCAAAGTGTAGCCAAACTTGTTGGTGTTGATTTTGAAAAGATTTTGCTTGATGAGTTGGCACGTATACAAAAGTCTGCCGCTATCCCTGAAGCAGATTTGCCAGGTATAGGCCAAGAACCTCAGCTTTGTTTTATCTGAGCAAAGCACCAATGAAAGCCCACGAGCAAACCGTAGCCAATCACTTGAACATGGTGCTCAGTCTGTTGCAGGTGAGGAAGCAGCAGTTTCACCTAAAAAACAAACTGTCGTCATAAATGCCGAACAACTTACCTCCCCTGAAATCCAAAAGGTTGTTGTGGAACATGTCATAAAAAATGCCGACTTACCTTCTCATAGCCATGCCAAACTACGACCCTTCTCGGGCAAAGTGCCATGTCCTTACCCTGAGTCCGATTATGACATGTGGCGCAGCAACATTGATTTTGTCCTCTCCGACCAAACCGTGTCTGACCAACACAAAGTCCGGAAAATACTTGAAAGCCTGACCCCGCCTGCTGCAAATATTGTAAAACACTTAGGAACAAATGCAACTCCCCGTGATTATCTCACTCTTTTAGACTCTGCTTATGACACAGTTGATGATGGGGACGAACTTTTTGCGAAGTTCTTAAACACCAATCAAAATCCAGGTGAGAAGTCCTCCGAATACTTACAACGCTTACAAATCACCCTCAACAAAGTCATAAAAAGGGGTGGAATGCATGCAGATGACTCTGATCGTCAGCTTCTTAAGCAGTTTTGCCGAGGCTGCTGGAATAACAGTATCATTACCAGCTTACAGCTTGAACAAAAGAAAAGCAAACCGCCCATGTTTGCCAAGCTTCTTCTTACACTTAGAGTGGAAGAAGACCGTCAAGCTGCTAAATCCAGCCGAATGAAACAGCATTTCGGTAATTTAAAAAGCAAAGCTCAGACAAACTCTCTGACAGTGGATGAAACCTTGCAGTACAGTCATTGGCCTGGTGATGAACCAAATGGGTCTGCTTCAAACGAAAAGCCACCTCCGACTAGCGACACACAAAAACTTGAAAAACAGCTTGCAAAGCTTCAAGCCCAAATGGCTTCCCTTAAAGCTTCGTTGTCCAACAACACGAGCCAGTCAAGCATGAAACCCAACAAGAAACCTAAACACAAATCTAAAACTACAGGAAATCCCAACCCCACCTACTTAGCTGAGAACAAACCTTTAAAACGTCCACGTCCAGGTTATTGTTTTAGATGTGGTGAGGACGGCCACATAGTTCCATCATGTACCAATGAGCCAAACCCAACTCTTGTAGAACAAAAACGCAAAGAGTTTAGGCAGAAACAACAAGCTTATGACGAACAAAACAAAACTCCTTTAAACTAGCACCAGTTCCTATTGAGGGACAGATAGGGACTGAGCTCAGTCAAGAACGTCCCAATTCAGAGCACAAAGAAAAAGCATTCCTGAAATCTCACCAAACAGAAAATAAGGTCCAGTTTCCAAAAGGTCTTGTAGGTCAAAGATGTACAGCAAACGTTACAGTAGCAGGAGTCCAGTGTAACTGTCTACTGGATTCTGGGTTGCAAGTGACCACAGTCTCATCTTCCTTTTATCACGCTAATCTGTTAGAACACCCTATACATCCCATTTCAGGTTTAGATGTTGAAGCAGCTAGTGGTCAGAATGTACCATATTTGGGTTATGTAGAGTTAAGTTTAAAGTTTCCCAAAGACTTTTGCGAATCAGAGCCTGAAGTCCCTACTTTAGCGTTGGTTGTCCCAGATATTCGCTCAAACTGTGATCTGCCTGTCCTTATTGGTACTAATGTCCTTGATGTTGTTTATGATGAATACTGTGATGGAAAAAATCCTAACGAGCTCTCTTCAGTCTATGGTTACAGACAAATCATCCGGACACTCAAACTCAGGAAAACCATGAACTCAACAGGAAAAATTGGCTTGATGACTTTAAAGGCAAAAGTGCAGCATGTGATACCTGCTAAAGATCGTGTGCTCCTCCAAGGGTATGTAAAAGCTCACAACATCAGTGGATATGCCATTGTCGAAACACCTACTTCATCTACCCTGCCTGGGGGAATCTTTGTGGATTGCTGTCTTGTAAACCTGACTGAGCAGCACCCCCAGAGGTTACCCGTCTGGATTAGGAATGAGACAGAGCATGACATCACTCTGCCGTACAATTGTGTCATTGCTGAACTACATACTCCAGAGCACATTTACGACCACTTACCTGTTCCCAATACTGGTGAAAATCCAATCCAATGTTCCGCTGCCACAGTCCAGTCAAACAGTCAAATGTCCAAACATGATTTAACCTTCGACTTTGGAGAGTCTCCTCTTTCAAACCAATGGAAGGACAGAATAACAGCAAAGCTGAACGAGTATGGTGATGTTTTTGCCCACCATGACTTAGATTTTGGGCACGCAACCAAAGTTAAACATCACATAAACTTAAACGACAACACACCCTTTAAACAAAAATCAAGACCTATTCACCCAAACGACTATGAGGCTGTGAGACGACACCTGCAAACGCTACTCAATGCAGGAATCATACGCGAATCTGAGTCGCCCTACTCATCCCCAATAGTCGTGGTGTGAAAAAAGAATGGTGAAGTGCGCCTCTGTATCGATTATCGCAAGCTTAACACCCTCACGATTCGCGATGCATACGCACTTCCCAATCTTGAGGAGGCATTCTCGGCCCTCTCTGGCTCTAAATGGTTTTCGGTAATGGACCTTAAATCAGGGTATTACCAGATTGCCATGGAAGAACAAGACAAACCAAAAACCGCCTTTGTGTGTCCATTAGGGTTTTACGAGTTTAATCGTATGCCCCAGGGCATTACCAACGCCCCTAGTACATTCCAACGTTTAATGGAAAAGTGTATGGGCAACCTGCACCTAAAGGAAGTACTAGTTTTCTTAGATGATATAATAGTGTTTTCCAGCTCACTAGAGGAACACGAGGCCCGTCTTGTTCATGTCCTTCAGCAACTCAGAGAGAACGGCCTGAAACTCTCACCATCCAAATGCCGTTTCTTCCAAACTGCGGTGCGCTATTTGGGGCATGTAGTTTCAAGCCAAGGTGTTGAAACCGACCCAGAGAAGGTCCAAGCCCTTCGCACTTGGCCAAGACCCCAGACACTTAGAGAGCTTAAGTCATTTTTAGGCTTTGCAGGGTACTACCGGCGATTTGTCAAAGACTATTCAAAGGTAGTCAAACCCCTCAATGACCTCACTGGGGGTTACCCACCTCCCAGAAAGAGCAGAAAAGGGGGCCCTTGTCTTGAAAGCTACTACAATCCTAAAGAGCCTTTGACAAACCGCTGGACAGATGCCTGCCAACAAGCTTTCGTACAAATCATTGACAAACTGACCACTGCGCCGGTACTGGGATTTGCCAACCCCCAGTTACCGTATGTTCTCCACACCGACGCGAGCACAACTGGTTTAGGGGCAGCTCTTTACCAGGAGCAAGAAGGTGAAATGCGGGTGATTGCCTACGCTAGTCGGGGGCTCTCGTCCAGTGAAAAGCGATACCCAGCACATAAGCTAGAATTTCTTGCTTTAAAATGGTCAGTTGTTGAAAAGTTCCAGGACTATTTATATGGTACTACATTCACTGTTATAACAGATAATAACCCCTTAACCTACATTTTGAAGTCCGCTAAGTTAGATGCAGCCAGTTATCGTTGGCTGGCGGCCCTCTCCACTTTCAACTTCAACATAAAGTACCGGGCAGGCAAAAGCAACCAAGATGCAGACGGTCTGTCAAGACGTCCACATGACACTCTCAGTGACGACTTTGCATCTCTTGAGGAAAAGGAGAGAATCAAACAGTTTGCCTCACATCATCTGGCAACTTCACCAAATCAAGATGTCATTTCGGCTGACACAGTCAATGTCTTATGTCACCGTCAATTGTTACACATGACAGAAAATGACTTACCTTCCATTGCCCTCGTTGAGTCTCTTGCAATTCATGCAAATGCAATCCCTGATGCTTACGAAACTGAGGAAATGGTTGGTTGCTCAACAGTACCTGCTTACACAGAAGCGGAACTCCAACAGCATCAGCAATCTGATCCAGTCATCAAAACGGTTCTTAATCTGTTGGAATCTGGTAACGAACCGATAGCCACTCATTCTGACTCTCCTGAACTCAAACTAATGCTAAAGGAATGGAAAAAACTAACAATGAGAAATGGTCTACTCTACAGAACACGCAAAACTGAAAACGACATCACTTACCAGTTTGTTGCCCCCACTTCTCTAAGACCCACCATCCTTACATGTCTTCACGATGAAATGGGGCACATGGGTCTTGAGAGAACCCTTGATCTCATTCGGTCCAGGTTTTATTGGCCAAAAATGGCCATGGACATTGAACACAAAATAAAATCCTGTGGCCGATGCGTTCGAAGAAAGACCCTTCCTGAAAAAAGTGCACCCCTTACAAGTATCCAAACGACACGCCCCATGGAACTCGTATGCATGGATTATCTATCCATAGAGCCGGACAGTCATCAAACTAAAGATGTTTTGGTCTTAACTGACCACTTTACAAAATATGCGGTCGCTGTCCCAACCAAAGACCAAAAGGCCAAAACAGTTGCGAAAACACTCTGGGAGCAGTTTTTTGTGCATTATGGGTTTCCGGAACGGCTGTTGAGCGATCAAGGGAGGGACTTCGAGTCTCAACTTATAAAAGAGCTCTGTTCTCTCTTGGGCGTTACCAAAGTCCGAACCAGTCCCTACCACCCTAGAGGTAATCCGGTTGAACGGTTTAACCGGACCCTGCTAGCCATGCTTGGTACACTGAAAACCAAAGATAAAAGCCATTGGCGCGACTATGTGAAACCCTTAACTCATTCCTACAACTGCACTAAAAACGAAGTAACCGGTTACAGTCCTTACGAATTAATGTTCGGGCGTCAACCTAGGCTTCCAATTGACATTGCTTTTCACTTACCTGTCAAAAATGGTGCTCCAAACTCCCACTCTCAATATGTGAAAACTCTCAAAGCACGCCTTGAGGAAAGTTATCGAATCGCAACCAAAAACTCACAAAAGGTTGCAGATCGAAACAAGCGTCGCTTTGACAAAACAGTAAGAGAGTCAACTTTGGAGGCCGGTGATCAAGTCCTTGTCAGAAACCTGCGGCTTCGCAACAAACATAAGCTAGCAGATAAGTGGGAACAGACGATTTACAAAGTTGTTTCAAAGGTATCTAACTTACCTGTGTATACTGTACAGCCCATAAATGGGGACGGTCCCTCTCGAACGTTACATAGGGACCTGTTACTCCCTTGTGGTGACTTGATTGAGGAAGAGGAAAATGAGCAGCCCACACCTAAAGTCAATCGACCACGTACAAGACAGAGTCAACCTCAAACCAACGAGGAAAACCCTGAATCTGATGATGAGTCTTGCTGTTCACTTCCTATCACCTATGAACGTAGGTTCACGCAAATATGTGAAATCCCTAAACAACCAAGTACTGTTCGTTACTTACCTGTGGATCCTGTCCCGATGACTCTTGAAAGTGAAAAACGACACCCAGAAATCTCTGAAACCAATGTGGAGCAAAGTTCAAATGGAAACAATACAAATAAGCAGGATATGGAAATTGAAAACTTACCGGATATGACAACTGAAAGCGGAAACACTACAGATGTGACAACTGAAAGTGGCAACTTACCGGCTATGACTACTCAAAGTGGAAACATAATGGATGTGACGTATGAGGAAAACCAAAAGGACCATGAACCAGAAAATGCCCTTAATAATGAAACAGAAACCGAAAGTGAAACTGTGCCAGATCAAGACATGACAAACTCTGCTCGAAGGTCAGAAAGGTCATGCCAACCTCCTGATCGCCTTCATTACCTTAAGTTGGGCAAACCCTTAGTCTCCTTTGCCCAAAACTTACTTGACAGTTTTAACAAAGCACTTGAAGCTTTTGGTGATAGTCAAGCGCATGAAGGGACTCATGCTGAGTCAAGGGGGGAGGGTGTAACCCACATGAAACATTGGGCTACTAAACCTGTATATGTAATATAACAATGGCCAGTAGAGTGTGCTGTTGCGTTTTGACAAAGTTGAGCCCTGCCATGCGGTCACAGTCATTTCTAAGCACGCTCCTCGTGGGGAAGAAAGCAGAGCGAGTAAGTAGGGAAATCGTCAAATAATATAAAATATACTGGGTTATGTTACTCATTTGTTGTTGTAAACAGGCTTTACACCCTGATAAACGGCTGTGAGCCATAGAAGTGACAACTTGTTGAGAAATAACTTGTGGAAATCCCGGTGAGTGTGAAACATGTTCACTGTAAACTTTTGTTAGCTGAAGCTAATCTTGTGTATCAGTTGAAAGTGCATGATTAGGAAGTCATTTATCATTCTTTAAAACCAATCGGGAGTTACATGATTGTGTGTTAATGTTTTACTTGCTTTGGCACAGTTTGTGTCATTGCACAGTTTGTGTCATTGCACATTACAAGAAAGTGAAGTGTGCTAATGCTAGCGCTAGCTACTAGGCTAGTGTGGCTAATGCCTTACATATTCATGGCATTCATTAGCACTACTTTTGAGAAAGCATGTGCTTTCTGCACTGCAGAATGTTTCCTTTATAGAGATATTGCCATTTCATGATTAAATATACGTTTAAAAGCCATTCACAGATGGTTATGGTTGTAAAATCATAAATACTATGTACATATTAAAAAAACTAATTTCATTGTTATTGTTAAATACATTTAAAAGCCAACAAGGTTAAGAATGGATGATAAATAATTTATTTTGATATGGTTAAAGTATAATTTCATGTTATCCAATATGTTTTGTTGTATTGTAAGGGGTATTTCATTGCCGTTTTACCTTACTGTGTGTTATTGCTAAAACATGGTAATTCATCATACTTTTAAGCTGATTAAGCTATACAAAATCACATACTCAAGTGTACATTTATTCATTTATTTTTGATTCTGTGACATTAACATTTGGATAGTAAATTCATATGCTCTTGAGGAAGAATATATTCAATGAGGTCTCATTATGATAAGAACTGGAACAGAATATTTACTTTCTGCACCTTTTGTGTAGATTGGTTTTATAGGATCTTCGAATTTGATGGCGAGCCCAGCCCATGGTGACTGCGAGTGGTGTTCAACGGTGTGGCCAGCCTGAAGCATCCTCGTCAGATATCCTAGACGGAACTCTCTTTTCTAATTGGATCCAGATAAGACACTAATACATACACTACCCGGGTAGTCAACGGTTCAACTAACGAACTATACATGAGTAAATTGGACTTTTTTGGGGGGGGAAAGAGATCTATTTTATTTTGGGTTTATTCTTTGTTATTGTACTTTTATTTTCAACTAAATTGTACATCTGCAATTGTCCTTTTTTAGTGGTGAAGTAATAAACCACCCATTGTTCGTTCACCTTAGTCTTGGTCCTTCCAATCTATCATCTCCTCTTACGAACCTAGTGGACGTTAGTGCCTCTCCTATACTGGTCCACACTAAGGGCGCTACACTAACATCCCTCGAAGCGTGCGCCCGCCCGCAGAGCACAGCGTGAGCCGCGTTATGACCGATACATTCACTTTTTCTATCTCCATCTGTATTGACAATCCGCTGGAATTACATCTCTGCATGATGCCCGCCCGATTGCGATGCCCTTTCGTTGACAAAGGGGTCAATGTTAATAACTAGATTACTTGATTGCAGTCGAAGTTGGCCTTTCGGGAAAATTATCACAACTAAACAGCCTCTGAGATTTAATGTTTGAACGATGTTTTACAAATGCAGACAAAGGATAATAAGAAATTGTTGGAATAAGAATCCATTTCATTAAACAATCAGGAAATAAACATTAAACACAGTTTTTCTCGAACTAATATGGAGACTAAATGATCTAATTATATTTATAGCTAACCTTAAAGTGAAACGGTGCCACTGACAGTTCTACTACAACACACTTTACTTAATTTGTAGAGGATTTTACCACTACAACTGGATGGGATTGTTAAAGCTGACATATTCTCAGCTTGTTTGGGTCCACACCTTCCACAGACACAAACAGAAAAATACAATTACAATAATAACACAGGGAAAAGAAACTGACAAATTGCCATCAGTGAATGAGGCCGGAATTCAATTGGACGCAGAAGTAGACAAAGCACACTTTTGGGATCGTCAATAACAGTCTAAAAGTAAGTGACCAAATCGTTCTAAATCTCCTATGGCAACAATAAAATGTACCTTAATGCTGACCTCTTACTTTAACATTTCACAAATCAATCAATATTAATTTACATAGCACTTGCCACCAGGCTACAACCAAATTGTAAGAAAATTGCTAAAAAAATAAGTAATTTCCAGGTTACAATGACCTCGCTCTGAACAATGATTAGATATTCCTCCATCGTTTAAGTGCTTTCCATCGCAGTGGGGCGCTAATTTGACCGTGATATTGCTCGCGCCGCTATGACTAATACTGTGAAGGACTGAAGGAAACAGGCTACACCAAACTACCCGAGTGTCAAGGGTCTGAGCACCCGCACGGTTTTTACGGAAGAAATCGGCTGCACTGGAAAGCACCATCTGGACGAGGCATTAGAGCTAAAACCTCACAACAGAAGAGCAAACGTGCACATCTGATTGAACAAGACCAGCTGCCCAGACAGAAGGAAAATTAGCACCTATAGAAAATATATGAATACATGGCACAGATAATTATGTTGTGATTCTGTCGTCCCACCGTCGGGGCGCTGGATTTCTTATAAATATTTTCTTTTTTATCCACATTTGATAAAGGGAAACTATCAAGCTGCCGGACATGTTAAATATGAAACTCAAGCTGTAACCCACTTATTTTCAGTCAAGTCAAACATTCTGACATTAGAGCCAGGTCTTACTCCAAAAGCTCCAAAAATTTAAAAATTACACTAACATTCAGACAAATTTAATAGGACTTTTATATGGATTCTGCCTGGCCTTTTTTGTTTTTGTTTTTTACTTTATTACAAGTCCCTAAAATACATTTTCTGTTAAATTTGCTTCAGCTTTGAAAGAGGAACTGTCAAAACAAAGCCAAAAGTAGTGTCAATCAGCCAACATCTACAGACCCCAGCTTCACTTCTTCATATATTTAACAAAGAAAATTTAGGCAGACTTTAAAATCTGATGTTCCTCTTTGCAGAGCTTGATTCCAAGTGTAATCAGAGAGTAAAGAGTCCAGTCAACAGTTTGTGCTCCAAAGGGTTTAAGAACAGCTTCAGTTTGAACTGGGGCTCATTTTAGTCAGACGTTTTAGGAAAATCAGGGCCGATTTAGATGGGGTTAATGTTACTACAGCAAAAATTTTGGATTTTACACCCATAACTTAACTCATATTGTTTAGAACCTTCCAGGAGTGACTTGCTTAATTGCAAACACTACCTGGAACTAATATAAACATTCTATCCCATTATTTTTAATGAGGCAGCCAAATACAAACTAACTTCCACCTCCTAAAGCAAAATGTAATTGTCTAATTGTAATGGGCTGCAATATTTATGGTTTTATTTGTTTTGCATAATGTCAAATTGGAGAAATGTTAATTATGTGACGTTAGCTTCTATGCGAATTCCGTTGATAATTCAGAGGTCGGTAAAATAAGACAAAAGCTTCTGTGTAATCCATCATTAGTCCAGGAGTGATTCATGCTAGAAAAAGTCTCAAAGGTTGTCATCTGAAGCAATCTAAAAGCCAAAAGTCATTTTCAAGCCTGAAATGAGTTGTTCCTAAACCTAATATTAACTCTAACCTTACCTTTAGCCATTAATGCAAAGTGACGGTCGTGTGGCAGAAGTGGGTTGGGGGGAAAAAACGAAGCAATGTTTTCTAACGAAACTCTAATGTTTCTGAAATGCAGTAGTTGTCAGTCGCCAAAACGGTCCCGGTTTTCCAAAGTTTGTTACATTTGGTGGCTAATGCTAACTGTCCCATTGAAAACGCATCAGAGCCAACGTTCCAAGAATGTTTACAAATGCTGGACAGTCCATTAGTAACCCATGAGGAATCTGCTACATCTTTCGGCATTGCTGCTTTTTTTAAAATTCTGCTATTTGTAAAGCTACAGTTGACTGCTTGGCTCTCCTCCCATAAATTCATATTCCTTTGATTACAACTTCAACTGCCTGTGCTGCTGTTTTACTACTAAAGCCATTGCTGCTGCCTCTATACATGAAAAAAAATATTCATCAGGGAAACAATACAAAGACGTTTTCACGCTGAGTTTGTACACTTTGAAGAGTTTAGAGTATTCCGGGGGAAACAAAAAAAAGAAATCACCAGAAGGGCGAAGAGCAAGGAGAAAGACAAATCATATCCGACTCTGTTTTATAGTTTTGTTTTGTTTTTTATCGCTGTTTTCGTGTTTAATAATTAGTATGGAGAAGAACTTCAGAGACTATACTGACAAAAGTGTAAAAACAGGCTTATTTTGAGATGAGATTGTTTAGAATGAATCCAATTAGCGATTCACAAATGTATTTTGTCTGTTTCTATTTAAATATTTTATGTTAAGTGAGCGTATTGACTGGAATGTTCCAAAGTATGGCATTAAATTGATCTGTCTAGCATGTGTTTTTATGTAAAGAAAGTGTGACTGTAACTTGGCTTGAGGGAGTCACCTACTTGGAGTTAAATACATTTAGGGCCATACAGTGGAATATTCCACGCAAAGCAATGACATCTCCATGGAGACAAGCAAGTGACAGGATTGTGCAAGTTTAAATAGATGGAAATCTTTGTTTTGGTTCAACCTAAAATACCTGAAATGAAACAGATGATACATATTTATTTAGAATTTTCATCTTTTGAGTGCATTACAGCTTAATAGTGTATCGCCTTCAAATGATTTCCAGAGCACAAAGAGCTAAAAGCTTTCCACCGCTACGTGTTAACTTTTTGATAAGCACAGAGAGACATCTTAACCACTTGTCAGTCAGCTACCGTTGCCGCGGTGCCAGAAGACAGGCATGGCCAGCAAAACAAACAACCAGCACTCCTCCATCTATAACCCATCTTGGAATAAATGGGCAAAAGCCGGCAGATCACAAAACCGTTTCTCGATAGCGCACCAAGCAACCTATTTGGCATCTGATATTGCATGAGAAGGCTAGACTGGCCAAGTGTAAATAAGAATTTCCAAGCTCCAGCGTTGGGTGTATAACATGTTGTCAGTTGGCCACAATGAATGAGGAGTCGGCAATCAGCACCAGCCTTCGCCTTCACCAAGATGGAGGGCCTCTCGCCGCACACACAAACAACCAATCACGCGTGGACAGTGATTGATGCCTCGTGGAGCTTTGAAATCTATCACCTCGACCAAGTGGCTGTCAGGAGCGTGGCTGACACATTGTTAAACATGGTTTAATATGCATCAGGCTGGAGGAACACTTCATTAATTCTTTATTAGGCGGGGCGTTGTGAAGCCATTGTCCAAATGTGTGTTTAATAATCTGAGGACTTTGGCGTACATCATTTGGTAAGCTCCTGAAATAGGTTAACGCAATACCTTTTTCAACTTGTCTCCAGAAGAAGGAATGTTATTCAGGGAAAAACTGAGCTTATGGGTTAATAACTGTTATTTTGACTTCTACATGTTTAAATTTTCTTGCAGATGTAGTTCTAGATCTCATATTTCATGTATGTTTTCAGGATACGTACAAAAGTTAAGCTACAGAAAATATGGTGCTCAAGGTAGATTTAAAAAGGCCAAAAATACATGACTCACGTTTGTAACAATAACATTAATCAGTGCCGTTCCGTGGCATAAACACCACATGCTCTGATAAAAGACAAAAATAAAGGTAAAACGTTGGATTAATATCTACGTACAAATATGCTCCACTCTAAAACTCGTACTTATCTTTAAATAAAAATAAATTATAGTAATAACAACATCTTGTGTTATTGACTTGAAGAATGTTGATTTCATAATTGCACTGTATTTGATGTATTTTTTATTGATTACATTTTGTGAAATTATGTCAAATTACTTCATAAGTCACTCAAATAAACACAATTAAACATGGTTTTAAATGTTTTGTATTTTGAAATTATAACAGACAACTGTTTAATTTAGCACTGGGGGTCCTGGATTAGTTGCACAGTTATTTTGGGGGTCCTGGCCTGAAAAAATATGAGATTCTCTGCTTCATTCAAATGGATGATTAGGTAAAATAAAATATTGCAACAAAAATGCACCTGAATACAGGACATGATATGCGATTTATTCACATTTTCTAGGGGGAGACCCCTCAAATCACCCTTTACACACGCCTTTCTCTAAATGTAAAAAGTACCTTCTGCTTTTATGTCTTAAGCTGTTTTGTGCTTTTAATGCAATTTTATTCTGTTATGTAAAGCACTTTGAATTGCCTTGTGTATGAATTGTGCTCTACAAATAAACCTGCTTTGCCTTGCCTGCTTTAATAGTCTAGTTATTTAAACAGTGTGCCTTTGGTGGGCCTCAAACAAAGTCTTGTTTAGGGCCGCCAAACACCCAGAACCGGCCCTGACAATAATGTTTCATGTCAAGTCTAATGTGTGTCTTTTTCACAGAACATTAGCATCTAAGCCCCAGCGTGACTAAATCAATGCGTAGCCGTCATAAATGCATCACTTCTAGCCAAGCAAAACATTCAAATCCCATGAAATTGCCCATGAAGTGTAAACAAAACAAATAAAAAGTGTATTTTCTTATCTGTCGAGTCTTTCTTTCTAAAATCTGCCCATTTCCCACCTTTTGTTGATCTGGAGTGGCTTTGGACACAAAAGAGCAAACACTCTTATCTGACCAGGATCGGGGCGGAAGAAGAATCACTCTGGCGACTTGTCATTGGAAGGAGAGCAGAAACTTGTCAAGATGGCGGACGATAAACAGAAACCTCCTTGTGGGTGGAGGAGCTAAAAGATAACTTGTCTCCCTTGGGTGGCATCATGCGCTACCAACAAAATGCAATTCGTGATCTTGTGTTTGCATAAGTCACCGGTCTACACGATCATGAAGTCAATTGCGTAGATGTCTTATTTCAAGCTTCTCCGTGACTATTTTCAGAGATGAGCAGAAGAGGTGTAAACTGCGAGGACAACTTGGCAAGAAGTCAATAGCTGCTGGTATTATTGGTGCAAAAACTTTGAAAAAGGTGAAGTGAGATAGCATAAAAGAAGACAGGCGAGGTGTTCACAGATCTAAGAATAAAACAATCTGTTGCCTCCCCACACTCACTCACACTCATACGTGAAAAGATGGAAGATTTTTGCTAATGAAGTGTTGAAGCCAGAAAATCGACTGACTTTCTGTGCATTATTTTTGTTAGGTTTGTTAAAGGAGAAAGGGTGTTCTGGGTGAAAATTCTGAATTATTTTCCACTACAGTTGTCAGTGAGCTATTTGTTTTTATTGAGATTTTAAAGGTGCTGTGCCTGATTTTTACTAAACTAGTTCTGTTCAGCATTCAATCAACATTTAATGCACCCTTCTTGTTCTGGAAAGCTCTTTAAATACTTCGCAAACTTGCCTTTCCTTCAGATTTTGTCACTGTTAATCGTAAACTTATTCATTTTTAGATTGTCAGACTATTTCTCCGTTTGATCAAATATTTCAGTGAGGCCCTTTCTGAGACAGCATTTTCCTCAAAGCTGGGCACATAACCTTAGATATGGTTCAGTTTTTAAAATCACCTGATTGGATTACCAAACAATTCCTATTCCACCAAATGTCATGTGGGACCACCGTATCCCTTAACCTGACATTGGTGAATAACAACATTTTGCAATTGCAGTTTCAATGCCATTTATTTGTTTTTTTAATTTGAATTATCATTACCATTGAAGGCAAACCGTGTGACTATATGGCATTAGGAAGACTAGAAGTACAAATAACCAAAATTTGAATCTAGAACCGTAGAACATGTAATACTTTTCAGCCACAAATGTAGATGCATTAGGCTTAATTTGAAAAAAACACACAGAATAGGACACAGCAGAATTACACTCATCTTTGAATTATGTGCTACGATTATTGCAATCTTTTCTAATAATGCCTGAGTGATACTTCCGTGAACATCACCCCATTTATGTAATTGAGCGTAATTATGGCTTCTTATCTCACCGAAGTAAAAAGGTGAAATCTATACGTTCTCTTTTGACAGGCATTTGCCAATTTACATTTTCAAAGCCTTTTGCCACACACATCCGACTTTCTACCTGTGATCGCCGCCCACAAATATATTTTTAGCTTCTTGGATCAGTGCTGTCCCTGTTGGCTGCTTCCCCAAAGACAAACCCATCCAAACTCTGACATACAGACTGTTCTCTATAGATCAAACAGGCCTGGTGTGCTGCCAGAGACCCTGGGGTGCACACAGCCAAACACATGAACTGTATTTGTCAAGGCCCCTAGAGGTTGATTATGTAGATTGCATTTATTTTTCATATTTTGGAGAAGAATAAGCATTACCTGCACACTTTACTTTTGGACACTTGTGGCATAAAAAGGGTAACCTGAGGGTAACTGATTCAAACCTTCAACTGTGTACTTTTATGTCCCTTGGCAAAATATAATGCACATTTACACAGAGCAAAGAAACTGCCAATTACTGACCAGCCCCTAAATAGAAAGAGAGAAAAAAAGACACTTTTGCACTTCCTAACTCATCAGTATTATTATTTAATTGTAAGTAGTAAAAGAAGATGTAAGTAGTCCTATCTTTTGGCAAATCTCCTCACCTCCGCCAAGCAGATACACTTGCCAGGGGCTTTAGCTTTCCTTAGAGCAAATTTTCCACTTTGTTCTTTGTTTTTGAAGAGTTCCATCTCCTTCCTCTCCATCCCACATGTTTCCTTAAGAAGTCCCAATTAAAAGTAAAATATTTGTGTGGGTTAACTTCAAACAATCATAGCGTTGCTGGCGTTTCGGGGTACTGAAGGTAGAGCTTTGGCCCAAATTCACAGAAAAAGTTTGTTCCATGCACTTTCCTCTCCGCTTCTCTCTCCGGGTGTGTTGTTGCTCCCATATCAGAGATCAGCACATTTGTTTAATGTGGAAATTAACTTTCATCCTGTCATACTAAATTTAACACAGTACAAAGCCAGCCTTGATGGGGAAAAGGGGAATTTATGAACGATGAGCCCTCGTATTTTTTGGAAAGCTTAACAAAAACGCACTTCAAAGAGCTGTAATTCCGAATGCCGTTTCTGCATCACTGACCCAAGTGTATAGCGATGACCATTACAATCATTGGAAGCATTTTGAATTCTAACTATCCATCTTCCACTTCATCCGAGGCCAGGTCATGAATACAGCAGCGTGATGCCCGTACTTCCCTCTCCACAGACATTTCCAGCTCTTCTGTGGGGGTCCCGAGGCGTTCCTCAGGCCACACAGAGACATAGTCAGCGTCTTCCCTGGAGCCTCCTCCCGGTGGGACATGCCAGGAACACCTCCCGAGAGACGCATTCAGGAGGTTCAGCTGACTTCTCTCAACAGGAGGAGGAGCAGCGACTCTACTTTGAGCTCCTCTCGTGCATTTTGGGTGGTGCAAAGAACTATGAAGAAAGCAAGAACCATCGAAAATGTTTCAATTGTTTGCAGAAAGATTGTAAAATGATTATTAGTGTTCAATCAACCATCTTTGGTGGACTCTCTCACGACCTGGACGACTTGCAGTTGCTGAATATTCAAGAAGCAAAACAAATGATAATCTATCAAAATGAATGGGTACCACTTTATAATAATTACACCTTATTTTGCCTTAACAAAACATGAAGAAAGACTTATTTCATACTGAACAAATAGTTTATTAAGCATGATTCAGGATTAGTTACCACTTAATTAAGGTTAGGGTTAGGGTTAGGGTTAGGGCCAGGAATTTGGGTTAGAGTATTAGTTAAGTAGTTAATAAGCCTGAATCACTCTTAATAAATTCTTTGTTCGCTATAAATTAAGTCTTTATTCATGCTTTATTAAGGTAGGAATAAGTGTAGTTATTATAAAGTGTTACCAATGAATGTATTTAGCATTCAATGTCACCAATGAAAGAATGTCAGACGGAAATACTTTAAATGGCAAACCTTTTACGACATACGTAGACTAAGACCACATACTATTCCTACACAATCCAACGACAGGCATGACTGACAGATGAATCAGAGAAATGCAAGATCCGTTTACATCAAAGCCAACCTTTATGAGAAGAAAAGAAAAGAAATGTAACACAACTCAGAAACCAATGTGTAAAACTACTGAAATAAGAATGCTGATATTTCGTTATAGATGACCAGTGAGCTTGTTTCACGCATCACTGAAATAAACTAAACTGATTGCACAGCTCTGTCTGAGTTAGACCTGACACACAGGGCACAGAGCACATCAGTCTGTTTAACGGTTAGACAAGCAGGATAAAGACATAGACAGTAGTTGGACATGTGTAGGAATTTGGGAATAGCGCTCCAGTGTTTGGCAATTAACCACATTGACGTCCCACAAGACATTCTGTGCTCTTACTTAAATATTCCTCCCTCTAAAATGATTAATACATAGAATGAAGTTGACGGCCGTTTGGGGAGTCCTGCCTCCTCTTCTGTTTGCATACAGTTTCTTTTCCCCTCCACGTTTCCACTCCCTCAAGCTACTCTGGTGTCCCATAAGAATTACAACAATTCCCCACAGGTTTAATTATCTGTAAGTGTTCAGAACTGAGGATGAGGCGTCGTAATACAAGCCGACAGTGTCAGTCAGGGGGAGACACACAGGCAATGTAATTTGGTCCTCCAAATGGTCTTTGAAATATACTCTGCACAATAGGAGGGTATGAAAACAGTATATGGTAGATTTCAAATACATTTACGTGGTATGATTTCTTGACTGCGTTTTTAGAGTCTTCAAAGGAGTTCAGTTAGTTTGGACAGTTTGTATTGCAGTAGTCGTAAAAATAAGAGGAACATAATGGTAGTAAAGAGTAGACGTAGCTGGTCATAGAAGTAGGAATACAGACAAGAAGAACTTTGCACATTTCTTAACTTTTTTGAAAGTTAAGAAATCTCTCACTTCCGATTGAGAGATTCCCTTCTAAAGTGAGACTTAATTTGGAGTGATTCCTCCGCACAGCTGGATAAAACAAGAAAGAAAAGTATATGTTGTATATTCATGCATTCATCAATATTTACTGATGCTAACCGCAGGCTTGGCCCACAAAATTTGACATTACCCGTTTTTTGCTCCCATATGAGCACTGCGTACAATAACAGATGAAACGGTGTTTGCATAACAGCACCTTTAATATTCATGGGCTTCGTTTTGAAGTGGCCCACTCATTAATCTGGGCTAATTATGGCTTAGACACTTAGAGACTGCATAGAGGGAAAGATGCACTCTAAAAGGCACTCAAAAACAACTACTCTGCTCTGTAATCGACACCGCGCTGCCCTACATAGCATCCAGTATAAGTATGACTGGCTTTTAAAAACAGGTACGCATGCATTTTACATGAATTACACTTCCATGTTATTTGATCTCAACTCTTTGTTGTTTAACTGTCACAAATGAACAGTCTACCCGAAGGACTCTTTGACAAAACATACGACAGCAGGATTTAAAGGGTTTTTGTTTTCAGGAAGAAAATACAGAAATTATTCAGCCACAAAAATACATTCTATCCAATCCACAATCAAATTCACTTGTAAAGGATGCACCCAAACTTCACTGACCCCACGTGAGTTGCTCTGGTCAGATAGGTTGCGTTTTCGTGACATCACAACATTAAATCAGCCAATAATGTTCAATACAGATGGTGGGCAGCTAAAATGAATCTCTTTAAAATGTTGTTGTAATACAGTGAGAGAAATAATGAGGTTCAACATTTGTGAATTGACCCTTTATGTTTAATGTTTAAAGTAAAAGTGTCTCTTGTGTCCATCTGAGGTTATGGAATCGTGCCATGATGACAATTTAGTTATTTATTCAAATGGGAATTTCAGTGCAAAAGTTTGGACACAATATCTAATCTTCACTTTTGAAATCATTTTGGAGCAAGCCAACCAATCAATCAACGTGATCTGTGTCATAAATGTTAAAACAAAACATACGATCAAAGATTATACCTCAAGATTAAAGGCACTGTACCTGAGTTTTTTACTTTTTTGAAACCTGAAAAACAGCTAGTTCTGCTTTGCCCCGGTGCAGATATATTGTAAAAGCATCTATTCGGGTGAAAATGAGGCCATAAGTAAGAAGTGAGATAATAGCACGCTAATGTTTGTTAGCTTTACCCAGGACGGCAAAACTCACTCTGGAACTGGTGAAAAGTGCTTATAAACTCATTGTGTTGAATATTTAGGATGCTGGGACTGCGTTAGGTAAGTGAGCAATACATGTGACTGCTGTAAAGACTTTTCACTTTTCAAAACAGTAAAAATCAGGTACAGCACCTTTAACATGTGGAGATGTATGAAGTATCTCATCGTCTCTTGTCAGTTTTTTTCTGCGTTCTTTGTATTATCTTCATACAAGCTGTACAATCCATTCAATTATCAGTGTAAGTGATATCCGCTGTTGAATATTAATGCTGATTGTGTTATGAAACTTCACACATCACTGGCTGTTAAGCATTGTGTAACTCTGACTTATTATTTTCCATTCAGAACCAAAAGTAAGCAAACTTTGAATGTATTTCGGTCACAAGGTCAATCGCACATCGCTCTTTTTAGATTTGTAACAAAACACTTTGACGCTTTCTTTCCTGTAATTACAATAATTGCAGACAACCAACGCTAACTCTTGCTTGAGAACAATACGAATGTTATCTAACTTCAAAAAACAGTGGGACCTGGAGGGCAGCCCACTGAAACCATCTTTGCAAAACACAATTGCTTATTTGTGCCATACTTTGAACATTAACTATTGATACTTCAAGCATGCCGTGATTACCGTGGCATGAACAAAAACTAATTACAATATATGATGATAGTAATTACATTGCCAAGGGTCATATAAAGCAATGTCCTATCCTCTTTTGCAGGAAAACATCTGAAGGGCAGGCGACATAATGAGCATCATAATGAGCCGTTTGCGTCCACGCCGGATTACTGTACTGTTCCTGTCTGCCACGGCTTCCACATCATTAATAAAGCAAGCCTACAGTCGAATTTGCCTTTAAGTGCGACGTTTTCATATCTAAAATCTAAACTGCGAGTGTTTTGAACAGAGCGGGCCCCTTATTATTCTGGTTGGGCTGGATGACACTTCTGGGTTGGGTCCCAAAAGAGCACCTCGGAGAAAGTAGGTCGAATGTTAAACAGGCTGTTGAATCAAGAGCAGGGCACGAGAAAGCTGACGTATCCATTGTCTTTCAGCAAGGAAATACTGTTGTTGTGTCGACGGGCATAAAAAGGTGCACTATGGAACTTTTCTGGTGGCCTTAACTTATCTTAAGGGTGACGTGCTGAAGTTACAGTTGCAGTTCTTCAACGTAAAACACTTGCAAACCTTTCTTCAGAAAAGTTACGTTGTGCACAAGTCGTTTTTCGAGTTTTGGTTACGCTGTGTTCCAGTCGGAGGTGGGATTTTCCGAGTTCCGACTTGCAAATTCACACGCGAACACTTCTCTCGCTTCTCACAATTCCTACCAGAGTTTATTCGAGTCAGTCAATCTAACATGTCTGCACCTTGTGTTTGGGTACAATTTTACATCCGACAGTTAAACTATTGATAGAATTCATGTTCTTTTCTCTTTTAGTTGCTCTCTCCTGTCTGTGAAGCTGCTCCTGTGCTGCCGTTGAGCTTCTGCTGTTATAAATACATTGTTATGTTAATGTTGCTACAAAGCTAATGACAGCCAAAGCAGAAATTCACATTCTAATTTTTATTTATAACTTACAGATGTAATAACACTGCCCGAGTTCATAAATTAACTCAATTGGATCCACATTTTGGTTCTGGTTTTATTGTTCGATTTCAGAAAGCAGCATGTGGGAAATTGACGCTCAGTAAAAACATACATTTGGGAACGAGTAATGCTAAAACTTCAAGGATACCATATAACTTTTAAGGGCAGATTATGATAATAACATTTAAAAAGGTGAGCGCTTCAATGGGTCTGCTGTGCTCTTTTTGTATGAGGCAAAAAAACAACTTGCAAAGAGAGCATTGAAGGTCAAATGAAGACATACAGGCCAATAATTTGTGATAATTCAGGTTAACGTTCAGTGTTCACTTTGCCGGTCATTTTACATCTACTTTCTAAAGGCAGATTACGGTCCTAACCAAATTATAGGCTAATGTCTGGATTTTACCTCTTGATGAGAAGGGCTTATTGTAAAGTGCAGTTCGTAGGTGGTATTTCATTGTTCTTTAAAACGATTTTCTGGGGACATGTTGATTCTATTGTCATATTTCTGATTGCAATCTAGTTTGTGACTATTTGCTCTGCCAGCTGGAAATCACATTTGAATCAACAGGGAATTGTGTAATTGTTTGTATTGAATAGGAAAAGTGATTTGGCGGGGGAAATTGTACCTCTTTAGAAAACTTAAATTGTTATTCCACGTCACCCATGCATGTACGACTTTATTTTTTGTATTTTACATGTTATAAGTGCACCGTGTCATTTTTCTGGTGGAGTGCGCTTCTCTCTATGGAGATGTGTTATTGGTTTAGCCTGGAATATTCCCCAGTATTTCACAATCTGTCATGCATTCATTCAGTTGCAGGTGTTTTTATTGTTCAAAACATGCATTCTTACAGTGAATGTCACCTTTTCCAAGAGCTGACCTGTAACTTGGCCTGGTTGTGTCAACTGATCGTCTCCAGAGATGGAAAGAAACAAAGTACAAGTAAAAGTAAACCTGGGGTGCTTGATTTTCATTTGTAAATCATCTGACCAGACAGCTTTTAATTTGAGCTTGTTAAAATAATCAATTAAAGGTGTGTGGCTTTAAGGATAAGCCCTTTCAGGTTTCTTCCACTCTCCATCACGTTTTGTGTTGTTTTGTTTCATATGGACTTCTGTTTTTTTTTTGATTATGTGAAAATAAATCAAATAAAATAAAATCAAATAAAATCTTCCCACCGCAAACGGAAAGTATTCAAATCTGTCTGCCCATTTCCCAGCTCTCACAAACCCTTCGGCACATCGCTGGCATCATTTTAACGTGCATGCATGGTTTAGATTAGAACAACGGTGGAGGAAAACACCAGCCAATCAGAGCGCTACTTTCCACCTGCATACATCTGGGTTGACGAGAAATAAAATACTATTGGGTGGAAAAACATAAAATGAACAAATTTACAACACAAAAAAGTCAGTTAGCGCACCTTTAGATACATGTTTTAGCTATCAGTACTTTACTGAACTGAACTAAAAAGTAGAAAGAATTTTTCATACGATTTGAGGAGTTATTTTAGTATGCCAATGGTGAAACTCAACAACAAAAACATGCACACAAAAAAATTCTCCACAATTCATGCTTTAACAGTTCTAAAAATCTAAAGTACATTTTTAAGCGTGTACCTAAAACTAACGTCGGTTGTTGTATGTGCTACTTTTAAATGTAGTTCTTCACCAGCAAAGTCAACGTGCACCTTTATTTCCAGATTTTGTGTGTTTAGAAAGAGATGGGTTAAAGTCAACATAATTTATATTCTAGCTCATGTCACTTTAACTTTCTCGTGACTGCAGTACATGTTATTTTCTCTTGACTCCAGCTCGCTCCCATCACAGATCGTCAAATCTCACACCATTACAGTGAGGCAGAATGAAAGTTCAACACCCCTCTTCTTCACATGAGAGGCTCTCCAAAGTTACAAGAGAAGTTTAGTCCAAACCTCTCTGTTTTGTTTGACAATTTGCCTGTTAAAAATGTTAAAATATTCATCTTGTATTAGTTAGCAGATCTAAAAATGAACGTTGTGATCATATTCAAATGTGTGCACATAAATTGCAAGTCTCTCGGCACAAGTCACCTCCAGATGTAACGCCTCCCAGACTCCATCTTGGCACTGGTACGATGTAAATTGGTCTCAGATGCACTGTCTTTTGCGCGTCATTCTTCACACCCCGAGCTTCCGTACTTTTGCAGGTTAAGCATTAAGGTGTTTTCTTGTCTTTTATGCATCAAAAACAGGCTTCTTTTTAACCTTTGAGGTCCGAGTGGCAGGTTTGACACAAATTGAGCGGAGGAAGCGATGATTAGAGAGCACTTTTGACAGGCTGCCGGATGTTCGGATAATGCGGCGATTTGTAATGAGTGCTTCCGCCGGTGATAGGCAGAGGTGTGTATGGTTTGAGAGCAGAGCCGAACGGGATGAGCGAGGTTTGTACGCTACAGAAATGAGAAAATAATAGGAGGGTCATTGATGCAATAGTTACAAATGCGCTGAAATCAAGAAGTAATCAATGCTTGTTTAATGATGTGGGGAGTTCTTATTGTGGTTAATACCTCGGATCTGCAATGAAACAATCAAAGGTTATAAACAGTTTCTGAGTCCCTTTTCCCGCTGCTGTAATTAATGCTGCGTTGTCCTTGGGGGTTGGAACTTGGACCGAGGTTTTTCTCCGAGTTTCTGTGTTCCAGTCATAAAGTCGGACGAACTTTTAGCAGTGCTTTATGTGCTGTAACGATCAAATAATCAAATAATACAAACCGAGAAAGTGCTCAAATCAAGCAAAACGTGGATCCAGTTTAGTAAATGTATTGACCTGCACAGTGTTATTACAAATGTAAGTTAGACCAATATCAAAACTTCCCTTCATATCTAAAAAATTGTGTACTGCCAATTGAAGGAATTTCTAGATGGCCATAATATCCTTGAAGTGTTCCAGTCTGGCTTTAAATCCAAACATAGCACTGAGACCGCCCTGCTGAGGGTTTTCAATGATATTCTCCGGGCTGCTGACTGTGGACACAGTGTCATATTGGTCCTGCTAGATTTAACAGCAGCCTTTGACACAGTTGACCACCAGATCCTCCTGTCTCGTCTGCAGCATTGTGTCGGCTTACAAGGGAGTGCACTGGAATGGCTGAAGTCCTACCTCACAGATAGGCAATTCCAAGTCCGAATTGGTTCTGTTGAGTCCGCTGCTGCCCTTCTTGCATATGGAGTGCCCCAGGGTTCCATTCTTGGGCCTCTCCTTTTCTCTCTGTATCTCCTCCCTCTTGGATATATTTTCCAAAAGCACGGCATTTCATTTCACTTGTATGCAGATGATACACAAATTTATATGCCACTAAAGCGTGAAAATGCATTCAGTGCTAAACAACTCTGTGAGTGTGTTGAGGAAATAAAAGACTGGATGTCTTTAAATCTTCTGTTTCTAAATGACAAAAAAACAGAAGTCATTGTGTTCAGGCCTAGTGAGGCAAACACTGCCACTGATGATCTTGGTGCTCTGACACAATATGTGAAGCCCGTAGTGACCAATCTAGGTGTGAGACTGGATAATGATCTAAAACTTGATGCTCAAATTAGCTCAGTTGTTAAAACTATTTTTTTTTTCAAATTCGTCAACTGGCTAAAGTAAAACCTGTACTTTCACGGCATCACTTTGAGATTCTAGTTCATGCTTTCATCACTAACCGCCTAGATTATTGTAATGCACTTTATGTTGGTCTTAACCAAACATCTCTTGCGCGGCTGCAACTTGTACAGAATGCGGCCGCTCGCCTCTTGACTGGAACCAAAAAGCGAAATCATATCACGCCTGTTTTAAAGTCCTTGCACTGGCTCCCTGTCTCTTATCGCATTGATTTTAAAATCCTTTTATTTGTTTTTAAATGTCTTCACGGACTTGCTCCTCAGTATCTGTCAGACCTGATTCAGCCCTACGCCCCTGTGCGCTCACTCAGGTCAGCAGATCACTCCTTATTAGTGATCCCAAAATCAAGGAGAAAACTTAGAGGGGATCGCTCCTTCTCTGTCGCGGGTCCAAAACTATGGAACGCACTGCCCCTGCACCTTAGACAGGCAGAGTCACTATCCGTCTTCTAGTCGGCTCTAAAGACGTACCTTTTCTCTTTAGCTTTTCATTGATGTGTTGACTTTTATAGTGTACAGTGTGTATTTTTGTATGTGTGTCTATTTATTGTGTTTTTCTAATATTGTTGTGTACTGCACTCTGGTCAACTGTGTTGTTTTTAAAGTGCAATAGAAATAAAGTTGTATTGGATTGGATTGGAGTTATAAATCAACATTTGAAAGTGAATTTCTGCTTCTGTTATGACATTAGCAACATTAGCATCACTGAGCATTTCACAGACAACCGGAGGATTGCAGTGAGTAGCTAAAGGTAAAATAACACACGTTCTATCACTAATAACGCTGTAGGAAGCTAAACTTTATTCAAACGCAGGGCACAGCCAGGTTTTATCGTCAAACTCGGATAAACTTGGGGTTCTAACATGCTTCCAAGAAGAAATTCCAAGATGTAAGGCTGTTCCAGTGTGAATTAACAGGTTGGAACGCGAAAAATATAGCTTCCAAGGACAACTGGAACACACTGTGATGAAGCCTATTCTGTTTTGACATTCAGATGATGTAGATGTTAAAGGCCTTTTCGTCAACGATTTCATTGACCTGGGTTTGGAACAACCACAAAGCATCAGTTTCTTGTAACCCACTGTGGCTGGATTACATACTTCATTTTATGTGACTTTTTCACGTTAGTCACGTTAAGTCATGTTAAAAAACAAAATGAAACAGCCAACTTTTTTTTCTCAAACCCTAACCCTGTTCAAATATAAATAGCATCGTTACAATATGTCCATTTGTTCAACCACTGATTATCTGGTTGAATTTAACAGTGCTCGAGAGGAAAGATATGCTGTGATAAAGTTTAGGAATAGGTTTATGATTAAGCTTACAAAACGGCGCAGGTCAGGGTTGGGAAATAGTTTAGGTTAGGGTTTAAGAAAATGTCTAAATCCTTTGACAAACAAATGCATCAAAAAACGTAAAAAAAGAGTTTAGGCCTGTTCATAGCGTCTGAAATTTACACATTACACAACCAGAGCTGCATAATCACGTCGGTCCCTCCGGAGCTGACTATAACACCAACAATCTAAAATCCTTCTTTTGAAAAACTTTGGAATTACAATTAAAAGCTGCAACATTGTAAAGACTGCAAACTCTCACCATCGGAAACAGCATTTTCCAATGGCTTGACAAATTCAATACACTACACAGGTCCTGTAATTAGATGTTTCAGCTCAGTGATGCATAACATTGCTTAGCCCCCCATTGTATTACCTACTAGTTTTTAAGTCGAGTGTTCGCAGAGCAAAACTTCACGAAAGTTGTTTTGTGTCATGACTATTGTGCTTCCTGTTTATTGCCAATGATTGATGGTGAGTCAAGGAGATAAAAACGCTGGCTTACATATTAGACACACGCAATTAACGTTCACAATAAATGACCTTAACATTCACTGCACAAAAAGCATCAAAACGACAGGCTCTATGAACACAGTGTTGGCTTACAAACTGTTGTGTTAACTTAAATGTTCTCGCTTCTTTTATGAGGTCATGTAAAGAAGACATACAAAGAGCAAAAAGTATAACAATAAATGTGTTTGAAACAGTGGATCGGTTGAAATGTGGAATAGTAAAAGTGCATACCTCCAACAATCTAAGCCTAGTTTTAAAGGTCCCATAACATGCAAAATCGACTTTTCTTCCTACAGTGCTATTTGGGCCTCGTATGTGTGCCCAAAGTGGTTTTTTGATTGATTCCCGCATGTTTTCGCTAGAGAACTGTCTTTTCCGTCCCCCTCGGCTGAGCAGGCAGACGGGGGCTCCTCACAAGGATGATGATGCGCTTCCCAAGGATGACGGTGTTTAAGCCACGCCTCCGGAAGCGCAGCCGCAGAATAAAAACAGCTAATGCTAATGCTACACAGTAATTACACGATGGATACGACAGATAGAAGAGTTAGCTTGTTATTTACCAAACGGCAGCGTCCGTCGTCGAGGTCCAGGTCAGATCCAGGACGTAGGACTCAGCACGACGCACCGTCATGATGGATAAAATGTTTATTCCCGTGTTTGTGTATCGCTGTTTACCGGAGCACACGGCGCATGCGCACTATCTCCGCTCTAGGCTTTGGCACGAGTTGGGCGGGGGAGGCGCGCGAGTTGGGTGGGGGAGGCAGCCTGCTCTCTGCTTGGGGGGGTCGGATCTCAGAGTGAGCCGTTTGCTTTTGCAAGGAGGGGGGCCAGTCCAAGAAATGGGTGTTTTTTGGAAACTGTTATGTTATGGATATCGCACAACGCAAAATTTTATCAACAAAGCCCTTAGAATAGACCGTGTAAAGGGCAAAATAGCAGAATATGGGACCTTTAAATTAAATCATCTGCAATGCATAATTCAACTGGAATCCAAAAAGTTTAGTTGAGGGTGAAGCTTCACAACGCATGTATTCTGGTTATTTTCTTGAATTTTCTTTAAAGCTGGGGTACCAAACCTTCCCACAGCAAAACCAGAAGTTGGTATTTAAATGTGTTTTAAATTCATCCCTCACTTTCAGAAAACTTCTGGCTCATTAATAATATCCACAAGCATTCATTTTCAGGCGCAGGCTCAGCTTTAGAACAGATCTTTCCAGGCAGCGAAATGAAATTCCTGCGACCGCCCCAAGCACAGCCAATCGCAGCCAAGATTTCAGCTCCTATTTTCGGGTTGACGGGCATAAAATACTTTATTATTAGATGCAGACAGTCCACAGCCATCGTATTTCTGTCACTAAGTGCTACTTTTACAAGACACTCTTTGGTGGAAAACAAAAAAAAAGTTAGGTACCACAGCTTTAAGTTTCTGTCCTATGTAGCCATGAATTATTGAAATGATTTGTATTATCTATTAATTCTGATGTACATAATAGTGTCTTCTCAATAATAAGGTAGACATACTAACATACAACTACACATTGAAAATATAAGTGTTTAAGGGTTAAATGTAGTGCTGTGAAGTCCTTGATTAAAGTGACTATATCTGTGTTGTTGTTGTAGCATTTGAATTCAAGTGTATACACAATTAATTACCAAAAAGTAAAAAACTTTACTTACTCGAAATGTGTGATCACTAAACGCTGCTGTAACAAAGTAGAAAAGTACATCGCGGTCA
Organism: Rhinogobius similis; assembly: GCA_019453435.1. Taxonomy (NCBI): domain Eukaryota; kingdom Metazoa; phylum Chordata; class Actinopteri; order Gobiiformes; family Gobiidae; genus Rhinogobius; species Rhinogobius similis. Next base: position 14,524,994 of record CM033640.1, read on the forward strand.
AAGTTGTGCGCTACATGCTACAAAAGTGTCGACGCTGGCCTTAACAAAGCCTAACAGAGCGATAAGTGTAGGGCATGTCCCGGTGATCAATTACACAGTGACAGAGAGAGGGTTTCATCAGTAAAAGTAAAGCCGCAGTGACGAACGGGACGCTCAGGTAATTCCACAGACTGACACCCTAAATGTATTATCCCTCCTTATCTTAGCGGGGGGCCGTATGTGCCGCTCCAGCCCAGATCGAGCCGGCCGCTGATTGTTACATGGGACACAAGGTTGTATTGGAGGAGGGAAAAAGGTGAGGAAAAAAAGGAAATGAAAACCGAATGGAGTGTTCAGAAAAAGGGTAATTTGTAGAATGACGATAACAGTATTGCACTTCTCAAAACGTTAAGAGCATATGCAAGATTGGACTAGATTTGATTTTTGAAAAGGAAAAAAAAACTAACTTTGTTTCTACTTTGACAATGTAGATGAATTTTGATATTGGGTAATGGATGTAACATATTCCACTATTTTAAAAACGGGCCAGAGAACTTATAATTTGTATAAACGTGTAAGTATTAGTATAAGATATGTTTAAGTGTTTTAGCCTAAGATGATGAGTACAAACCATTTAAAGTGAACTGCTAAGTATTAGTAAAGACCAAAGATCGTCTGCGTCAACTGAACTAATCTTGTTTAGTTCATGAGTTTCAAAAACTAATAAGTATTCACAGAACCGTTTATCTTGAGAAACATTAGGTTTACTTACTCAAAAGTTATTATTTACAACAACACATTTATTTTGTTGAATGAACTGTTTGAAAATTGTGTTCCTGGAAAGTAAATGGTCGATGGAATTCAGTGAATATGTCTGCCTTTTGAGGAGCACTACTTTCTGTATTTTTCAACTTTTTTCCCCTAATTTTTCCTCACAAAATGCCTCTTGACTGGTGATAAACTATGATAAATGTGTACTACAACAGCATCCCAACAAAATGAAGTAATACTCAGAAAAAGATGAGAAGTTGTAATATGCACTTTAACGGCATTTACCTCAAAAAAAGCTGGAAAAAGCGAGGTTTAAGAACTAAACGACGAGCTGAGTGACAATAGAGTCTGAATTATTGAATGCATAAAACGCTACTTGTCTCGAGTATCAACAAATGGTAGGAAAATACTGGTAAATTAGCTGCTATGGGGTGTTTTGTCCTCATTTGTACACATTTTAGAATTGGATGTGTTTTCATTATTGACAGACAATGTTAGCTCTTCATATTTGCTTTAGAATTGCAATAGTAATCGACGACAAATTGCTCTACCTTTTTAGTTGTGTTTTCTAGCATGTACTTTCTAATACCAACACACTGAATTTGACACAGAATAGTTCCGAATTAGAACTGCAATTCCTCTAAATAGATTTGTATTGTTTTACAGTTTGTCTGCTGCCGGTTTGAATTATGTATTCTCTAGCTTTCCACGCCAACTTCAGAAATAGAAAAATGTTCCAAGCACCAGCCTCCATTTTGTCAGTCTCTGGAAAAACAGCAGCCGTTATCAAAAGAATAACAATTAGACCGTACGTACACCCCCCCCAAACACACCGCGCTGCAGATATAATTTAATAATAGACAAATCCTGTTCAGCAATCTAGTCTAGTCTTTGTTGGTGCATACATTTTGCACATTCACACTTCAAAGCCTGAATATTTGACGGCCCCAAATCACACGAGAAAATGTGAAAGTTCTCTCACACTTACACTGTTGCTTTTATCAATGGTTCTTTGGAGGCCGCCACCATTTTTTGACACTTGCTTCCTGTAAACAAGAGCGCTGGCTTGAAAAATACCGGCATAAATCTTCTGTAGTCGAGCTGCTTTGTGAGGCATCCAAAGGGGGGCTGAAGGCAAATACAGTTCATCTGAAAAAAGGTGACATGGGCAGGCGTTTGCTCTGAGACGAAGTGCCAAGACCCAACAGTAAAGTACGGGCATTTTTCATGGAGAACTGTACCATTTTCAGACCTAAATTCAACCGAATAAAAGGAATAGTTTTTCATCTCCAACAGGCAAACGGAAAGGCACCCCACGAGGAAGAAAATAACAAGAAACTTTTAAATAGGTTTTGAAGAATTGACTAGAAAGCCACGTTGGATACGGCCAATTGCTGACGGTAAGTTTATTTTGACACTTTAATGATATCAGAGCGGAACCTTTAATGCACAATATATCTTAACGTTAGCATCTACTCATTTTGGGCTAATGGTACAGAAGTCGTTGCCAAAATGTCTATAGCAGTTGGTGGTTTTTGCTCCCTCGTTTTTTACAATCTCGTGGCGGGTAAACTACTCTTGTCTCCGGTGCTTTATGTTTCACAGTACGGCATTAAAGGGGCTGTACCCATTTTTAAATTGCATGTAAATAAGTAAAACCAGCTTTGCCACAGTACAGATATTTGTAGAAGCAGCTCTTTGGGTCAGAATGAGACCACTGTGTGCTGTTTGGATTTAATTGTAGAGCGCTTTATTCTCCACAAAACAGGAAGTGCGATGTTAACATGCTAATGTTTGTTAGCTTTACCATGACAGTAAACTTCGTTCATTTGTTCGTTCGGTAAGTGACAAATAAATATTGACCTCTGCAAAATGTACAAAATGAATTATGTTTTTCATGTTTTAAGAAGGTACATCTCCTTTAAACTTTTCTGTCTCCACGGAAACAAGTGATTGCTCACAGTTGAAATGCACGCTTTCTTTTTGGATTTTAAGAGAAATAAAAACAACACTAACCAAATAAATGCTACATTGAAAAATATGTTTAAGAGCCAGTACAGCGTAACATTTCTTAAATAACAGCTTCATTACAAGAAAGTAGCAGCTCCTTCGCTTGAAAAGTTACACACTGCGCCTTTAATGCACTTTCATAATCATGTTGCTTTATTGCCTGTATTTCGTAGAGGTTTGAAGCTGTAACAGTAGTAGTAGTAGTAGTAGTTTAGAATAACATACTATAGTTGCAATACATTAAATTAACATATTTTACTCACTAAACCTTCAACTTATTGCCACTCTTTGCTCTTAACCCCGAGCTTGAGAAACATTCCGAGTGGATTATCTCGCAGAAGGCCACCAGATGTTCCTCTTGTCTTTAACAATGCATCAGTCTGATGACAATTTCCACTCCATCACCGAGCTCAATTTTCAAAAACGTGCTGCTAGACTATTTGATATTTATCGCAGAATTGGCAAGTAACGCCGGCTTCTGTGCTGCAAATTCCCAACAGCCAAGATGGTCCGTTGCTCACGCAGGAGCAGTGTGGGGACCTGTTCGTTTAGTTCCAGTTCGTGACTAATAGTTCTCTTTGGGGCTGTGGGGTGTTTACCTTTTGATTTGGCCTTTCACAAACATTTGATCAAAGTGACAGCGTTTGATTTGTGTTTGACTCTTTGTTATATGGCGCTATATATTTTCATGGAGATCAAATTTAAGTTAAGACAGGTATAGTTAGCGCCTTTTCTTATTTTATTTATTTTATTTTATTTTTTTTGGTCGGGACAGTGCATGTTAATGAACATACATGATATACATGCTGTAAACACACCAGATTGTAGCCTTGGGCTAATTTCCATCTGTTGTCCCGCATTCACTCTCATTCATTCACACACAGACAGACAAGGACAAACAACCATTCACTCTCACATTCATCCACTACGGGCAATTTAGAGTTCTCAATTAACCTACACAGTCATGTCTTTGGACGGTGGGAGGAAGCCGGAGAACCCGGAGAGAAAGCACGGTAACACGGGGAGGACATGCAGACTCCACCCAGAGAGATCGTGTGATGTTGGTCTGGTCCGGGATTCGAACCCACGATCTCCTTATTGGGAGGCAGGAGCTCTAACCGCTCTGCCACCGTGCAACCCTTGTGCACTTGTCCCACAATACGGAAATTCCAGTGTTGCAACGTACAATTCAAGAACAGCAGGTGAATAGAAACATGCAAGAGAAGATCAAGATAAATAACAACCAAAATAGACTTCAATTTAACACCGAAACAACATAAGGCTCCAAAACTATTATATATTCACCTTATTTGGCCCCGCCCACTTTAACATCTTTGGGGTTTGCACTTCCGATGTTTTGGCAGGTAACGAGGGAAAAGATTCACAGCTGAAATATAAAATAAAGTATACTGAATTGTGTAAGATGTTCAGTGTTTATGTACGCCGATAAGTTAACGCTGCACGTTTCTCTGGGCGGCTTGGAAACGGCGTTGCAGTCTGTATTTTCTGTTGAGGTGTGCAGCTCTATGTAAAATGATCCAAGCAGAAGGAGGGGCACAGTCGACGGCGGCGTCTGTGGAAAATTCCCGAACAAAGTGCATAATAAGTGGCTGAATGATTATGGTTGAGTAAAGTGCACCATGTGGACGGAATAAATAAAGCAGGCAGTTAAATTAGAGCTTAAACTGGAAGCTAAAGTGTGGTGATTGAGAATTATTTATGATTTTCTTGAGAAAGTTGTTTTTATAATGTAATGTTTTGTGATTTTCTGTCCTTGTTTCGGCTGCTGCCTTGGTCAGATCTCTTGCAAAAGAGATTCTGAATCTCAACGAGACCTCCAGGTTAAAGGTCCCATATTCTGCTATTTTGCCCTTTACACAGTCTATTCTAAGGGCTTTGTTGATAAAATTTTGCGTTGTGCAATATCCTCAACATAACAGTTTCCAAAAAACACCCATTTCTTGGACTGGCCCCCCTCCTTGCCAAACCAAACGGCTCACTCTGAGATCTGACCCCCCCAAACAGAGAGCAGACTGCCTCCCCCGCCCAACTCGCGCGCCTCCCCCGCCCAACCCGCGACGAAGCCTAGAGCGGAGATAGTGCATGCGCCGTGTGCTCCGGTAAACAGCGATACACAAACACTGGAATAAACCTTTTATCCGTCCTGACGGTGCGTCGTGCTGAGTCCTACGTCCTGGATCTGACCTGGAGTTTGACGTGCTCCAGGACCTCGACGACGGACGTTGCCGTTTGGTAAATAACAAGCTAACTCTTCGATCTGTCGTATCCATCGTGTAATTACTGTGTAGCATTAGCATTAGCTGTTTTTATTCTGCGGCTGCGCGCTTCCTGGAGGCGTGGCTTAAACACCGCGTCATCCTTGTGAGGAGCCCCCGTCTGCTTGCTCAGCCGAGGGGGACGGAAAAGACAGTTCTCTAGCGAAAGCATGCGGGAATCAATCAAAAAACCACTTTGGGCACAACATACGAGGCCCAAATAGCACTGTAGGAAGGTTAAAACCTCTGAAAAGTCGATTTTGCATGTTATGGGACCTTTAAATTTAAGGTGTAAATAGAATAAGTGGCAATGATTATGCAGCGTATGACTTGTATAAATTGTCCCAGAAATAATTTGCATGTTACAATATTTAACATATTACTAAATGTCTCTGACATGTAAAGAGCTAGCAGTGTTGATTACTGTTAATAGCATCTAGCATCTATAGTAATAGTAGCGTGTGTTATGGAGCAATGGAAGTAGCAATTGAAAAATTATAGCTGTAGCAACAAGTATATTTCTGATCTTATTTTTTTAGAATCTTCTTTATTGGACAGAAAAGTCAGCTGGGGGCGACGAGTAGGGAAGACATCCAAAGTCTGTGTGCGTCTCTACTTCCATTTACTCTTGCATACTTTACTAAACTTGTCGGCAAAGTCACACTCACACAATTTGGTATCAAAGTCTATAGTAATTCGACTGTTCCTTAGTTAAAATTGGCCCACGTCGGCTCCCTTCTCCTTGTTTGCCATTTAATCAGAGCAGAGCAAGCAAGTAAAACCACAATCTGCTGAAACTGGGGACAAATGTTTAGCAATCATTTTGTTTAGGCTGCTGCACGAGAAGTGTAACTCTGCAGGGGTTTATGTCCAAAATGAGAGAAAGTGTGTGGGATCTCGAGTACATCTGCTGACCAGCACTTGGCTCTGGGCCTGGAATTAGTGATTGATATCCACGATGTGCTGCTGAGGCGGAGGTGGACAGTAATTGGAGACACATTATTTTGACAGAAAACTTTCTCTTTTGGCTGATGCATAGCAATGAGGCAGCTGTGAACTGGAGCTAATCGATCGGGGCAGGCCAGCCAATCACTCAGCAAGTTTGTTGTTGGCTTTCTGGCACACACACACACACACACTCTAATGAAAAGTCACAGCAAACAATGTTCACAAATTGTTAGTTGGAAGCCTGTAGTGCCCAAATGTTACAATTATGATTAATTCTGAGTCAAATACATGCATTTTTAACACAGCTTTTGCAATTATTATACAAATAATACAAACTTTCAAGTAACAAAACTTTTTACGGCACTTTAATGTATATTTAGGTAAATGGCGGGTCCAAACAACATATTGTCCTCTAGTTTTTAAGGCCGATAAAAAGTATAAATATCCGGCTGATATTTCAACCATGCAGCCTATCTACCTACTTATTACTCAAATAAGTAGGTAGGTAAGTAGGTATAAGTAAGTAAACAACTTTTTTCTTATAAATTAGTAAATTCTGCTTAATGGATATATGCCTAAGGAACTGTGAGATATTTAAAGTATATGTCTATGTAGCTGTTTCCTCTTTAGATGGTTTAAAATTCAGGTGCTCCAGCTTTAAGTAAATGTTACTATTTAAAGCTGGGGTACCTCATTTTCACACGGCAAAACCATAAATATCTACTTAAATATGTCTGGTTTGAACCCTTTGGCACATTGTTAAAGGGGCTGTACCTGATTTGTAGTGTTTTGAAACATGAAAAACAGAACTACATCATGAAAAAGTCTTTCCAGTAGTCACACGCATCGCTCACATACATAATGCAGTCCCAAAATCCTAAATACTCACCGCCATGAGTTTATAAGCACTCTTCTCGAGTCTCTGAGCCCAGACGGACCTTCACAGCAAACAGCATGCTAACAGCGCACTTCCTGCTTGTCTTGTAGGATAAAACGCTTTATAAATAGATGCAGAGAAAATGCTGCGGTCTCATTTTCACCACATACACCCACATTTTCACCCCATATTTTACAAGATATCTGGGCAACACAGATTTTACTTTATTACATGCAAAAAATCAGGAACATGGAATAGTTCTGTTTTTCCCCTTTCGCAGCAGTAAAACTCAGGTACAGCCTCTTTAATATCCACAAGCATTCATTTTCAGGCAGAGCTTGGCTTTAAAACAGCTTTTTTCGGACAATGAAGTGAAACTTGTGCCGACCGCCCCAAGCACAGCCAATCAGAGTCCTGCTTTCAGCTGTTACTTCCGGGTTGAGGAGACCTAAAATACTTTGATGCAAATAACGCGCTGCAGTCCAATTTTTGTAAGAAAGTGCTGCTTATACAATATGGGAAAACACAAAATTAAGTCATTTGCCAAAAAAATAAAATAAAAAAAAGTTAGGTGCTCCAGCTTTAACTATTTTACTATTGTGGCTAGCCTACTTTTTACCAGCCATGTCTTACAATGCATTTATTCTGTGGCAGAGCTCATGTCAAGCCCAAAGTTTCAGACCAAGTTTGATTTGCAGGCCCCGTAAAAGGCGAGCAATAGTGGGAACATATTATTTTACAGCTTTAAACTTAACTATGCCAGACTGCCTTTGCAATTTGAAAACATCCCTTTTAAAACCCTGAATGGAGGCACACAAATGAAATATATCCCCTCCTGAAAACGCATATATGTGACTACAGGTGCGGAGGGAAAAAAAAAAGGGAAAACAGCAAAAATGCATAGTCAATGTGCAGTTTCAAGGCTAGTTTCTCCTGCCTCTCTTTCCCTCTCTCCTCGCGCTCCTTGCACCTGCTGTAATTGGTGGCAAATTGGCGCTCCAAAAAATCATTCTTTTGGGCAATAAAACAGGTCACATTAAACTCCAAGTGCGCATTTTGTGTTGCTCAGAAAACACTTTCCCTGTAGTTCTTAAATGTCCCAGTCTGTTTTATTTATGAAAAAGCAGCATATTCACAGCTTGAAGCTTTAATTATTAGTCAAAGGGGGCTTACTCACTCAAAACAAAAACTCAGCGGAGCACTGTGCTTCCATTTGGGTCAAATTTGAGCTGACACAGAAACGCAGTCAAATGCAGAATAATTTGGCTTCTGTCTGTGTGAAATGCTCAATTGTTTGGAAATAAATAAATAAAAGAAGGACAAATTTATCAAACAGAATGTGATGAGGAAAAAAAAAGTCAATAATTCTAACGCAAAACCCAAGGGCATGAGAGCATTAATAATTTGTAGTTTCCCCTGTCGTCCATTTTGTTTCAGGTTTGACGGATGACTTTTTGCACGCTGAGAAAAAAACAAAATAGCTGCACCTCAAAACACAATTGTGATTCAGAGCTCATTAGTGCGATGTTATAGTTTTTTTCCCTTTGGTTCTGATTTTACGACAGCCTCAAAGTATTTTAAGAACTGTGCTTCAAATGACAGCAATTACGGACAATATGCTGTCAGTTAGAGGCGGGACGGTGCCATTAATTTGAGCGCTCAGCCTCAACATACTGCAGTTAAAGTCTAATAAATTCCGGAAAGTACTTTTTGCTTTTACGTAGTTAACTTAAGATTCACAATTATAAAATGTTTACAACCTTGAAATACAGTATACAGTGTAGTCATTATGGTCATCAGAGAAGAAAAGCGACTAAGTAATGTTCGAACGTCACAAACAATCAATCGTTTTTCCAACAGTATACAATGTTCAAGGATCAAGCTGAAATTAAGGTGAAAACAACTCGACAATGACATGATTTTGGCTCTAGAAGATAGTTGCTGACAGTTACATTTCTGCACATATAGCATTGCGTGATAGTTTAATTTCGCAGAGTATAAATCAAACCCTAAATTTAGCAAAGATTAGCTTCAAAGCATCTTTTATGTACACAGGGCTGAGGCGAGAACACTCTTTGTACAGTCGCCACCGAGCACTTGAAATAAAAAGCTGGTTTGTCAGCAAGAAAAGGACTCCAACTCCACAGAGATCCAGGTGGGAGCGGCCGGAGGGAGGGGGCGATGCTAAGAAAAGAGATGGCGCTGGAAACTGTTAATGAATGGCTATTGGAAACTCGGGGCGGACGCTGCGTTGCAATGCTTATACTCGTTCATGATTAATGACTACCAGGCTGGTGTAATAGGTACCGCTGGGACCCTAGACACTGGCACCTTTTTATAGAACGGCCCCAAAAGAAAAAAGGATGAAGTCCCCATTACAGTGCCACTTCTCCCAGACAGAAGAGAGTGTCTATGTGGCCCTGAGCTGCAGTCCCATCGAAATGTGGCTTTTCTCCACAAAGCAAAGGCTTTTTGTCAAATCAACCGGAGAATTAATCACAGTTTTCATTGCTCAGCAAGTGTGGCCGGGTTTCAACCGACTGTGTTTCGTCTTTCAGCAATTAAGAGGGTATCAATATTGTACAATGAGGAAGAAGAGGGAGAAGGGATGTTTTATTTTTGTTCATTAGTATCAAGCGTCTGGATTAGGTACAGCTACCGTGTAAGTTATGGGCGATCGCTGAACAAACAACGGACCACAGTATTGGTTCCAGAGCATAGTGTCCTCAATGCTCGCCACAAAATCCAACCTTTTTGAAAGCTATATTGTGCTCTATGAGGAAAAGATAAATAAAAACATTCCTGGCCACAACAGGCTGAAGCTGACAATACCCTATCCAGATTTTTTCCTCCAACCTTCACCAACCACCAACACAACACATTTATAATAGGCAGAGTGAGTGAAGGACCCAGTGCAGCACCTGCCTTTCCCAACAATCTCCCATCCAAAGTACCAAAGTACCAAACACTGCTCAACTCCCGATGTCAGACGAGGTCGGGCATTAAGGTGGTATATGGCAACAAATTACCCGATTACACTGCAAGACAATGTATTAATTTACGGTCATTTACGCAAAAGTTGGTAGACTGTACGGTTAGTTCTATCCTTTTACTTAAACACCTAAGTAACCACATGCTTGCACTTTGGAGGTGTTAATAAAGCAGCAGTGTCAGGTGTGAGTGTGTGAAAACAAAATTAAATCGTGACATATTTCGCATTGAGATCAGCGTGAGGCAGAGAAGCAGACACAGCCCATCGGTCCACAATAACAACATCTGTAGAAGTGACTAATTTGCTGTGCGCCTTGCATTTTGCTTAACCTCTTAGTCGCCCTGTAAACGCACAGTACAGTAGCTTACCCAAGTCCAATTCCCATCTAAATTAATCATGAGCTTGTTTAGTGTTTCTGAGTCGGAAACTAACACTTGTACGGCCACGACGGCACATTCATTATTCATATCTCTTTTGTTCTACACATTACCCAATCCACAGGGTGAGGAGCAGAATGAATTTCAGGGTCCAATTACAATCCTTTTGACTTTAAAACAACTTTGACTAGCCGCGAGTACATAAGTGTGTATGGTGGCCGTATCTCGTCTGCTTTCACCCAAATAAACATTCATCTTTGCACACTGATGGCGTTACGGCGAAACACATACATTTACTAAATTAATCTCTCTGTGTGTGCAACATGCGGCGGGGAACGGCAATAGAGAAATGAATTAATCATCCTCACACAATTGCGGTGTTTGCATTTTTCAAGGTTATTTTGGAGTGATTAGATGTGAACCAGGGTGGTTAAGGAGGAACATGTTTGTAAGCTGTTACAAATAAACAAGATCTTTTGTTAGTGCTACAGCAGGAAAGAGGGCACTTGAGGATAGTGGCTAAACAACCGTTTATGTCCAGTTGTTCCTCCGGATATACTGTATGGTTTGAAAGGCAAAAATGTAATGAAATGGAAAATGGGTAATTACATTCTTTCTTTATTAATGTCTATTTATTTTATTTGAGGCCTTAAAGGGGACATATCATGCAAAATCTACTTTTTTGGCCCTTAGATACCTTTTATTGTGTACTGTGGGTGTCTGGTAGTGGCTAAAAGTTGAAATTAATCACTTAAGTAGCTGCAGAGATATATTTATATAAATTTTGCAACATATTTCTCAGTTCGTTCGAATTTCCGCATTATCTGTTACGTATTTTTGTCTATCACGTCACAGCGGAACTACTAAACAAGGTCAAGAGCTTCCGGCAGAGACCGCCATCTTTATTTTCCTTGTAGCGATTTTGTAGTCCAAGCGCAAAGATGTCAAAGGTGCGAGTAGACAAGTTAAAATGCTCTGTTCTTGGTTGTGTTACCAGCACAACTCATTACACCGACCGCCTGCATCCGAACAACTGAGATCGGCATGGTTACGTTTTATTTTTCGTGGTAATGTACCACCGACAGTGGGGAAAGTTTAGTTTGTGTGCTAAGCACTTCAAAGAGGAGTGCTTCAGTAACCTCCGCCAGTACAACGAGGGATTTGCTCAAAGATTGCATTTGATCGAAGGGTCAGTTCCTTCGGTCTATGGAGATGACGATATACTGGAGCGTTAAGTCAAGAAACACTGAAACACTGTTTATTAGACCTATTTTTTATCCAGTCATTCTTTAGCTGTGTGCTGGCCATTTGTGAGGGATTAGCATTACACCTGTAGCTGCCCATCTTTTACTCGGCTGTTTTCCAGCTGCTTAGGGCACATGTCTTTATATACACATATAATACATTTATTTTTGAGGTTTTCATAAGGCAGAACTCACATCAGACTGCTCGTAGCTGACGTTAGCATGTCGCTAGCATTAGCGCGCGAGCAAGCGTAGCCGCAGCACCGTAACTACGCTGACTGACTTGACAGTAGCCTTTTCCCCGGACTGTTGTTGTAGTAAGATGGTAAAGTGAGGGTCCATTAGACAACCTGCTAATATCTTTCACACACAGTTAAGCTAACGGAGCGCGTAGCGAATTACATAGTAGTAAACAAACCATTGAGATGCAGCCATTTGAAGTCTTTGCTGCGGAGGATTGTCTTCTTCGATTTCCTCTTGGTCTGTGTCAGACTCTGGCTTGTACATGTAAGGCAGGATGTTGATTTCTTCGCTTGTTTCCATTTTTCGATTGTCATTACGTTTTTTTCTAACTCTGGAGAAGTTTTGGATCCGACAGACGGACTGTGTTTGGGACTACAACAATGGCTGAACGGGGCGGAGTCTGCATGCAATGCGCAAGGGAGGGGGTGGGGTGCGAACTAAGTCATTTGCATTTAAAGAGACAGTGCCAAAACAAGGCGCTCAAAAGCGCTCCTTACAAAAGGGGTAAAAGAGAGGCATGTAGAAAGAAAATTAGGAGGAATTCAGACTGTAGATTGCAGGTATAGTTTATTTAGACCCCAGGTAAATGTTTTAAATGTTCAAAAGGTGAAAATAAAAGCATGATATGTCCACTTTAAGGAGAGAGGAGCTATCTATGGTCCTGAAGTTAAAGATTACTACCAACATAAGTAAATGCTCCAAGATATTCCATCTATATATAAATAATAATAAAATACAGTGGACAATATGTAAGTGCTCTTTAGATTGTAAGTTTTACAACACAATTTTAATGGTGCCGTTTGTAATTAAGCGTCTGTCTCAATGGCTATGTCAGTGCTTTGCCTGAAATGTTCCACAGATCGCATCAAACGTATCTATTTCCATGGAGACAGGCAGGTGACACCACCAGGTCAGAGCCGTGGAGAGGAGAGTCAGAATGCATGTATTTAAGAGCAATACAAAGCATCAGTAATGAAAAAAATGTGCCTCAAATCTCCTGCCGCTAACACGATAAATGGATACCTTTTGAGCTTAAGGGGAAGAAGGCCAAAATGGACGATACAAACAAAGCCAGAGTTCAAGAACTGGACTGAAATTATAACGGACCATCGCAAAATGAAAAAAACAAAAACAAAAAGAATGAAAATTAATAAATGCAAGATAGAAACATGTTATGCCTTATGTGGTACATTACAGACAGCTCTATGGAGACAGACAGGTTGAAAAGTTGAAACGTCACAGTGCACCTTTAATTTGAGATGGCTCTGCAATGAAAACTATCTGTATAAAATGAAATGAAGACAATCACTATCACTGAGTTGCTACTCTATTTTTCACAATCCGCCATTGTTCCCTTTTTCAACACAAATATGTGACCTGTTCACTGGTTCCTTTTCAGACACCTCTCTTTTCATAAAGCCCATACAGGGTAAAGCATAAAAAGATTTGGCTCTGAGATTAATTGAAGAGGGACCTTTACAAGGAATGAGGACGGGACTGTGCGATTGTGCCGAACCTTGGCCGGATAATGGTGTCTTGGTGGCAGGATTCCCTCTGGAGGTGTCTCTAAGCCGCAAACAATGGAAGAAAAATAACCTTTCGGGTGCTCACGCTGACACCAGGCCCACCCTGCGCAGATTGGTAGCATTGTGCCAGACAGCCGGTCTTAATTAGTTTTGACGTCACCATCTCCACAATTGTATTGATCCCGAGCTGGTGTTCATCTCCTGAGATCACATTTTGTACAGGGAACTGGCAGCTTTGAAGTTTTCTGAGAATGAGTGACCAATCCTATCCATTTAGGGAATTTAACCTCACCCGTGAACTGGCTTTTTCTTTCATATCCCATGATGTGTTTGGAAAGCAGACGTGGAAAAACCTCCCAACAGCCGCCACAGTGGAGTGTTTCTCAAGACCCACTTGTGCGGTCCTCGGTTATCTATTATCAACTCCAGTCATTTATTTTGGTTAAATGTTTTTAATTTATTTGTCATGTTTAGATGTATTGTATTATTATTTATGGTTTTAGAATGTATTTATTACATTAGTATATATGCTAAACTGAGGAATGTTTTTGTTTTCTTTTCTTAAATTAATTATGAGCAGCACTTTGGTTCTTTTTTTTTTAGAGATGTTGTAGTTCTGCCTGAATATTCTACAAAATTAAATCTCCATCGAGTCAAGGAGGTAGCTTTTGGGCACTAAAAACACCTGTAATTGAATAAATGACATAACTTTATACCATACGGTGGAACATTTTCATGAGACAAGCAGGTGACAGAACATCCATCACGAAACCTACACGGTGCACCTTTAACATTATGGGTATAATTACTATCACCTTCTGACAGAAGTTAAACAATATACACGGACAAACAAGCGAAAACTGTGATATTTTGCAAAGAACCAAAGAAGTGCCATTGCAATAGATTTCAAATAGACCCATACATTTGCAAAGAAAGATAAATCATCATCTGTAAATTGGTTCATATCCACAAAAATGGAAAAACGTTAATCCACCCATCAACTTTAATTAACTGCACAAATTACACTTTAAAAACATCAATTCTTACTGTAAGATCGGTTACTTCTCCACAGATCGGACCTGTAACTTGACCTTGAGGTGTCGCCTTCTTGTCTCCATGTAAATAGTAATTTAATCCCACATTCCAGGCCAAACAATAACATCTGCAAGAGGCTGGTTACGCCACTTTCAGTCTCATCAATCAACCACATAAAAACTTTAACTTTCTCAATCAACTACTTGCTTTTGCCCATTCATCGGTTCTTGTTCCCGATTCCAAGGTCATAAACTAAGCTGCCACGCCGCTTTAATCCCGTCTTCAGTGACCAACGACTTCACCCATCCATCCCTCACCCACCTCTGCCAGTCCCGTCATACATTCTTCATGACGGGGCTCTAAGTGTGCGCTGGCATGGTCAAGAACTTTTGGACGAAGAAAAGAGCAGACAAACGCAACGTGCTCAATATATCATGGCAGACAGGAGCCGATCTGATGACGGGGCCCCGAGTGAGACAGGTTTAAGGAGCGGCATCAGCAACCTGTTCGTGTCCGCTGTGATCTTGACGGATAAGCAATCTGCCTTCAACATCGCCACAGCCCTGACGGAAAAGTGCTTCAACAAGACATGAAAAGATGGCTCTCTCAGCAACGATCTGAAAAATGAATGAAGGTTGAATACTATTTACAGAATCTAAGTTTCGAAAAGTAAATATGCTGCCCTTATAGTGTGCTTTTGTAAACAACAAGACGAACCATAGCTGCCCTTGATGGTTAAACCGTTAATGGCCTGTTGTTGCTATCACATCAACAACTCACAAACTATAAAATAATAATCGCTATGCCTGGAATGTTCCACAGTATGGCATTAGAGTGACCCATATTGCATTTATTCAAGCACTGGTGGTTTTTTTTCGCTTACATCTCGGAAATAGGCCTGTCTGCGATAATGCTAGCGGAAATTATCAATATAAACGGTAATATTGAAACTAAATTACACCCATTTCACAATGACTTTGCAGCAAGAAGTCTATCTAATCTAATATGCCAGACTCCGGCAACCGCATATGGTTTGGGGGAGTCCAGTTGCTCAGAAATATTGGTCTGAAATTGACAAAGCAAAGCAGAGTGCTTTTGACTGTACCCCAGTGGATTTCAGAACTACATATCTGCTGTCAAGATAGCTCCTACAAAGAGATGGATGACAGCCTCAATAAAGGACAGGACTAGCCCCTGACATATGCAAAGTGGAAAAAAAAATGTAATTGAAAAAACAACAACAAAAATAAACCCTTTTCTAATTGTACAATATTGTTAAAAAAGATAAGCAGCCAAAACACCAGAAATGTTACACGGTGCACCTTTAAGCAATCACATGTTCTACTTTCATTTGTATTCTTCGTTAGTTAGTAATTCATCATGGTTTATTTACATGTTTTTTGGGATTTAATTCAAATTCTCTTCAGTTCCCAAGAAGCTTCAGAGACATTATGTACATACTCATTTCATATATTCATATAATTATTTGGTGAACAATTTCTTTGTGTTTGATTTGGCTTTAATAGCCTGTTTAACTGATAAAAGAATACAAACGGTAATGCTCACATTTACTATAGAAATAAGTATGCAGTTAATGATAGCTTGTTTGCGGGAGCAGTGTGTTAAAGTGGTCTGCATCATGCTACTTGTTTCCAAGTTGAAAAGACGTCTCTCTCTGTGAAGAGAGTGAAAAACTGTTCAAAGACGCTGCGAAAACAGATTTTGGAAAGTTTGCATGTTTTCCCTTTGTACTCTAGCATGATTACATCTGAGTAAATGTATTTCTTGAGAATTCCGTGTGAAGAAATCATCAATCATGCCCAGAGAAAGGCTGCCAGTAGGAATCTCAGTGGACTGGGTTCTGAAATCCCTCCATAGCTTCAGTATTTAGCCAGCGAAGGCATGTGTCCACAGCAGATGCAGCCCTGCTATTGGCAGCTGTATGCTAATGTCCTGTTTTGAGTCAGCAGACACAGCCAAAATGTTCAGGGCCCACTGCCACAAACTGCCTTCTCCACAGAGTCCTCCTGAAAAAACAACGAAATCCACCAGAGGTGGGCAATAGAAAGTTCCATTTTGAGACATCTGCTTCTTTGTTGCAGAATAAACTCAACTCAACTTCAGCATTGGCTGGAGTAATTGTCCTCTGGATGCAGTCATTTCCTCTATGCACAGTGATTAGCTGTAGACTTGTACCTGTATCCATTCGTTTTCTGAATGCATTTTTTAAATATAATCATTTTAAATATTGTTCTATCGAGCTTATTTTTATAGTGGAAGGAAGCTTGGCCCATTAAACAGTCATTTACGTGATGCTGTTAGTTTAAAGAAGACTAGACGGGTAAAATTGCAAACAAATAGATTGCAATTTTACAATTTGTTCACTGCAAATGCAATATTGATCTAAAATGGCTTAGTAATAGAAATTGGAACTTCATACATTTCCACTTCTCTGTTGTGATTAGCAGAATTTCATTTCATAGAGAAAGAGAAAGATATATATTTTTTTAGAATGGCTACTGAACATTTTTAACTCCATGAAGAACAAGAAACATTTTCTGAGCACTCAAGCCTCAAATGCAGGACAATACAGGATTACTCAAACACACATGAATCACTCAAATGATGAGGGAAGACACTTAAGTCGACTCATTAAAGTCGATTATGCCAGGGATGACCCTTTTATATTGGCTGATTGGTTTTAAAAGCATTTCAAAACTGTCACTAATGCGAAGGCAACCAAAAAAAAGTCACTGTGATATTTTCCAACATTCATAATGCCTTTGCCAAAACCTTTATATTCACTGTAGTGGCTTTTACAGACAGCACCAGCACCACCACGATGTACTTTCCCATCCCTCTCGCCGTATCGTCCCCTGACAACCTTGTATCTCTCTCCCGTATCCTCATTGGAGATTTGATCCAGAATTATGAAAACAAGGTGAAACAACTTTAGCCAGGCATGCTCATTAATCAGCAGTCAGCGCACATTATTTATCTGGTGCCTTTTTGCAGCCTGCGCGCTCCGCTCACCTCCAACACTGTGATATGTTAATGCAGACAGATGCTCTTGCATAACATTTGCAAGTCATTCCTTTACAATTAACAACCATGTGAAAATGGACCCAAAAACAGCTGTACTACTAGCTCCGGGCTGTTGGCATGCTTGTTGTTTTGGGCCAGTGTGACTCAGGCAGAAGTGCTGGGGCTTTACCATGACAGTGGAAGTTAGAAACTGACACTAAATTATTAAGATAAGCTTTAGTTTATTGTCTCTGTTGGAAACTATTTCTTCTGCAATTGCCCATCCTTCAAGTAATAATAATGATTCGTTTTATGTTTTACTTCACATCCACCATACAAGGTCCCTTTATAAAGCAACACAATAATAGAAGAAAAAAAGGTCGCTCCTCCAGATCTTGAGCTAAGATTGGTCGGGCTTAGCTGAGCATTGGTCTATTTCGAATTTATTTGCCTTATGTGACCTTTCCTGCAGCAGCTCTGCCACTTGCTTGTCTTCTAATGGATGTTTCGCCTGGAATTTTCCCCAGAATTGTATAAAACATATGTATTTCTATGGAGCAGATGACACCATCAGACCAAGTAACAGGTCAGTTGATAAATGTAGGATAGATATGTTTAAAGTCATACTGTGGAAAGATTCAGACAAATACGCAACATCTTAAGCAACAGGTGGCTGATCTTACACCAGAAAAGTCACAGTCTGGGCCTCAAAGCTCCTGCCATGGACAGAATAAATGAATACCTTTGCATCATTCTACTGGTGGCAGGAATGAAGACTATTATGAAACAAAATGATGACACAAACTGAACTGCCAACCTACAAAAGAACTGACATTCGTAAAATGGAACTTCATTTGAAAATGGACAAATTTGACCAAATAGGACATCAATTAATTGGATGTCTTTGATTGTGCTGTGTTTTTTGGTTTCTCCTGTTTCTTTGTTCTGTGTATTCAAAAAATGGGAGAAGGTTTCTGGCTGGGACCCCCAAAATAGCCATGCAACCGACTCAGGATCCCCAAAGCGAGATGAAGATAACCGTAGCAATCATTTCAGTTGTCAAAGGGTGTTAAATCAGATTATTGGTTATTTGAATCGTTTATTGTTTTATTGGACCCTATTTCACAAAAGAGACTGTTTCAAATAAAAAAATTAGAGCAAATACAGAGTCAGATTTATTAAAATTACATCTTGAAATCATCTCGCGACCCCCAGCTCACCCCTCACGACCCACACTTTGGGAACCACTGTATTACTTCACAGAAAATAAGTTCTACATGGACTACAAATCCGTTTTCAGGCCGCCCAGGAAATCGGTGCATTGTGACTTGTTGCACGTGTACATTAAACATTTTACACAAATCAGTCTACTTTATATGATATTTTAGCAGCTCGACCGCCATATTTTCAAACTGGAAGTGCATAAGGTGAATACAGTTCTAATGTTTGGATGCATCATCACCATAGATCTGGACGTACAGTTTACAATTTACATTATTTACTTTCTAAAGCAACGCTGTAATGGAAGCGCGGACAGATTTTCCACAATTCTCTACCAAAAACACAGGGCTGCTTGGCATTTTTTCCACAGGCTGCGAGTCGTCAGGAGAGACACTGACCCCTGAGCTCCGATTCAGCGTGCTTGACAGGGAGATGACACCACGTCCGTCAAGAGAGAGAGCAGAGACTCGCTCTTGAGAGTTGGCAGCACAATTGAGGTAATCCACAAGATGGCACAGCGATACCTCCTGTGTGTCAGGTACGGCGCCGTAATTGCACTTTGTAAAAGGCTTTGGAAGTGTTTGCTTTTAGGAGATGTGGAGGTTTAGGCGCAACATGAGATGGAGCAGAGATTATAGAAGACGTTGGATGTCAGCAGGACCAAGGTAAAGGTGAGGGGTGTTTTCAAAATGCGTGCTTTCATTGTCATCGCAGTAGTTTATATTCTTTTGTCTGTTGACGGAAAAAGGTAGACGCTGAAGTTTTGAAACAACCAAAGTGACAATTCAGCGTTGTACTTTTAGAGTGGAGGAAGCACAAGAATTGGAATTGAGTTTGAGAGAGTATATAGATTACATTTCGCAGCAACCTAGTGCGGGGGGATTTTTTATCTTCTTATCTTTTTGTTCTTTTAGGGAGAAGATTAACATTCATGCTTTAAGAATATACATGTAATCTAATCAGTTCAACAACAGCGACAACTTAAGGGAAATTTTTGTACAAACAGAACGGGGCGGAGTGACAATAACTTTATTCTTTGATCTGACAAACTTAGCAAAACCCAACATATTTCATGCGAGCCTGGACCTTTGCACGGAAACACAGTCCGCCGTTAACAGAAGCGGCAACAGAAACAAGGCTCGAGTTTGAAAGGATGATACTATAATACTGTCAGTGTGGTGCAAGTAAATAAATAAAAGTCATGAGTCATGGTTTGAGTCAGCCCTTTAAACTAATTTCACTTTCTACCTTTCTGTGTTTTTCTTTTTTATGACTACTCTTATGGTGTATAGTGGCTTGTCTTAATTGTCTTGTACTGTAGTTTATTTTGGGGGATCTATGGTCTTTTTGTGTCTGCTTTTCCACTGATGCGCTTTGGTCAGCTGTGTTTCAAAAGTGCAACGTTGGATTGGAACAACACGGCTCATTTTCTGTTCATTCCTGTCGTTCTGCATCAACTATGGGCCTTGGGTTGCCTGGCATCTATGTATTATTTATACACGATATATCAGTCTGGTCGCCCTGCTCTCCACTGTGCCTCGAGTCAACTCCAAAACATACCGAGCAATCAGATTTGCTTATTTCAGTGACGCAAACGGCGTCACTCTAGCGCAGCAGAAGTAGCAGAGTTGGCTACAACAGGTATTCTCAAGGGCTATGTCCAAATGTCCACACTCTCTCTTCTTCTCTAACCCCTCAATCGCCACATAGGCCTGCCCTGTTCAGTGACTAAAAAGTGCCCTCAATCCTGGAGAGATTTGGACACACAGCTCATACTTTCTCCTCGTCGCACGTGACGTGACTCTGGCGTCTGGGAGAAAAAAAAGTTGGCAAAACTCTGACAAAAAATTCTTTCTGTAATGAATATGGATCAAATCCACCTGACACGCACATATTTATGGACTAATAAATATCATACAAGTTTTATTCATCATGGATGAACAGACTGGATTATTCAACTTTTTGCCAAAGATTTGTGATCTAGTAACAGCTCAAGCTAAGGTAAGTGGCTAACACTAGCAACGCTGCTGCTAATGGTTTGTTTAAAGTGTTTTGTTCACAATGTTGGCTCAGCAGTTTGTTTAAACAGCTCCTTTATGCTCTCATTCAATTTGCTGTAGTTTTTCTGACCCTCGCTATGCATTGTGGTCAATATTGACCAGTCTAGTGACCATCTCTGGACACTACTTTTCAAGATGCATTGTGGGAAATTTCAAGTGCACAACGTTTCCACCTGTTGGACATTCGGACAGCACTAAAAACGCGTGACCACTATACAGCGATAACTCTGATTGGTTTACTCCGCTTTCTGTTTGCTCGGGTTTGCTCCACCCTAGAAATCAAATTGACTCAAATGCCGACCAGACTCATCCGCTGGTACAGCCTGGATTTTTCCAGGCAAGGCCTCGTGAGGAGAGGTCTGACTCAGCTTAACACCTTCAGTCTAACTTCCATTGACAAAGACCCAGAAACAACTCTCACCCGTGACCAGAAACGCTCCATCTCTTTCACCAGGCTTATCCAACATTTTATCCAGCAATAACATACTATATCAGTCGCGGAAGAATGCCGTGATCTGCGCTAGTGTCGTCGAATTGAAATCCCCAGACAGAACATCCCTGATCATTAAATACAAGCTTAGGCCTTGTTTAGATGTGAGAATAAACCGATTAGCGTGGCCACAATAATGTCATTCTTATCGATCTTCTCCAAGTTTATGCTAATTAACTATCCATAAATCTTTACAAATGGATTTAGCCAGCAATGGAATTAATTGTAAGCTATTCCAGCTGCCAGGTCGGTTGAAGTCTTATGGATTTAATGATGGCGGAGTTTGCCCGTGATAAATGCGAGGGAAAGAAGTTTGGAGTGGAACTAAGTCGAAAGTATCCATATTTTATTATCGCCGCCCTGCAGTTGTTTTTTTTATAGCGTTTTAAAAAAAGGAGAGGGGGGGCTGCATTATTCAATCATGAAGTATCTAAATATAAACAGATTAAATTTTGAATATTTGTCAAAACTGCCGTGCGGGGGGATCTGTCAGCGTAACCCACTTTTAACCATCTCCCTGGTGCAATCATTTCATCTCGTTACACAATGGATAAAAGGGGTTTGTGGTACTCTTTTCCGCAAATCCGCTCGCTTTTGTTTTCAAATAATATTCTAATGACAGCATTTTGTTTCATCACGAGTGGAAGATAAATAGTTTCACCTTCCGAGCAAACAAAAGGGATAATTACGGTGATTGCGGGAAACATTGGAGTGGATTTCTTTTTGTTTTTTGGAATTGTCAAGGTTTGTTAGATGGCACTTTTTGTCCGAACAGTAGAAGCCGTTATTGTTGACCGTTGCACAGTCCCACAGGAGACAACCTTTATAGAGGAAGCGCGCACAGTTCATTTGACAAATATTACACCTTTCCCTGTCTGGATAATGGGTTTTTCCTTGTAGTGCTGTCAGTGACCTTGACACAAGTCCGTTCAGGGTGACTTCGTTCTCCCCAAGCTTTTGCCATTTCGAGTTAATATTCAACGTTTTCATCAATATTTTAGCATAAAAATCACGCAGACGTATGGATCAAATGTGTTAATGGCTCCAGATCTCAAAAGGTATGGCTTATTTTGACAGAAAATGGTGTCAAGAGCTCAGAAAATTACAAAAATGACAGTTACGTTGCCTTCCAAATGTTTAGAATGGAAATATCAGCTTTGTCAGACTATTCTGCGCTTTTGAAGATTCATTGTAAACATTTATAGTGTTCCGTTCTATGGCTGAGATTGAAAAGATTTTGCCATGAACTGAATGTGTGACAAGAGATTTTCAGAAGAGGTGAGCAAGTGCAGATTTGTAATATCCAAGATGGTTTCAGCAGCTGAAAAGCCTTCATAATGGGAAGAAAATCTTGGTATTCTCATTTAGTTTTAAATTTTGTCCAGTAACTTGAGTGAAAATGTTAAGATATATCAATAATACATGTTTGAGAATCATCTTTCCATTGGGCTAATTCAATTGAAGACTACAGGGGAAATCATTTCAATAAAGTTTTTTTTTTCCATGCACTTTTTTCAAACAAAAAATCTCTCTACACAATAATAAAGTAAATCTGCAACCCAAGAGAAGAAGACTGAGTGTTGTTTCTTTTTTGCACCCATTTACGGGATTTTTAGCTTTGTAAAATGTCTGTCAACATTTTTGAACACTTTTCTGTGACCTAAATTTAAATTTTCAAATAACTGCGAGCAAGGACTGAGGTATGAAGTGGGATATTGGTTAAGAAAACATGTTTCTTGTTTTTTTTCCTCAGCTTTTGCTCAGTTATGATTATTCCTGTGTAGTTTGAGCCTGTATCAACTTTAGATGTCTCCTTTACTGTACTACTCAAACCCTGCTTGACAATAGTTTGACGTCGCTTGAACGTTTGGTTTATTTCCGTTGCACTCCTTGATCTGTAACATCTCGTTCCCTGTAGAACACATGTTGTAAAATGGACATTTACAGCTCCATCATGGTACATAAAAGCTCTTCGATGCATCAAAGGAGGCTGCATTTTCCTGATGCATTTGGCCTCTGGTATCATCCGGGTACACAATCTTCTTCTATAACATATCATTTTATAGTCTTGTCATAATGCAGGCATGTGGGGTATTCGCCGTCCCTATGGCTCTAGTGCTGTTGAACATCCTGTACATTTGTTCTGGTATTATGTGAAACGTTTGCCAATCAAATTGAACTGTACAGACCTATAAACAACGTATGGCTAGTTAAAGGAGACATATTATAAATTTTTTCAGGCACTTAGTATTGAACTATAACAGAAGTAGATCATTATTTTACATTTTGATCAATGTAAATTGCCATATTGATCTAAAAAGTACGGAATGACCCCACTTACTCTCTGCCCCAATCAGATAAAGTGCTATTATAACCTTTTGTGTGTTTTGTAAATCACTGGAAGAGCTGAGAACTGATGATCAATGCGTATCCTACAATTAAACTTAAAGGTGGGGTACCAAAACTGTTTTATTTCTTTTTTTTGTAAATGAGTATATTGTAAAACCATCTCTTTGTGTCAAAAAATAGACAGTTTTGCGATATTACAGTATTTTAAGTCTCAAATCGGAGCTGAAAGCAGCGCTCTGATTGCTTGTGCTTGGGGCGGTCGCATGAGTTTCACTTCGCTGTTTGAAAAAAGCTGTTCTAAAGCCGTGCATTTAACTGAAAATGAATGCTCGTGGATATTAACAACGTGCCGAAGCGTTTGTGAGAGCGTGGAACTTGTTAGACACATTTAAATACCTTCTTCCGGTTTGACGTTGTGAAAAGTAGGTACCCCAGCTTTAATCTTACGTTCTTGCCCTACTTGAAATCTTTTCGCTTGGTCTTTGAATGCGAACGAGGTGTTTTGTGCTCCTCGTCTTGGTATAAATACGTGTGTTTTGCTCCATAGTGAGATTCGAGGGACAGAGCCACTTTCTGACAGCTCAGATTTGATTTTTGGTGTGAACCTGCGAGGAAAATCAACTCCTGAAATAGACATTCTATTCTTGAATTGATAATAGAAAATTCACAACAGAACCCTAGCACTCGGAGTCTCATTTTTTCAAAGAATTACAACTAAATACAGAGCAGTGGGCGGGGATAGGGGATAATTGCAAACAGGAATACAAGATTACATGCAGGAATCAATCAAAATACACAAATGATAAGGAAACATTGCTGAAACAAGATTAAAAAGCTCATTAAAGTTGACACACAATACGTTCCCTTTAATACTGTACCTATAATTTATAAAAAACAATATATAAAAAAAGTTTTGCTCTTCTTTAAAGTTTTTCTAGCTGCACTTCCGTATAAAAAACAATAATAGTAACAGGAGCTACAGCCTTTTCCAGCTCATGTTTTGCAAATACTCAGCCTGCAAACCTGACAACCGCTGCAGATTTAGGCCAAGCTAACAAGGCTAAAGACAAAACATCTGTCAGGCAAACTCCTATTAAATCGCATCGCAAAAGTGAGAAAAGTACTATTCCGCGGACCCCTGAAAGCTTTTTCTGCAGGAGTTTTTGGGTTGTTGGAGAGGCCCATTAAAGCCATGCTGAGCAGCGTGTACCATAGCAGTCCTGAACCTCCGTGATCACGCTGCGTAATGCTGACTCCAAATTAGTCAAACATTTATCCACTTACAACACAGCCCAGCAATTTGGCTTTTTGGAGGAACAGCCTATTATTCAATTACCGGATTTAACTTAATACGGGAGCAGAACAGCGGAAAAATAACTCGATGTTGACTTTTTTGGCAACACATTGTACCTGGCAACACAAAGCCAGTAATGAGGAGTCTGATTATGACACGGTTGCTTCTACAAGATCCAAATCATGTGTCACTTATTAGCGGGGCATCGGGAAGAAAAACAGCCAATTTTAAGGCGCGCATCAGCCCATGTGCCGGGTCTTCTCCCGAGCACTGTCAGTACACTCGGAGCTGAGTGCTGGTAATGCGGCCCATTTTTACATCGCGGCAGAAAAGTGGATCCAGGGACTATTTTTTTGTCGGATTTGGAGCATCAAATTTGGCAGAAAAGTGCAGTGGTTCGGGCGGTGTAACTTTTAAATTAATGTGTTTGCGTCGTGAAAAACAATAACATCCCCAACTGCACATTTTTTGAAAAGAAAAAGGGATTAGAGCAGTGACTTCTGCGTATTTAAAGGCACCAGCTGACATTTTAAGCTCTCTCAGCAGATATAGCATGAGGTTTAATTAAGAGAACAGCGTTTGGACTGGAACTCGTGCCTATATATCGATTTTTTTTTAAGCGAACATTGTAATTCTTCACCGTAAAGCAGTCAGTGTGTTGGTAAAGAGTGTTGCTGGTCTTTTTAATTTGTGTTGCGCAATATAAATGTTCAAGTTAAATGCTGTCACACGAGAGAAATGGATATAAAATGTAATTGCAATATAAATATTCTGTTGGAGCAACCTGTAGAAAGGAAACTGAATGCCAAAGACTAATCGCCCCGTAAGTTCACCTCCAACAGTCTATTACTAGGCCTGTCACAATTATTACTATATTGACTTATCGTTCAATAAATTAAAGCCGGAACTATATTTTTTGAGGCTCAGTAGTGTAGTATGTATCTTTTCTTTGCGTTAATAAGAATCTTTATGTTTATGTCTCTTATTTTTTGCTGTATAGGGTACAATAATTAATACATTCATTTCCTAAATTATACTAACTAACTACAAAAGGTTTTCATTTTCCAATTATTAATTTATTCGTTTTTTTACATTATTTTTAGTGTGGATAGGTTTACTGAAATACTTCGACTTTAAAGTGATTGTGTTGTGGCATAAAGTAGTTTCAATATGATCGTTTATTGTTATATTTCTGTAATCATATATCATAGTATACCAATAGTACATCAGCGTTTGTTATCGTGAGTATGGACGCAATGAATAATAATGAATAGCTGCAAAGCACTTTGGGTATTATGGAAGGTGCTACAATAAATAAAAGAATTAAATAAATGCCAAAATGGTCACAGAAGACATATTGCATTGATTATAATGTATAATGCTGAATGTTTGTTGAGGTTCGTAACCTTTTTACAGGCGGCAAACAAACTGGCAATCCATAATAATTTAGCCGCCTTTAGCTGATCATGCTAATGGTATATGCTAATCCCTGCATTAAACAAATAGAAACACATTTGATATTGTCTAATCAATGTCTGGATTATTCATACTGTGTTAAATGACTAATGCAAATTGCTTCATACAAACGTCATAATTGCATTTTTTTTTTTTTTTTAAGAACAAAGCGTCCATATATCACAAAATGACATTAAATATTATATATGTGTCTTTAGTTTAACATTAGATTACAGGCCAAGGATCAATTTCTAATTTGTACATCGTCACGTAAATATGTAAATATGTTGTCAAGTTAAAGTAAAAACATTTATTTTGTTCATTTTTTTTAACAAATCTGTTTTTATTTTGAAAACCTATTTTCTTCTGCTGGTCGGTTGAATGTCTTTAATGCAAAGTATTTTGCCCTGGAGATGAATAGAATTCTGATTCTGGATTGTTAAAGTTGAAATATGTCCAGTATCTGGTGGAGGGTTTGCCACCTGCTTGTCTCATGGATATGTTTTTGGTTTGCCTGGAATGCATCACAGTTTGGTATTCATTTTTTGCATTTATTACATAACATTACATTAAGCGTTTTTGTAGCTGAAAACATTCTCGATAAAACAATGATTTCTTCATTGAGACAAGAAGGTTTTGGGCCCTATGCCAGAAAATGTACATAATACACCATCAACACTAGTTCTTTCCAATTCATTGTCACATAACTCCAAACTCCCCTCCTTTTTCTCTCTCATAACTCACCTTTTACTTGTCCTGAGGAAAGTATACTGAGAACTATCTTATAGAAAACTATTCAACTTTATTGTCGGCCTGCTATAACAAACACAGGAGGTCCCACACTGACTGACTGACTGTCTCATATAAAAGGCAAAAACACACAAATGAGCGACCCAAAAATGTTGTCAAAGAATTTCTGAGCAATAAAAACACATGAAGGAAAGTTTGATGCCAAATTGTGGAAGATTCCATCCAGACAAAGCAAAGAAAAGTTACCTAATGCACCTTTAAGGCAATTTCTGGTCAATAAATCAATTTTTAAAAAAAGGACAACAACACAAGTCTGGCGTTTTTAAAGGTGCTGTGCCTGATTTTTACTGTTTTGAAACATGAAAAAAACAGAACCGTCTTTACAGCAGTCACATGTATCACTCACTTGTGCAGTCCTAGCATCCTAAATATTGACTGCAATGAGTTTATAAGAACTTTTCACTTTTGATCTGACTTTAAAGCTACAGCATGCTAACAACGCACTTCCTGCTTCTCGTAGAATAAAACACTATCAACAGATGCAAAGAAAGTGATTTGGTCTAATTTTCACCTGATGCTTTTGTAATATATCTGTACTGGGGCAACACAGGTTTTATTTTATTACACGCAAAAAAGTTCTGATTTCACGTTTCAAAACCATAAAAATCAGTTACAGCCCCTTTAAGTTTTATTGTGTGCAGTAAACCATAGAGCAGCACATGTTTGTAAAGTTCTCGGTAGGGCCATTTAGGACGGTATTAGAAGCAGTAAGGTTATTTTAATTATGCATGGAACATTATGCAAGAAACCCATTTATAGCCATAAAAATAGGTCAAACTTACATTTATTTTATTTGGCATGAAACCAAACTGTCGACAAATATTGCTCTCCACTATCGAAGCAGTAAGTCTACAGAGGGACTCTTTGGACGGAAGACATTACTTATGCATTATACCATGTTTCTTCATCTTTTAATGAGCTTGAACAGTTGAGTGAGGCCCCAAAACAACATGACAAGCGCTTTGTGATCTATAAATATGGAGTTCCCATACACTCCGCCGAAATATTCCACTAAGACCATTGAGTAAGTTGGGAAAAATGAAGAATTTAACATGGCTTTTACATAAACATGCCAGAAATAAGTAATCTAAGAGGTACATTTTGCATGAAGAGAACTGTACAAAAATCAAAGTTTTAAAAGTTCAAAGATTAGTATCATATAGTTGGAGTAAATAGTAATGTAACCTTCTAGCATTTCAAGGATTTATCTGGGATCTGTTGTGCAAATGGTACAATGTGCAGAGGTTTAAGGTTTTTCAGTCTATTGGCTTGAACAGGACATATTGATGTTTGTTGGGGATAAAGAGTGGGGGAGACATTCAGCAAACTGCCGGATACAAAATGCTGAGCTTACACAAGTATTTTAGTGACACTTTTGTTTAAGTTGTAATTAGTTATTCAGTTATTAGTTAAGTCAGGATTTATAAACACTTACTGATGCTTACTAAATGCTAATAATGCTTATGAATAATAATTAAGTATGAGTGTAAAAGGAAAGAGTTAATGGCTGTTTACTAGTACACTATGGCTATAGATGAAAAAATAAAATGCACTTTATAAATGCAAACAAAGAGTTAACTAAGCACTTAAGCATTTTTCTACCAGTCCGCCATTAATGTGTGGTCCCTAAACTAAAGTGTAAAGTTAAAATACTGCAACTACTACTACATTATCTTAACATGTGTTATCAACAGTGTACAATGCTTAAACACACTGACAGTAAAGCCATTATACAAGTGCACATAAAGGCTGAGGGTAGGACTCAGTTACGTATACTTGATTAAGAGACTGTAGTTTTCGATTTGTTTACTGACACAATTTAAATGATTATGGCAAAGATACAGGTATGTCCCTCTGTTTTTTAAGGATAAGATTTTTTGCTTATGTCAGAGTGCCTTGGACTTCCTCTCTGATGTTGAATGACAATTTATCTTATATTTGAGTAATACTTTGTTAGAAGTAACAGCTCTCTTACCTGAGTAAACATTTAAGTTCATTTTCTCACTGTGAGTAAGTCTATTGTGACAAAAATGTGAACAATATTAAATGATTCAGACATGTGTGATTCTTACAAAACACTTTCAGATGTGATTTGTTTTTGTCATTACTGGACCTATTCTTTGGAAATACAATGAGTCAGTGCATCATTGAATGTTTTGTTTGACCAATAACATTAGGTCATAAATAATGAGATTTTAAACACATTTTACTCAAGTAGTAGTTTGTCCAAGTACATCTTTTCATGTATTTGGCTTCTCTTTTACTACTAAATTTACTATTCGTTTGCATCAAGTTAGAAATAGAGAACTACAACAGGATTAATACAGTACTGAGTTAATGTAAGTAAAAGTACTATAGTATGTCTACTGTTGAGTGTTGAAAATAAGAAGTAAGTCTTTGTTATATCGCTTAAATTATAATCTCCCAAACTCAAAACACCATTGACAGAACTGGCTGTGATTCAAAGTTTTATTTTAGTTTTCGACAGCGCAGAAAAATTCCCTACGACTCAGTTGCGATGATGTTTTCAGAACTTCCATCAATCAGCGTTAAAATGAAGTTACTTAAACCAAAAGCACGAAATCTGGTAATGCCTTAAAACTAAATTAACTACATTAAATGAACAGCTAGCTAACTTTGATCAGGAAAAGCGCGCTGAAACACGCCAAAAACAAAAATAAAAATCGCCAAAACAAGACAGCGGATTCTTTTAAAGTTCTTTCTTCTCCGCGACTGTCACACCGACCTGTCAATCATCCCAAACTTGTATTCCACATTCTGCATATCGTTAAATCCCCGTCCCCCCAAAAATCTGTCCTCCCCTTCCACAGCCCCTCTCTGCCCTCGCCATTGTGAGCATGATTAAAGAGGACAGTGTTAACTAATTGATTGTGTTTTGCAGCAGATAATTTGTTGTTTTGATGGAGGCCGTGGTGGATTGAGTGCAGCGAATTCCCCCGTGTCGTTCAAGTGGATCAGGGATAAGCTCTTAATTACTTAGAGGACAGTTCAGTGGCGTGTGAGCAGAGGATACGATGAAAGAAGGGAAAAATTGAATGCAAACTGTATTGTTAAGCATGCACGACATTTAAACATAGCAAAAAACAAAATAAAATAACTCCACATTTATGATCAGAAAGTCAAACATGCAGGTTCTATCCCACGAGGGTTAAAGGTGCACTATATAGTCATGTTTCCACTAAACCACTTGGGCCGCTTCTGTTAATGGCTGACTGCGTTTCGGCGCAGAAGTTCAGCTCGCAGGGGTCCGCTACATGAGCAGCTGGCGTCACCCAAAAGTGAATATGTTTTCTTTATTAATAAAATATAAACCACACCTAAATTACACTTTTTCTTCATGCGGCCGGACTCCATCATTCATAAAAAGACTGATTTCTGATAACTAGACACAGTTTCCATTTTTTTCCTGTCAGGTTCTTCTGCTTTTATTTCCCTTTTCTGCGCCTCCGTGCCCTGCGTTGGGTTTGGATAGAGTTGGCTGCCTTATGCACTGAAAAAAATATGACTTTGGGTCTAAATGCGAGTGCCATGCGTCGTAAACGGGAAACAGCTGATGCTAATGTGCTCGCTTTGTTTCGCTAACTCTGTCGGCTCAACAAACAAAGTTATCGTCCCGGGAAATACGCCGGTTCTTTACAAGATCAAGTCAGCGTTTGGTGAGGAATTATTATTTTGTCTTTATATCTGCTTTTTGCTTGTTAATTCTCCCCTGCATCTGTGTTCTCTTTTCTTCTCCCTTGTCCAATCATAAACTGGTTCATGAAGCAAGCTGGCATCCTCTCGGACCTCTCACGGCCCCCTACGGACCCCTCAAACGGGGCGGTACAGTTAACTTTTGTTCAGTGGAAACGCCTCGGACTGTCCCGCTCCACGCTGTTCTGTGCAACTGGAAACATGATATATGTCACTTTTCTGTCGGAGGGTCTGCCACCTGCTTGTCTAGCTATGCTTTGCCTAAAACAGGGCTATTCAACTTAAGGTCCGGGGGTCAAATTAGGCTCTCCAAGCAATATGATCTGGCCCTCAACCCATCTTCCACATATATAGAAAATATTTTATTTCTCCTTTATTGTTTTAGTCCTGGTTTGGACCACGTTTAGACCTGGTTTAAATCCTGTTTAGACCCTGCTTGGACCTAGTTTGGACCCGGTTTGGACATTGTTTGGATCCTGTTTAGACCTGGTTTAGACCCTGTTTGGACCTAGTTTGGACCTGGTCATATAAATCAAGCCTGTAAAACAGCCTACTTTCATCTGCGTAACATAACCAAAATTAGAAAAATCCTGCCCAGAGATGATGCCGAAAAACTCATCCATGCATTTGTCACATCCAGATTAGATTATTGTAACGCTCTGCTTACAGCGTGTCCTAAAAGCTCTATAGGAAGCTTTCAACTGGTTCAAAATGCAGCAGCAAGATTATTAACAGGTACTAGAAAAAGAGATCATATTTCACCAGTGTTAGAGTCTCTTCACTGGCTTCCTGTTGAGTTTAGAATCAAATTTAAAATCCTCCTCCTGACTTATAAAGCTATAAACAATATGGCCCCATCCTACCTCAAAGATGCAATAGTAGCGTACCATCCAAACAGAGCTCTTCGTTCTCAAAATGCTGGACTATTGTTAGTCCCCAGAGTCTCTAAAAGCACAGTAGGAGGTCGAGCATTTAGCTACCAAGCTCCTGTGTTATGGAACCAGCTCCCTGTTCATGTAAAAGAGGCCGACACAGTCTCTACATTCAAGACCAGGCTCAAAACGGTCCTCTTTGAAATAGCTTATGGTCAGGCCAGTTAGGAACAGAAATAAAAAACTACAGTTTTAGCTACGCTGCCCTTGGAGCAATTCTGCTGGGGGAAGTATGGCAGCTTGAACACTATCCTCTGGTTCTTCCTACTTTACCTATCAACAATATTTAATATTACTTCAACTGTAGTCTGTTCATTGCTGTTCACATGTTTCTCTTTCTCTCCACTTCCCCCGGGGAGTGGAGACTGTTTCAGACACTGCGGCGGCTGCTCCAGTGACGACCCCCCCACCCCCATCTGTCTGGAGGATCGATCTCTAAACTGGAGGATCTATGCGTCACCCGCCTGGACAGCTGGATTAGCCATTCCTCGTCTGCCTGGACGAACTCCATCTACTTAGATGAACTGTTCCTCATCTCCTGCTGGAGGGATCTCTCTACACTGGGTGGACTGCTCCTCGTCCTCCTGGAGGAACTCTTTAAAGCCACCTCCCTCTTGAGTGGTTCTGGCTCCACAGTCCAAGTGGATGTCAGTCCTAGTTCATCTGCAGCCTATCCGTCCGTGGGAGTAGGATCTCTCCTTCACTGTGGTTCTCCCCGAGGTTTCTACTTTTTCCCATGGGGTTTTTTGTAGTTTTTCCTCGCCGCGAAGGAGGGTCAAAGGACAGGGGCATTCTGGGACAGTTATCTGAACTGCTTTTACCTGTGGCCCATCAAGGCAACTGTTTTGGGCATTATAAAAATGATTTGATTTGATTTGATTTGATTTGATTTGGTTTGGTTTGGTTTGGTTTGGTTTGGTTTGGTTTGGTTTGGTTTGGTTTGGTTTGGTTTGGTTTGGTTTGGTTTGGTTTGGTTTGGTTTGGTTTGGTTTGGTTTGGTTTGGTTTGGTTTGGTTTGGTTTGATTTGATTTGATTTGATTTGATTTGGACCTGGTTTGGACCTGGTTTGGATCCGCTTTAGTCCTGGTTTGGACCTGGTTTAGTAAATTCTGCTTCAATTCTGGACTGGCAGTTCTGGAGATGTAGTTAAAGCCTTTCGAATTACTTCTTTTTTTTTTTTTTTTTTTTTTTCGTTTTCGGCCCAGAGGACAAACCATCTGAATAATATGACCCTCTCTAAAATAAAGTTGAATAGCCCTGGCCTAGACTGTAGTATGTAATATGCAACCGATAATGTAATAACGGCCAATAATGTATTCATTTTGGCAAATTCTAAATGTAATAAACTCATAACGTCATAACTGGCCAATAACTTACTTATCTATATAACATATATAACATATAAAGCCAAATTTGGCTTTTATGGCTATTATACAGTATTGGTCATTTTTGTACATTTTGCCATCCTATTTTGTTTTGTTAATGCTACTGAATTATGCGACGAGGGCTATTTATTTTTACTGAGCTTTTGGCAAAAATAAAAAAAAGGAAAAAATAAAAATGTTACTGCGTAGGAACACATTTATTACTTTTAAAATTGGGCAAAAGGATTACGTTATTGGCCATTATTACATTATAGGTTACTCCAGTATGGAATTAAACACCATGTAGATAAATAGACGGCAGTCTCAGTCGACGCTACAGGTCAGAGTTTAGAATTCAAACCTCATTAAAAGGTCAATGTTGAGTGTGTAAACCATTTTGTGTTTGGTATTTTATTCTGATAATTAATTAGTGTGTAAAACTGGAATCTGGGCTAAAGGGTTACTAACTTTCCGAACTTGTGTGCTTCTGGTAAGAATCTAGTGACAATAAACATCCTTTGTTGCAATTATTAATGAGAAGAACACATACATGTCATGAAAAAAGTATGTTTTATATTTGAGGTTAGCATCCACATTCAGGTTTATGTGATTACGTGTTTAAAATAATAATGTTCAGCATGGACTAGCCAAAACTTCCATAAGATTTGAACTGCATACCATCTGGTTAGTGGGCAAAGACCCATTATCAACTGTTTTTTTCCTCACAGGAACAGAATTTTAAAAAAGCAAAGTGACAAATACTGTAGATAATCATGATTGATCAAAGGACTAAAAATATATATCATCAGTGCCACATCTATACAACCCTGACCATGACTGACACAAGGTCACAGCATCTGAATCCAAATCCCTGGTGTTCCCCTTCTTTTCTTGTTGGGTTCATTCCCCATCAGCAAACAGGGCAATGTCAACGGCCTTCACTCACCACCAGCCTCAAAAAAACAACATGTAGAATGTCATATGGAGCAAAAACACGCGGAAAAAAAATCAATAACGTGTTTTAAAGCCTTGAAAGCTTCAGTGGGGTATATGTTTTCAATGGTGAAACAGAATCCATCATACATTTTCTACGGCTAATGTGTGTATGGTTTGCTCCAAATCCACAAAAAGAGAGAAACAAACAGCTAGCGTTGCACATTGGTGGTCGGTTGTAGAACGTGAGCAGGTGACAAAAGGTGCAATGTTTCTCATGTGAGCGCAATAGCCACAGTGGTGAATAAGCCTTGGGTCGCTCAGATGACTGTTTCCCTTCAGATACTGCACTCGACCTAGCGCTGACACTGTGGGTCCAGAGCTGGGACAGTGGGAGCGTCCTCTGCATTGGTTCTTACAGACTTCTTGGTGATGAGCGCCCTGTAGAGGTGGTGTGCAAGTACGTAAAAGCCATTTCCACGCTCGCCCACATGAAATTCAATGTGCTTTTTGTCATACAGTGCCAATTAATTAAATTAAAAAAAAAAAAAAAGCATCGTATTGGACAATATCAAGCTAAGTTTCGATTCATGGGTCCAAAGTGATGTAACACACTTGCTGACTCGCCATTTTGAGGCTCGCCATTTTGAAGACTGCACTATGGGCTGTACCAAGTCTCAAATGAAAGGAATCTTCTTCTCGAACATCTCCAAAGACCCTGATCATTGCCAGAAATGGTATGTTAATCGAGTGGCTATGCTAATAAATTGCCTACAAAGTCTGTGCTCTTGAATGCTTTTTTGAAGGCCTTTTACCGTGAGGGGTTGGAGATTAGGTACCCCAATGTAAATGTCCGCAATGTCTGTTAGTTGCAACAGGCTTTTTCTGGTTTAAAGTGGTGTCAGCGACTCGCCTGACAGAAGATAAGGATCAAACACCAAAACTTCTGTTTTCTTGAAGCTATTTTTTGAGTAGTATTCATGACTATCTAAAAGTGGGGATACACTCAAAATGGAAACAACAACAACTGAAATCACAACTATTCTGTGTGAAAGATGCTAGAGGACAAGAGGAGGGATTTAGCAGGCTGTGCTGTGCTGGTAATCAAGGAACCTGTGTTCTGCAGCCAGCACATCAGCGCTCCTCAATCGGATACTAATGTTACACGGATATGAAAAATAATAGATAAACAAAAAAGATAAAAATATTGCAATGTTTAAATAGTCAT
The DNA here is from genome assembly GCA_019453435.1 of Rhinogobius similis. Lineage (NCBI taxonomy): Eukaryota > Metazoa > Chordata > Actinopteri > Gobiiformes > Gobiidae > Rhinogobius > Rhinogobius similis. Next base: position 14,560,147 of record CM033640.1, read on the forward strand.
CTAGTCAAAAAATATTCCAGTTAATTATTGCAGCGCTTTTGAGCAGCTCAGTTGACGTTGGTTTATCACACTGCTATCGATTTGACATTTGTACCTATCCCAACTGTATCCAATTTTAACCACATCTGTTCATATTCTGTTTGTAAGTACACAAGCTATATCTTTGTGCGCGGTAAGCCTTATTCCTGTTCAAAACCGTCTTCCCAAACCACAGCAGCGGAGGAAGAAGAGAGATTGAAATGTAAGGAGCTGCCGTCGTGGCGCCACTCTGATCTACAGGGTGCCATGGAGACGCCTGTCAATGAACGGAGGAGGGGGGGTTCAAGTGTGGGTGCACCAGTCCTGTGATGTGATGTCCTTGTCTGCAAAAGACTGACAATACGTTCAACTTCTCAGATACGTGTGTGTGCACAAGCGGCAACAAATAATCCGAAAAGTGCGTAAGGGTATTCTTGGTGCGTAGGTTGTCTTTGTAGGTATAGCCTTTGATTTGGATATGCCCAAAGAAGCAACTGCCTGCAGCGTCGTATCAGTTCTGAGCCAATTCGACATAATTAAAACCGGAAAATATAACCATAGAATACAAAGGCGCAATGTCATTCAAAGTAATAGATTAGGGCTTGTAATATTCAGTGGTGGTGGCACGTCAAAAGATTTCACTCTGTTTTGTAGTCTGTAGTCCGTCTCTGGTCGGAGAATGTGTTGATGATTTCAAAAAGCACTTTATGGTTAAATAAAAGACTCAGAACAAAGTCGTTTTAATGTCTTTGCAAAAATGAATCAAAGGACTCAATAGTTTGGGCTATGGAAATGTGCGATGCTATCCACAATGCATGATACCACCTCAAAGGCAAATTTCTCTCTAATCGGAGAAGATTCTTAGCTGACGTTTGGTTAATAAAAGATCAAGGCTGTAAAAAAGGTACATGCAAACTAGCACTTCTATTAATACGATGAGATGAGATTACCTTTATTTGTCCCATCATGAGGGAATTTCAGTGTTAGCTTACAACTCAAAGTACAAGAACAGTTAAAGTTATATACCCATGATTAAAAATAGACCTTACCGGCAATGATGGTAATAACAGTAATAATGTCTACTACAAATGATAAATGTTGGACCTGACAGAAAGGGGAAATAAGTGTAAATTGTTGAGTGACCATTGAAAGGTTGGTTTTTATAAGAAATAAAAATGACTACAGCTTCCAAGAACTCTCAAGGTTATTTTTCAATTACATGAGGATTTGTGGCTGAAATTGCTTTGCTTGGAGAGGACACAGATTGCATATTTGTATTTGACTAATGACCATAAATTACAAACCGACCAAAAATCTTCAAAATGCATTTTCTACAAATTATCCCAACTAACTGAGACGTGTATTTTGTGTATCTTCTCATGTAACTTGAGTGAAAATGGTCTTGTATTTTGAGTAGAGCAACAGATAAAAGAAAACTTCACAGACTTTAGTACAAAACAATTATCACTTGTTAATAGGTAACAAGACTGAAGTCACGCGGAGGCCTCTGAGGAGTGTCAGTTCCATGCAGACAATTTTATATGTGTCACTGCCGTGCTATGAGGGCACAGAAAAACAACCCAGTGTGAATCTGTCAAGACGAGGTGAGACTGTGAAAATATTTTATTTCTAAATCACTGCAATTGTGTTATATAAAATATTACAGAAAATGTTGCAGCTCACATTGTTTATTGAACTGATTTACAGCAAAGAGGGACGTCAAGATTCTTTGGTTAATCAATAATCGTGATTATTCAGGTCACAATTTAATCACAAGAACTAAAAAATAACAATCTTTAGTCCAAAACATACATCTAAATGTTTGTTATCTGGCTGTTTTGTCACATTAACTTTATTTTGTGATTGAGAAACTTACACAATTTGCTCTTAAACTTGAGGAATAGTAATGTGTTAGACAATATTAATGAGAGATAAGGAAAGATTTCACAGTTGTTTGGTCATGTTTGACAGCAAGCAATATTGATATTTCCATTACTTATTTATTTGAGGGAGCAAATCAAAAGTTGCCTTTTAAGAAACAATAAATTGCTCGCTATAGTCCTCCATCAATTATAACACTGTGCATGCATCACTGTTGAAACTTTCCCACTAAAATCATCCTATCTTCGTTTAGTTCTTCTCAATTTTGACTTAGCCATACTGCACACGCAAAGCAAAACAGCAAAACTCTTTACCATTCCACCGTCAATAATTTCAGCAAGAATTCAAAGGTTTCAAATTCGGCGAGAAGTAATCCCAGAAAACAAGTGAGCAGTCCGATCTGCCATGGGGAGGCTTGGCTGCAGACCACTGCCAAATCCACAAGTGAAGCGTGAGCAATTCTTCCATAAGCACGACTCCATGTCCAGAGGGCCCCCCCAACACCGCTCCAAATGTCCTCAAAGCTTACAGAGCCAGAAGGCCAAATATTAGACGCACGACTGGGGGATACAAAGCAAGATAAATGACGGTGAACCAAATCAGGCAAAACATTACGATCCTCCACCAGCAAGAGACTGAAGTATAACGTTTTGGTCGGAAAGGGAACATTTTGTCCTCAGTGATTGGAATAAATAGGGTCAACAAAAGGGACACTTGATTATGCAACTCACTAGGCCTTGAAAAACTCTTACCTGATGTTTCAACTACAAAAGTGGTTTATGCATTCAATTACGGCCTGCAAAATAAGAGCTAAAATCTAAAAAGAAATTATATTATTACGTTAAAATGTCCCTAAGCTTATTTCAAGTGCATTCCATCCGCCTCAAGGTCACAGTGTCCGTGTAGCAGAGTACAAATAGCAGTATTTATGGGAGTACTATCTATCAGTGGTCATGTTTATGTAGTATTAGTACAGAAAACGTGGGGTGAACAGTTCTTTTTTGAGTAGTTTATGAATATTTCCAAACACATACTTTGATGTGTCAAATTAGTTTCAGATGATGTTGTGGTACAGTTTGTGTCATCCGTTACTTTGTCATTCCCTGACAAAAAATTATGCGCCAAAAGTTTCCATTTATTGTGTCAAAGGCAGGAGTTTTGAGGCCCAAATCCATAGATCTGAAGTCATGTGTGATGCCAATGCCAAAAGCAATCCGCAGTGCTTTATTAGTCTTTGTCAAATTCAAAAGCAGCAATATATAAATGTATCTTTGTCCACAGTGCACTACTGTATGTGCTGGCCATAGGGGATGGATATAGTGTGAATGTAAGCTATTGTAGCAGCAGCAGCAGCGGGCGACCAGAGCCAGACAAAAGCCAGCGCTCCGGGCTCTTGACAGGAGAATTAACCTACATCTATTTGATGGAGCACCTGGAGAAAGCCCGCACAAGCAAAGGAAATCAAACTCGCAACCTCCAGGACCTCCTCGCTGTGGGGCAGGAGGGCTCAACCAGCACAAGATGGGAGAAAAACATCAAGGTATGTACTGGGACAGGTTATTGTGTGGAGACAGTGAGTTTGAAGAGCAACAAGCAACAATCAGAAGCAATGATTGAGTATTAAGTTAATTTTGGAACTAAATAATGCTGTAATGAAAGCGAGGATGTTACCAAAATTACTGAAAATACTGACTGATAAGAGAAGCATCGAATTAAAGCCTTGTCATAGATAAATCGCAATAGTTAGCCAACACTGAGCTTAGAAATGGCTTTGTATAGGAGATGTGGTACGGTCTGCTCTAAACAAATCCATCCAAACAACTTTTCGAGTGAGTCCAACTTCCGCTGAATCATTACCAGCCTCTTCATTTGAGAACAGATTGTATTTACTCACGACTTGTGTAGATCCAACAAATATTTGAGAAGGCACATGCAACGGGTTTTCAAGGATTGGCTGTAAAACCAACCAAAACGCCAAGATACCAATGGAAAAGAAGGTGTTGGATGTACGGATTTCCATTGTCGTGTTCGTTGGTTTGTGAGCTACCCACAATTTACTTTCAAAATGAACAATGCAAGATGGTATCCTTTCAAAATGTGGTAACCAACTTTAATTTAGTAAATGTTTGCTTCCCTAAATGTGCTCAGTTTGCATCTAATAATAGATTATTTTAGCAATGGCAAAAGTAAGATCTGAAGTAAGATTCGTAACTGTTGCTAAAATTGACGTTGGCGGTCCACCTTTGCTTCACTCAGTCGTTTGAAAAAGGCTGTTTTAAAGCTTCTAAAACACCTACCAGCGATGTGTCGATTGGTTTGTTTTTAGCTAAGAACTTACTTACATAAATTCAATTATCTACTTCCTTCTTTTGCGGTTTGAAAATCCGGTAATGCAACTTTAACACTCACTCAACCATCTACTAACTTTCATGAGTCTACCTCTATGTACATTCACCACAAATAGAGTACAAAGCGGCTCCCAGGTGTGCGCCGGCATGTCAAATGCGCTTGAACAACAATACCGTACAAGAGCTATCTCTGTACGGGAGATTGATGTGTAGAAGAGCAGTCCTGAATTACTCCTTGTCACCACCTCATCTGCATCTGTCACACTCTTAGTTTGTGGGCCCCGCGGCCATGTCAGCCAGACAAGTGCAAATACTTGTTGAGAGAAAAGTGGCAAGTGAAAGGGAGCCAACAGGGGCCCAGAGTGAGAAATCAAGCTTTAATGGAATGAAAGGAAGTGGGATAAACAAGGGAATGAGATGGGAAAAGGCAGAAAAGTGAACGCCGAGATGTGAAAGCCACAGAATCAACCTGACAAGAAGCTCCGATAACGGTTGTTGACAGCCCCCATCTGACGCACGTAGACTCGCCTCACAAAGACGGAACAAGAAAACCTATTCTGGGCCTTAAAAGAGCCAAATTCGATATCACAAATACAGCACTGCGATATAAGGAGTTGCAATAATGAATGCCACAAAAAACATCCAGAAACCACACACCTCGAAGACAGTGGTAGTGTCAATAAATAGAAAACCAGGAACTTGGATTTTTCATTGTTGCGAATAGTTGCAGTAATGTTGATGTTTGGTTGTCAAAGTGATTTATTTAATTGCAGACTTTCTTTATGCTATTGGTATTTGTTTGTTCGTAGATTTTGGAAGTTTCAAATCAATTTGTGAACCAGATAAATAAAAGAACATTCACGGTCCCACAATAGGGAATTCATGTAAAAAAAAAAACAACTGTCAAATATAATACAAAAAATGTCTAGAATATCATATTTCTATAAAGACAAATGCAAAAACAGAATGTCCTTGCGGAAGTAATGGATCCAATCACAGCATGGCCAAACCCATGATGTCATATTGACCCCCCAATTAGAGGACTCATGTAACACCCCTGGTATCATCACCAGACATAATTGCAAAGCTAAAATAGACTGATGCCTGGATCAATACAGAAAACCTAAGAGGGATCGAGTGTGGGCATATCAGAGAGAGAGAACACCAGGCCTTATTTCCATGTGTAGAAGTCAATCGGCAGCAATAAAAAAGGTGGGAGAGATCGTGGTAGGAGTTGCGTTCCCAAAGGATAGCACCATTTCATAGCACAGTGCGCGGTGGTACCTCCTGGGCTGGAACTAATTGGTGCAAGATTAACTTTCCAGTGGGACATAATGACCCCGAGCGCTCCCACACATCTCTGGATCACCGACACTGGGAGAAAAAAGGGGGGCTGGTTTCTGAGTTGCACTCTGGAAATGATTATTATGTGGCCTGGGACTGTCTGGCCAGACCTTTAGCCCGAAGGGACAGGAGTAGCATGCTTCGGAAAACACATTTTAAGAGAAGAATGTGGGCTGATGCACCTTTGTTTAGCAGGTTGGAGTAGTCAGCAAGTGGCACCTGTTCCAGATAATAAAAATAATTGGTTTAATTTGGGTTTCTCTCTGACTTGCACACTCCAACTTCTTGTCATCTGTCATCCACTGTGTAGCTGGTGGAAATCTCAGTGGTGTTGATGAATCCATTTTTTAATTTCATGTATTTGTCTTCATGTAATTTGATCGCCAATTAGAACTCGTTACTCACAGTGGAACTTATCCAGATCTTGAGTTTAAGTCAACAAAATCTTTGTGGTGGATAAGTGCAATGTGCATGTTTCAAGGGTCGACTAGTTGTTTTTCGTACCATACTTCCTTAGACCTGGTTTCGTCCTTAGTTTTAGTTGAGTACTGGAATCGTCCTGCTTGAGTAATCCTGAAGAAGAAGGTTTTGCAATTCTTTTGAAGTTGCTTGATTCTGGTTGGACTTGGTTTCTACATAAACTCAGTGGTGGAAGAAGTGTTCATTTGTGTGCATGAAACAGGTGCAAAAAGTAAGGTAAAAGTTAAAGAATTACACACAAAAACTGAGAGGTTTTGATGTATTGGTTTAAAAATATATTTATTAGAGATTGTAAGAACTTCCTAGGTGTTAAATTAAGTGATATATTTTGTTGACATCTGCTCAACAGTAGCAATTCAAATCAACTTCATAATTTGTTTAGTGAATTTTTATGTTTGGGGGTTAAACTCTAAACTTTCTGGCAGGATGTCACCACGCACATGCTTAAAATAACCCCTCAAAGCTTGTGATAAGTGCGTTCTACTTTTCAGTCCAGTTGATATATGTAAAGTAGAATGTGCAGGTCTGAAATGTAGTGAGGTATATTCAGATACCGAGAATTTTTCCTTTTTCATTTTACTCCTGCGGTTTGTTTCTTTTCACCGCTGCGTATACTCTGGGTCAGGCCTTCTCGGTGTTGCAAACTTTCTAGTGAATAATCTCCAACAGCCTGCCCGCGCTGTAGCCGTGTGACATATAGAAGCGTATATAGGATGGTACGAGGAAATGGCCCCTTGTTTCGCGGAAAGTACGCAAATGGCAACTCCCGACAGACTTAAAAGGGAAGACAAATAGTGTTTTTTCAGAGCTGCATACACACTTTGCGATTGTGCTTATGCTGCAATGTTTTAGCCACTTTGCCTCCTCAATAGTGCTTGTTTTCTGTGCGTCGTTTCCATTGCCTGATGTGGACAACAGGAGGCAGCGTAGGGTCAATCGTGGTGTTGAACTTGTGGCTGGTATCTGACAGGCTCGTTGTTGACACGGTGAACTCTGCCATCATTGATCGGGTCTGTGTTTGATTATCGGATGACGCCTTGTTTTGGCAGGATTAGCAGTTTGGACAATCACACATGGGTGGCTGCAGTTGGCGTGCTTGTTTTTAACCTTGATATGATAGATTTTCAAGAGTGGATGGTAAACAAAATATTTCACTGTCATTTCAATGATATAAAGTGCATATGACAGCTTTGATTGAACTTAGTTTAGTGGGATAGAACCTGTGTTAAACATTTATCATAGTTTTGCATGAGTCAAGTTGCAGTTTGTGAAGAAAAATATAAAAAATTAAAGTTGAAAACACCTGGAAGTAGAGCTGAGTCTCTGTGTCTATGTCATCAATTAACATTCCATCAAAAATGCAGTGACAATTAACACGCAAAAAACACTATTTTAACCATTTCAGTATTCCTTTATCATACTAAAGGTGTAATCATGTATTATTATTTGTCAATTCATAACTATTGTGTTATTTATGTGGATTTTGGCCCTTGTTTATAGTACGGTAACAGTTGTGGAATTATCTCTACCTCTATGTCCAACCAGGAATTGGCAAAAATCGGCAAAAATACAGTCATGTTTGCTATGTTAATAAAATATGTAGTATAACTTGTCAAATGCACTTTAATTCTTTTTTTCCCCGCAAACTATGGGGTCAAAGTAAGAGTTTTGTCAACAGTTTACAGCTAGAACAATGACCAGACGACTTTACTGTTTTGGCTGACTTAGTTTTAAATCAATATCTTTGTACCAAAAGTATGGACAAAAAAAAAACTAAATTTTAAATATGTACAGTAATTGCAGTTGTTTCCTTCTAATGGTGCAACTTATTTTGATATACTGAACAATCATTTTAAATGCAAAAATGTAGCTTCGGATTAACATAAAAGAAAATGATGGAAAAATCTGATTTATGACGATTTTGAGAAATGTGTTACCAATAACAAACTGCATCAGTTCTGAATAATACATCACATACAGCGCGCTTTCCCCACAATATTTTACATTTCTCTAAAACATTACCACAAACAATGCATAATTTCACTGCTCTTCCATCATTCCCACTATCTCCATCTTTTTCACACTTCACAGCTCCTCTCCCAACAAAGCATTACCCACAATGCCCGGGGCGTTTGACAGGATGCACGGGGGTTTGTGAGAAATCATTCATCTTGCGGGAATTGCAACTCTTTTCTGGCTAACCGTTACATGTCCTGGTTATTACAGCGAGCTTGACAAGGTGCAGCCTCGACAACTCATTTCACCGGTAAGCGCGGCCGTATTGACACGTGGGCGACAGACAGCGGCATTTACGGGTGAGCGGTGGAGCAGCTGTGGAAAGCGTTTTGTAACCGCACCGTTTGTAGGTCAGACCCGCTTTTCGAGATGTTGTTTGTGGCACGTCATTACGATTTAGTGGAGGTAAATGCAGAAAAAATACAGAGAGAGATTGGGGTTTTCCTAAAAGTAGCGTGAAAAACTCAAAACGGAATGGAATATTGTTCAAGGTTAGAAGTAAAATTGGACAAAATTGTGTACACTTTTGGATTTATTATAAAATAAGAAAATGATCAGTTTTCAGGAGAACAAAAAAATCCAGTTTTCACAAAAAGAATGTTTAAACATTTGGGCCTTTTTATCAATCTGTTGCCTAATTATAATACAGTAATATAAAGCAAAATCAAGAAATTCTGTCATTTCTGAATAAAAACATGTCCCATTTGATTTTTTAATTTACTGAGTTTAAAATTTTTTTAAGAACGCATAAAAACACAAAGAACAGAACACAACCAGGGAGAGCCGTAAAAAATGTGTCCATTTTCAAATTAAGCCTGAATGTCATTTGTTCCATTTTTTTATAACGTCTGTCCAGTCCTTGATTGTCGTTGGCTTGGTCAGTGTGTCCAGTTTTTTTGTATATCCATCTATTGTATCCATGGCAGGGGTTTTGAGGCCCAAATAAATGTTCCGTCTCCATCTTCTGGGCTTCAAACAAACATGCCACACATCTATGGCTGAAAATCTCATTAAATTCTGTGAAGGCTGGCATATTTACTTTTTTCCCCCCATTAATACATCAGTCTGTTTTGGTTTATAAAATGCAAAGCTCCTGCCTGATATACGGAGAAAAAAACAATATGCAAACCTTGAAGGAATGATTGAAAAGTTTGCTTTAAATCTAAATTGGGAATTGGATGTTTTTTCCTGTACCTTATTCAGGCAGCGTTCAATTTGTCATCTTGTACCATTGTCATCTCGGCTCCAAAGCAATACACCTCAAAATGCGGTATTTCACATGGCAGAATCCGATGTGTAATGGGTCTCTGTGGGCTGCCCATGCATAATTTATGAGTGCGGGACACGGGGGGAAATGACCAAGTGCCTGCTCCAAATCACGACTGACCAGGAAGGAAGGAGGACCGGGACATGATAGCGCTCCGAAAAACAAACACAAACGACAGAACTAAGTGGTACATAATGGATGCTTAAATGATGTTTCAACTGTGGCTGGTTTTGTTTTTATTTTTATTTTGAAGCATCCTATTCCTGAAATACAAGAAACCCAATTAGGACGTTTCTGTATTCAGTGCTCTGTCGCAAAAGAAAATTCCATTCTGTCAGCTGGATAAAAGTTATTTAAGAGTGAATACATTTTGCCACTCATCCAAGCAGCTGTGTCAGTTCAGGTGAGTCAATGCCTTATATCTGTCTGAAGGGAGGAGCTCACTGCATTCAAACACCGTAAAAACAACACACTATATTCATGGCATAATAATTTAGCCACATTATTTACTTGTGTGCAGTGCGTGTTAATGGACAGACATGATGCAACGTAAATGGAAACACATCAGATTGTAGCCTCAAGCTCATTTCCCTCCGTGAGTCCTAAGGGGCTGGGACAACATAACAGTTCAACAGAGGCAAGTCTGCCTTGGGGCTGACTGACAGGGATGTGACTGCTATTTTGATCAGTTTAAGTCATAGTCACTGTTTGCTGGTACGGAGAATTGAAAGCATGAACATAGTTTGAGTTCACAAGATCTGCCATGCACTTGTTGGTCTATATGGATATGCTATTGCTTCACATAGAACATTCCAGTATGACATTACGAACATATCTTTCTTGTATTAATTTAATCACAAAGTAGAAGAAAAATCCTTGAAATGCATGCCCTTTTAAAAGCTGCGTTACAGTTGTCCTCGTCACTTCACGCTGGAGCAGTCTTACATGGTGGAATTCCTACTTGAAACTACTTGGGCATCATTTCAGAACCCGAGTTGCTCAGAGTTAGACAATCCAACATGGCTGCAACTGCTTTTGGGTAAATATTTTAGAGCTTCTTATTTTGGACCAGTGTTTGTTTATTTTACCTGACTGTTTCGACTGCTCACTGGCAGTCTTCATCAGAGTGTCACTGGATGTTGCTGTGATGTGTCGTGTCAGCTGATCTGAACAGGTTTTGGCGTGGTTTTCTTACTGGTAGAGATACGATAACATAACCTGGCTCTACCATATGAATTCTGGCGATATTTGTGAATTCACAAACTCTTAAGTATCCATCTGGGCAATGTTCAGCTGTTGGGGCTGCACCGGCCGCTGTGTGCTGGACCAATCACAGCGCTGCATTGTGGTTTGGGCTGAATTCAAATAGACAAACTTAAACAAACACAGTGGCTATTTTTCTTTTTTAAACGTTTGTGCATTTGAGGACAATGAAGAAGTTTGTGCTTTTCTCTCAGCTGGATTTCTTGATTTCTTGATTGTTCTGCTTTTGCGCTGCAGTGACCAATCAGTTCAAATGTTTGGATGACGTTACGCATTTTCCCGAATTACATCAACGGGGGCCTGTCCAGATTGATAATGTGTAGAACTAATTCAGAGTGATACACATATCAATCTGACATGAGGTTAACGACAACAGTGCCATCGGCAGTCTGACTTCTTGTAGGTGATAACCAGTGATACTACTTGAGTTATTTTCCCTTTATTTGCTCTCTACTGTCCACCCGCTGTTTGTGAACCTTGCTCCTACTTTCGTGGTGTGAATAACATTACTGTACATTAACAGTTTTTTTTTTTTCTTTTCAGAAACTATGAGAAAATGTCACTCCGAGGTCTGAGTTCCAACCAGAGTACTGTGGCCTTGGCCTGGTGGGTTGCTGCTTGTCTCCATGGAGATATAAAGTTTAATGCTATAACTTGAGTTTCAGTTTGAAGTATTCCTGTCAAACTCGTGGTAAAAAGTACGTCATTATTTCTTTTCCTGCCTGATTTAGTTGGTCCCAAAGCGCAGTGCTGCAGACGAACCAGCAGACAGATGTTTAAAATAGCCTTTCTGACTCAGTGTAAAATGTAATTACATAACCTGCGTGCATTTAGGACGAGGCTGCGTGACGTCAAAGCAACAATGAGCTGCTTTTCCACATTACTCAAACATGATCTAATTAACACATGCGGGCTGCAAAAAGGGGAAAAACGGGCAAAAATCAAAACTGCGAGATGCAAATCCGACAAGGCATGCATTATTCTGGGCATTTACAGTATTACGTTTTTAGACAGCGCGATGAAGAATACTAAAGTGAAAACAAACAAAACAATGTGTTCTGTGGAGAAAAATGTGTGGCTACATTCTGAATAATTCACAAGTGAACAAGGTGAAGGTTGTGAGGTTGTGGTTTCGGGGAAATGAATTGGCTGAATGTGAACTCGTTGCATGTTGTATTGACTAACAAAACATCTTGGGTGCAAGTAGTGTTCATTCTGAGGTAATTACAGTAAATGATGCACCAAGTTTGCAGTGAATGGCATTTCCATTTGGCTACTTTATGGGTGTACTAATGTTGTTTTAAACGTGTAACTAATTATTTGTCAAGGATTTGAGTCACACGTATATGTCACACATATTAATTTTATAGTTAATAATCAGCTTCTTCAGACGCCCAAAACGTCCCTCTGTGTGCAAATAAATAACTGTGCAATACATCGATCACTTTCTGGAGTCCTGCACTCTGCAAAGACTTTTTGGATGTGCGTGTCTTCCCTCAGACTAATCCTCGTGTCAATCACAGCCATCTGAACTCGCGGATACGAACGCAGTGACCGGATTGATATCGATCTGTATAAAAAAAATACAGAGAGATATCATTCTGGACTTTCAAGGCAACATGTCTGAGACTCCTTTAAAAATAAGCACGAATGACAATCCGTGTTAGATTGAAAAAAAATGATGATAAATGAAAATCACTTTGCATGAAGGACAGACTTCTAGTGCTGTACCAAACTTATGACAATCATTTTGAATCTTTCTTAAATCCAAAAGTTATTTGGCAACACATTTAATGAACTTCAGAAGTGAATCAGACCAGATTTGCCACGGTCCATTCACGTATTACACAAAATTACATCTCATACATAATAATTTCGCTCACCTCATTCGACAAAGACATTATTTATGAAGTTGTCTGGTCCAAGCACTGGCTGTAAACAAGAGGTCAATTGGAGTCACAATAAATATATCACATTGCAACAATAAATCTCAATCCAGTTTGTTATTTATAGCAAGCACCAAGATGTCCTGACTGTTGACTCATCGCAGAAAACATAGGATTTGATAGCACAAATCTGTATCATTATCAGAGTATGAGGTCGTACGGAACAAAGAGAAAATAATGAAATAAATGTCTTGTGTAATGGGACTGTCTCGTTTATGGGAAATAGAAAAACAGAATTGGCAGTTCATTGAGGCAAGTTATTACCTCGGTTCCACATTAACTATAATTTCACGGCAAGAACAAATTCGGAAATATGTTTGAAACTATTTGGAAACAGGGTGGCAATTTAGAGTTTTGGGCTAGGTGTCTTGGATAAGATCTACAAGATGAGAAGATAGCTGTCTGACCGATTAGTGGAGAAAAACAAGATGATGGAGTGAATAAGGTAATTGCACCGAGGAGAGCGATGGACTGAGAAGACAGCGTTAATGATTTAATTACTTTTATGTATATTGTCAAAACCTTGTGAGATTGTCTTAACATTCAAACTTTATCTACTCTTTTATGCACATACTGTCAAGTTAAGTGGATATATGTCTACTAATATGGTTTAGCTCAGCGTCTCTAATTTTATTTTAAACTTAAAGACAAAACTGTTAATAAAACGTCAAATTTAATGAGCTTTTAAACTTACAATGGCCTTTCTTTATCATTAAAGTTGTTTTGTTATTGATAGAGACATGTTTGAGTTCGTCCTGTGTTGTCCTGAAACTGAGGCTTGAGTTCTCAAAAATGTTCAGTTTTCTCTTTCCTTCGCCCAAATCTCTGTACTTAGTTGTGATTATTTGAAAAATGAAAACAATTGATGTATGTTGGGTTCTAAAATGCCACCATAGCCACTTTTCGAAAGTAAAAACAACGTAAATGACACTGAAATGTCACTCTGAAGAGTTAGAGAGGCTTATCAGTTCTGCAGTTTTGATCAGGAAGTCAATGAACTTGTTTCTGAGCCATTTCAGATCAATATTGTGGTTGATAATGAACAAAATGTAAAACGATGATCTACTAATTATAGATCAATACTGCGTTTAAATAAAAGCATTAAACGTCTACTTTAATACCTTTTGTGTAATTCATTTTTAAAACTATACCTTATTCATGGCTTAGTCTCATTTTAGATCTGGTTTAGTCTCATTTTAGACCACTTTTAGCCCAGGTTTTGCCATGATAAAAGTCCAGGTTTGGATTTGATGGTACTCGCAAAGCCACATGTTATCTTGGCGTGAGAGCCCGTTGTTCAGTGTGTTATGAGAGTATGATGCTGCCTGTTTACTGGTTCAAAAAGATATTTACAAAGTGACAATAGCATCTACAATATAGAAGAAATATAAATGAACTACTTTAAAGTCCACATGAGGTCATTCAACTGCTCAATATTGGTTAGTTCAAAGAAAAAGGCAGTTTCTGGGCCAATCTACAGGAAAAGGCTGTGAGGTTGTGGTGACCTTAACATTTTCACCAAATTGAAAATCTTTGAGTCTCCAAATAGTTCCAAAATGAACAAAATGGACTGATCAATACTGTGTAATCCACATCTCAGATTAAATATATGGGTTTGGAGGTCATGGAAGAAAAATCGTCCATTTGTCAAACAATACAGCTTGCATTACCTTGTACTAAAAACCCCAATAAGCTTGCTGGATACACACTGTTTTTTTTGCAGACAAATTTATTATTGCTATGTTTGTCTTTGTGGTGCAGCACCTGCTATGTCTGGCTCTATTTTGAGGTTAGCGCTGGCTGGTTCGGGCAAGGCTTCAGACGATATTCATTTTCAAAAAGAGCAGCAAACACATGTCCTGCCCTCGGGCGGCAAGATTATTCAGGCTAGTTATTAAATAGCCAGGTCTTTCTGCTGCTCTCAAACTCCAGGATCTGTACGAGTAAAACAAAAGAAGTGCATTGCATCGATTCAAATGTAAAGGTTGGCGTAAAAAAGTTCAGGGGGAGGGCGATTTAAAGGTGCGCTGCATGGCTTTTCTGATGAAGGGGATGCTACAGGCTTGTCTCTATAGAGATTGTGTTACTTTGCATGGAGTGTTTCGCAGTATGGCATTAATCAAAAACGCTCCACTACAAAAGTTATGCAGTGTATTCTTTAAGATATTGATGTGTCAGTGGCAAAACAGAAGATGAAATCCTTATTATGCTCAGAGTCCTTTAGTAAATGCTTATAGTGATGAAAACCAATTACAAAACAGAAATTGAAAGTAAACAAAACCTCTGCAATGCTTAATTTAACTGTTATATGTTTTAGCAGACGTAAAAGTACACAAAAATCTTTCTAAGGTTTTTAAGTGAAATTTAAAAATGCCACCATTACATCTATTTTAAGAGTATTAACACTATTAGGCAAAGGTTGTGTATTTGGGGCTAATCTTCATGATCTTATGGCCTTTTTTTAACCAAATAGAATGGGTTCTGACTGATCAGAAAGGTCTCCAGCTCGGACTTTTGTAAGGACGTGTTTTATCATTGTTCAGGCTCGTCTTGCTGTCTGGACTTTTGTAGAGATGATTTTTCAAGGACAGATCATTTTTGCTTTTGCATATGTAAGAAAGGAGATAAAGCTTCTTCTCGTTTTTTAAATTTTTAATAGTGTATTAAGTAAATCCACCATTTTCAGATGATAATTAAACAATACATCAGGAAATGTGCTCAAATGTGCCTGTGAAAAGTCCTGTTTAACCAGATGTCTGTCTCTTTTTGAGGAAATTTATAATCATTTTAATTATGGATGATTTACTGAAAATTCAACAAATGCGTTATAATCCAGTTTTTGATATATTTCCTACATATAACGCGATTTACAAACAAAACAAAAATAATTCCACTGCCAGAATAATTTATCGCTTCTTAGTTTTTTGTCAAAGGTGCCATTTTGAAGGCTTGGTCTTGACTTTTCTTCACTCTGGGATAAGCTACAAAGCTAAATGACTTCCACTTCTAAAGCATACGAGTCCGACCTGTATTCTCGGCGTTCTTGCATGACTATGGCGTGTAAGTAAAAAGTCAGTGGCCATTTTTGACTTGAGAGGACAGCAGCAGGTGAGACGCAGCAGGTACAGTTTCCGTTCCTTTTTCTCCTGATTGCATCAAGTACAAAGAGGGCAGGTGGTCGTACTGCTGGGACTCAAGTATAGACGGACGTGTGTTCTTTTGACCCCTTTTTTCACACTGACCATTGTCAAGCAGCCTTTTAAACGCATCAGACTGCGGCCCAAATGGAGGTTGCCACTGATCGGGAAGCAGATTGTTGCTTTTTCATAATGAATAGCGCAGTTTACTATTGTCATGTATTAAAGAAAAGGAAGCGTGAGACAGTGTGCGGGAGTTTTCTCATAAATATTTAAACAGAAATGTGATATACATCGTGGGCCATCGTGCATTTTCATGAAAAGATATAATACTTTAAAGATATTTTTCCTCAATGCTCACTGAAAAGAGCTAAAGTAAGTCTAGTCAAGGTACTCAGTGGTGGTTTAAAAGAGACCTGTTGTGCAAAATCAACTAGGAGTTTTTAACTATAATATATTTGTTCTCCCTTGTCATTAAACCATTTGACGTTGTATTTAGAGTGAGTCACTGTGTTACTCTCCCTGATATTTACTTACTTCATTTTATTTTCTTAAACTGTGACATACGTAGAATTCATCAGCATCGCCTAGACTAAATATTCCTCTGTTCGGGAAGTCCTGATCTCCAAAGATGACATAACATAAAGGGGCCGGTGTAAATAACTGCCACGGCTTTCATCACGGCATTTTTTTTTTATGCATTTTGCGGTCCCATGTTTTGTACTAGACCTTAAAATGACAGGCTGAAGAACTAATTCTACTAAAACACTGTTAAAATAATTATATTTAAGGTTCTGCTAAAGAATTGACAATTTTCATCAGAGTTTGACAATTCTTTAGGTTTAAATTTTTACTTCCTGGTTTTAAATTATGACATCACGCTGGGAAATTCTGCAACTGTTGTGGCAAAACTCCTCTAATGTCACAGAAATATTATTCGACAAATAAAAATATGGTAACACCTTTGTTTTGTTGAATTCATGTCTAAAGGATCAGAAAAAATTGCTTCTTGGTTGTAAATTGTCCCTAGTGTGTCTCCCTAGTGTGATGTCATCATGTTTTTGCTCTTTTCTTCACAAACTGACACTTGATTGATGTAAAGGTATCATATATATTTACAACAGGTTTTATTAAAGTCAAAACTGGAAAATCATAAAAACATGTCACATGCACTTTAAAAGATGAAAAGAAGTTTGGTGACTAGGGCAGGGGGATATGGCCAAACATTTTTATCATGATATGACAGAAAAAATGTGCGATAATGGTATAAATGAAGATATAAATGAATCTAAGCCGAATAATTAACAATGTCACCGATATTTGACTTGTTTAAAAGGTGCTTTACCTATTTTTTCCATGAAATAAAGTAAAATAAGTTCTGCCTCAGCACAGATATGTTGTAAACGCATCTATTTGGATCAAAATGATACCGCTGTGTACTGTCTGTGTGCAATCATAGAACGTAGAACCTTCAAGGATATTTAATGTGTTCATTTGTTATCATTTTGCTTCCACTCCTCGCCTCAACGTTGATTTTTAGTGCGTCTCTAGCCATTAGCGTTCGCAATTTGCTGCAATCAAATCAGATTAACTTTGCAACTACTGTATGAGAAAAATCTGCTGCAATGTACGCGGAATCATATCGCATCGCTCCAGGTTTCATATTGCCCCGAAAGCGAATGACAATATATCAAGAACGATATGATACGGACCAGCTCTATTAACGACTGCTGCTCTCAATTCCAACTAATTATCGTAGCAACTGTAGTTCACACACGTTCACATACGCTAATTAGATCTAGTCAATATTTTTACATAATATATACCTCACTGGTCCACATAGTGACATTCCCATCGACATCACAGACTTTAGCCCCTACAGTGATTAATCTGAGACTGTCTTGTACGTGCTTTAATGGGCTAAGGACGGAGCGCTTCAGTGTGAGAGCGTTAGAGTGATGTCGGAGGACTCCCTTCTGTGTTTTATTACTGCATTTTCTTGGCTCTGGGCAGGCAGCTCGTCTCTCTCCTCCCCCTGCCTCCCCTTGCAAGAACACACACCATAGATCACACTATGCATTTATGTCACGCAATTGAATTCTTATTGGTTATAAATGTGGAATGACAAATGAGTCCGTCCGCGTGCGTGTTAGCGTTATGAATTGACGCGCATCTCTCATGACTGATACCTTTGATTAACAGAGGCAGACATTTAAGATCTTAGTCTCGCTGTGTCAGATCAATCATAGCGTGTTGGTGAAATATAAGGTGAAATTTAATGGTAATAAACAACTCGTGACAGATTGAGTCATCCGGGGAAATTTTTAATCTGTTTGGACCGACGTTTTGTTTTAAAGAGTTGCACACGCCTCGTCAAAATCGGGACTAAACTGAGAAGAAACACAGAACTAAATTAGACCAGGACTAGAACAAAGTGTACACATCCTGATTAAATTGGGCTCAAACCAACAATGAACAAGTACGAGTATGAACGCACACTACCGCACTGTTTACGCTCAATATGGCGCGAGTCCAACATGGATTTTCATAGCTGTACTGCGGCGTAGTGTGGCGCGTATTTGACCAATCCAACGCTTTGGTTTACGTGATAAATCAGAAGTAATCGTCTACTCCAATCTATTACTGACAAACCGCTCCAGTCTGCTACAGTGTCCAGGAAAAACAGACCTCTTACAGATTCTTTACGCAGAACCACACCTACCCTGGACCCATGCGCTACGCTAACATCCACGTTCAGTTTAAAAAATAAGAAAAGAAAGTGTGTGCAAAGGAACTACAATTGCGGCGTCTTGATTAGAATCTCAAAGATGCCAAGAGCACATCTGAAGAAGTCTGTGTAGTCATATTGACGCTGCATGTAAGAAGAGGCATTCAACTGAACCAGGTAAAAAACAGTCGCGCAAATATTAGACGTGTGTTTGGATGTGTGCTTGCTAGTTTTAGATCAGCAGAGATGACAAACTATGGTCCCTCAACCACGAACTAGCTTGCGTTGTTTTGTTTTGGTCCACTACGTTAAAATGAAAGTAAAACTATAGCTTCAGTGTGTCCCTAGCATGTCTGAAAATCAAATACTCGACATAAATGAAGTGTTGGTTATCTGTTTGCCAAAAATGTTATACATATAGCATTTTATTAGCAATTAACTACAACGTAAGCGATAAGTTACTAGACGACCCCAAATGTCGCTTAGCTTCAGTTCAAACATATTTGGTTATTTGACCTGCTGTGCACCGGTACAAGAGTGATCTGACAGGCGTTTGGTTTTTAAATGCATTTGTACTGAGTGTAAAATGCCTTAATTACTTTGGAATTCTTGTGGGACTAGGTATAAACATCAAAATGGTCAATCCAGGGCTTAAAACTCTGCCACTTTTAAAGCAATTTGCGTAGGGTAAAGAATAACAGCATTGAACTTAAAGTGGAAACTATACAGAAATATTGGTTACGTTTTATGTCTATTCCCTTGTGGATGTTACCGTGAAGGTTTGGGAGCTCTGTATCTCTTTATTTGAGACTAAAAAGGTCTTTGCAAAATGTGTAATGATCAAACTGAAGAGCCAGAATTCAAATGGGCCAGTTCAGATGTCTTTAGGCCTCAGAGAATTGCAAGTTCAAGGGGCACCACTATCACTAATGTGGGTCTTACATCGGCCTGGAGTGGGATAAAGAGAGTCAAGCTTTGATTTCAGCCTGATTTACTTTCCTTCACCTCGTGGTTAAAGGCTTCCGGCAGTGACCCCAACATTTCAGTGCCGGAAACAGGAAGCTAAGATGATCTCACCTCGCTGCCGGATCAATAATTATCAGTGGAGAAACGTTCCAAGTATTGCAGGGTAACATACTATAATTTGTATTGTGAGTTGAACAATACCAGCTGATTCGTGATGATTCATGTTTCCAAGACGACATTGGCGTGCATTTTCTCCCTAAGAGAAATTTAAAAGTTCCACAAGCAAAACTTGAAGACTGAATGTGCGAAACTTGAATTAACTGGACAAAAGGGGAAGGTTATTCTTTGGAAAGTCATTCTAGGTAAGACGTATTGTTTAAAAAATGAAAGGGTCCAAAGAGATGAGGAGCAAGTCAAAAATGGATAAGCAAAGTGTTAATCTTCATTATCGAAGCTATTCCTGGATTCATATTTTACCAAGTTAATTACTGCAATATAAGCTTGAAGATACACTATTGTTTTCTAAAAGTCTTCAAGAGTTTAATGCTATATTGTGGAACATTCAAGACATCCCAGTAACTTTAACTTTAAGTTCAGTCTTTCTTGGTTAAAACTGGTTTACAACGTGGACATTCATGGCAAGTCAAAGGATCACAGATATTCAGTTCTGCTCCTGTTTTTTCTTTCCAAAATCTCTTTTTTTCCCCCTCACTGTCACCCAAATAATCTCACGTCTCGCCCGCCACATCTTTCCAACCTCCCATTTTCCACAGCAGGATGGGATAAACCCCCGAATCTTCTCATTTATGCAGACCTTCACAGGGCCAATCACACTCTGACATTGTGTCTCACAGTTCAGCGCGTACTATTCCCAAAGGGATCTATTAAGTTATGGTACTCAGTGAGCCGGGGAAAGCGGAGAGCCGGGTTTCAGAGTGGATTAGTTAATCAATAATATGGGGAAGCATTAAAATAGATGCATTCGTACAGTGTAGGTTGATGCGGACCAGCTGTGGGAGCAGTCAGGTCCGTGCTGGTTTCCTCTGATATTGATCACAGTGATTTGTGGGTGTTTTTAGGTAAAAGCTTTGGGTACAGAGTCTAAAACTAGCTGATCTAAAAACAAATGGCTCCAGTTGTCTCCTTTAAGACAAACCAACAACATCTTCATCTTCAAATGTCCCCAAAAGTAAGACTATGAATCTCTTTAAAGCCGTATTACCCAACTGTTTTCTTACAACTTTGTCACTTTTATTTTACTCCCATTGAAAGTATAGTAAAAGCAGAACTTTGTGGCAAAATCAGACCATTGCACATAGTCTGCATCTAATTACAATTTTACATTTTATCTGTGCTATTAGCCAAAAGGCATGCATGTGAATACTAACAATGCGTAACAAGGGGTTTGTGAGAGCTAATAACTAGTTAGACACATTTAAATCACTTCCCTACTCTTTGCAAACACAATCAATGGACACAATTGATGCAAAATGTACAATAGAATAAACCCATCCATATTACGTGGGTGGTATTTAGTCAAGAACCGATTATAGGCACTTTATCCTTCTTGATAGAGTAAGTTTGACAACAGGAAGGATGCATTCGGGGAGTACATTTATTAAAACCTGGCCATTTCTTAAAATAATGCATCCATCCCTTAACTGTTGCCTTTAATGGTAAGATAACCCTGGATTTTTGTCCTTATGCAAATCACACCTTTTTATATCTCCACGGAGCAAAAAAAGCAGCTCATTATCAAGCAACTTTACTGCTCGAGTGAACTACTTCTTACCTCAACATCAGACTTAACCTATTTCGCACAGTTCATCGAGGTGCACCATAATCCAGTCTATAAAAGCCCCCCGGAGATGGCTACCAGCTAAGAGTAGTAGAGGAGGCTCATTTGGGACCAGATGAGGAAATATTGTGAAACAAGACGGTAACAATAATATAGAGCAGTTTACATTTCCCAATTACATTTCATTGACCCACAGTCAAGAAGTCTGTGATCTCCAGAGTCATTAAAACTGGGATTCAACATCAGTGGGGAATAAGAAGGCAGAAAAAAAAAAAAATACAGAAAATGGAGAGGCTATTAAGATGTTAAACATCACATATTGTGCAGTATTTGTTTCTGTTATTGATTATTGATGCTCGTGAGTATCTTTTGTTTTGGCATTTCATGAATTAGAACTACAAATAATAACTATGAAAGAAGGGGGGGGTTATATCAGTCTGTGCTCCTTCATCTGGATTTGATGTTAGCACGCCATCTACTGGTAGCAGTGGGAATTAGCATGGGGAAAAAAAGCAGAAAACACAACCAGCATGCTAATTTAAGTGTGCTGTTGTAATGAGAGGCAGAAATGCTCTCCCGAACGAGTCTGCCGATGATTTATGGACTTAAAAATTGCACAGTGAACAGTTGAGTTGATGCTGAGGCTCAAAGGAAGAACAGCTCGTAAACAGGATTAATGAAACAAGTATGAATTAAGTAAAATGCAATTATAGTTTGTTTTTGTTGAGGGAAATGTAATAACATAGGTAAACGCTCAAAAAAAGTACATTTTATACAATATGTGCCCTTTGAATTTGGGCTACATGATGGGTGATACAGTATATCATTATTTTTGTATTATATTTCAATGTTTCTCTTTTCAGGGTTGCCACAGTGTCTAGCCCAATGACACAATGACAGATAGTATGAACTTGGAATGTCACAATATCACAAGTGTTACAATTTTTGACACCATGATCAAACAGGAAAATGACTGTAAGGTTATTGTGATATAAACAGCCAGAGAAAAGAGCACTTTTCATTTAGTTGTATAGACTGAAAAAAATTAATAAAAAATATCTTATTTTTGAAAACAAGTTTTAGTCCTTTAGATTAAATTGTGAACTGAATAATCGTGTAATTAATAAGTGGTGGACTATTACAGAAGAATAGAATAAAACAAATGAAATGACTTGGGTCACTCTTATTGCTCTCACATTTGAGTCAACGCCATGATCCTTACACGTACGCTGCATACAACTAGGCCTATATTATTAGATTCTTGTTTGCGGCCTTGTCCACTTTCTCCATGGTTTGTTGTTTGTGAATTACATTACGTTTTGTTTTTTTTCTCTCTTTCTTCGGTGTTTACGGTCTTCCATCCTCCCGTCTTACCATAAAGCCCCAGCGGAATCATCATTACGCACACTCACCCGTATCATCTACAAATATTTGTATGCTAATGCGTGTTTTGCTATGCGCCTCTAATTAGCAGTGCTGGTGCTGTGACATGGGATAGCTAACAAGCCGCAGCCCTCTTGGTGGGCAGAGAAGTGAGTAAAACCATCTAAACACTGCTGCTCTAAAAGGAAGCATCCCTGCATGTCCCACAAGACCAAAGCCAGAGCAAGACAAAGAGCTCTCTGATTGGCTCCCATTGAAGTGCCTTGAGCCCGCCTCCCAATGGGAAACAGGTAAGTTAATTAGTCATGCAGCTGCAAGTCCCCGGACACACTGAATCTAAAGTTAGGACAGAGAATGTGCTCGTATTTTGCTTTGCAATGCCACAGCTACAACCCCAGTATTGTTGCAGTAAAGTAATGAAAACACTTCATTTTTTGTTAAACAAACACAGTCTTATTACATGACCCATAAAAGTATACATTTTATTCATGATTAAAATATCCCTTCAAGTGAAGTGTTTTTTTTTTCCCTTTATTTGTTAAACATAATTTAGATGTGATCATTACATTCAGTAACATATATTGATATGGGCAAATAATTTAAACTTACATGTAGCTTATAAGCTATATTTTTATTGCTTGAATCATTTGGTATTTCATTTAGCCTTTCACTTGAGTAATTTCCCAAATGGGAACACGTGTAAATGGAATGGTTATGTTGCCTGGTCTGCTCTCTGGTCTAACTATAGTTAGTCATTACATGTAATGGTATTCTGCTTCTGCCAATACTCAGACTTACTCCTGTGGGATGGGCTCTGAGTACGACCTGATGCTTGTACACCATAAGTGAGTGTGCCAGCCTCCTGCTTTTATTATTTTTAGTCTGAACCCAGAGGAAATGACTGAAACTTTGTTACTGTCAAAACTCCCTTCATTTATCCTCCCAGAAAGTATGGCTTTCCATCAGCCCCTAAGGCTATTGTATTTTTATTTACTTTTTTCATTTGTGATAAAATATCCATGCTATTCACCAAAGGCCTATAGTGGCCTCAAGTTTAGATGAAATTAGAAATCTATAATTCAGTTTGTACTTTGGGAAGTGTGCCCGACAGAGTCAATGTTTGTCGAGGCGCGCACAGGGAGAACTAAAAAAGGCAAAAAGACATTTAATTTCTTACTCCTCGGCCCAGCATAAAGCATGCAGAACAAACTCCACTGTGAATAATGAACTATATGCATTATAGTATACTTTTAATATAATATTCTGGAAGAAGCTGAGCGAGTTATGAAGACAACTGCTGAGCAAGAAAAAAGCCTTTACAACAGGATTCTGACGAGTCGTGGGATGCAGCCTACAAAAGACCTGAGTGCTTGATCTGCTGACATGTTATCTGACACATTTCTCTGCTATAATTGCTTATATACAGGAAAGTGCAAACCCCCCATACTACTTTTTTTTTTTTTTTTTTTTGCTGGAGCCTCTGGCAGCCGATATAGTAGTCACTTCAAAGATCTAACTTTGTGGGATGTTATTGAATTTTTGACGGGGGTGGAGGGCCGGCGGCAGAAGATAATATTGCTGGAGAGTTTTTCGCCCCACAACACTCAGACCAATATCATCAGATATTAAACATGGGCCCATATCAGCCACTTTTGAACAAAACCAGAGAAAGGCCGAACAAAAGGCAGGGAAAACAACAAGAGCTATTACCTGGAAATATAAATCTCCAAAACACATTATAAAGTTAAGTATTTTATACAAATCACAATAGTTTTTACTTGGGGAGTCACAGCCTCAAATGATCTCGTTGTATACCAGATGCTGTCAGTGAATGTAGGTTAATGCTTGCCTTTTATTGAGCAATGACTGTTCCATTGTTTGATTTCTTAAGTTTCTGTTGGTTAAATCAACAGCTTTGCAAAGTGAGGGGACTGCTATTGGGATTTTGGGCTCTACAATCTATCTTGGCTTAGAATTGGCATAAAGACTACATGATCTGACTTCTTAGTTCACAAAACAGACAATAGCGTCATTTGAGACATTTCTGCGCCTCAGTAAACATGACTGTCAACATGCTTCCACTATGTTCTTGTGGATTATTCCATTAAAGACTGGAGTATTATTCTCCAAAATCGCTTTTTAAAAATCTGCTGCTTTGCCAGTGTTACAAGGCCCCTTTGGCTTTTGCCTTCATAAAACTCTAATTGCCTAAACCCCAGGAACAAGCAGATCAAGAATATGACCACTCAGTTAATACTGTCAGTACCGAACAGATTGCAAGCACAAATAAATCCGTCTTTTTACAATTTTCCAGACATGTTTTTTACACTGCACTCCATTCGACAAGAAACTTAACCCCTGTACTTGAGTTTGTGTGGCCTTGTTCTGCCCAGAGAGACTTTATTGTGTCTATTGTCATTGTATCTCTTGAACTCCGTGACAGCTACGCTTTCTAAAACTTTACACTTCTCTGCCAGTTTTTATTCAAGAACAAGGTTAGCGATCTTCATTACATCACTTCCAGTTTGATGTGAGAAAACATTGGGGATATTTCACAGTGATAATCTTAATTGTGATTTCTGTCATGTATAATTTCTGACGGCGCTGGTTATTTTGACGGGGGAACAAAAGAGGGTTTTTGTGATCGTGGTGTCGCGTGTGAGATGAATGGGTTGTGGCTGCCGTCCTGCTCTGATTGGAGACAATGCAGAGCGATGTGCGAGATGTCTTATGTTAATTAACACTGAAAATATTTGTGAACGCTTTTAAAAGGACAAATATGATACATTATTTGTATTGTTATTAGTCTTAAGGTCCTTTCTTTAAGCATCTCAGTAGGAAATGACCTTGGGCTCCATCTACTGGTTGCAGATGGAATTACAAAGGTGAGATAAACAAACCTAGCTTGTCCCAACATGCTAATGCAAGCAGAATGATCAGATCAAGTCTAGCAATGATTTATGAAATTAAAAACATTGAAGATTTTGGTGCTTGACCTATGACATCAAACATTTGGGAAATTCACAATTAAGGTGTTTTTCTCACGCTCGAGGAGAGAAGATTTTCTATCAGGATTCATAAAACAAGCGTGAATGAAGCTAAATACAACTGTTTTTGATGATGGAACAACGTTATAACATGGTAACAAGCTCAAAAAAGTAAACTTAACAAAATATGTGTACTTTAAAGTAAAGGTTAAATACAGTATATGTCATTCTAGATAATGTAAATGCAGTCTTTTAGAACAAATTTAATCTACGGTTAATAGAATAAACAATATATACAACACTAAATGAGTGACTAAATAAGTAATGTTTAAACTAACAAATAAAATTAACTAAATTACTGTATAATATGTGCAGCGGAACAGAATCATCAAACTACATTTTCTTGCATTGGCAAATCACATTTGTTTTAATATTTTTGTAAACTTCGAGAAAAAAAATGAAACAAATGTAAGCTGTTAATTTGTTAATAAAAGGTTTACATAGTAACACTTTATTGTAGCCATCTGCATATACATCAAACACTAAACTGTGAAGATGTTTTTTTAAGTAAAAAAAAGAAAAGAGAAAACAGATTCAAATCAACACAATACAAAGTTGCCATTAACTAACAGTTTTCTATTTTCCGCATATTTTTGTTATTAAATCATTATATGTAATGAAGCATGTTTTATTATATTATTCAGTTTTGTATTCGAGTTTTAGGATGAAAGAGTCATCATATATTTAAGGTCAACACTTTTCTGAATGAATGACCGCGTGTGGCCTTATGATTTTACTCTTTGAATCATCAGTGACCTTTCCTGGGGACAGGGACAGAATGTAATCGGATATGTGTTGTCATGAAATGCCTCTTCATTTGGTTCATTTTGACGATTAACCTCTTGAACCAGAGCACAAACAAATGCTGAAGGGCTCGAGAGGTTCAGCGAGCCGCGTGTCCTTGGTGATGTGCCGTTTTTTGCAGCTAAACAACTCAGAATCAATCATTTTCCAGCCACAGTGAGAGGCATTACATCTAAGTCTGATATGGTTTTTGAGTGATCCACAGAACGTTGGTGAATTGGAGACCTAACATTGGCCGCAATAACCGTTTTGTTGACTTATGCTTGAAATTGTATGCCCTTGGACAGCGCAGACCACGACAGTCAAGAAGCGAGCGCTAGAGAAATAGATAAAACGCTATATCTAGTAATAAACCAAAAAACATTACATACTATACTGACAATGACAAAGAACATATCTGGAATTAATATATTTGGACCTGTCTAACCCTGAATATCTTGCATCAATTTCATAATATCCTTTTGGCTTTCAATTCCACTCAAAACACCTTATATATATCAACACTAGAAGACGGTATTTTAATGGTGCACAATGGAACTTTTCTGGTAGAAGCTCAGCCACCTGCTTGTCTCAGGAATGTTTCCCAGTATGAGAGGAAATGTGTCTATCTCTCTGGAGAAAAACAGCCAGGCTAAGACCAACCTTTCATGGACAAACGCCTGTATTGTGAAACATTCCAGGCAAAGCAGTAGCATTTCTACGGAGCCAAGCTGTGGCCTTCCATCTAAAAAGTGACATTGTACAACTTTTATCTTTGACCCAGTGCAGTTCCTTCCAATTTCAAATGAAAGTAGCAACCACAAATGAATCATATCCCACTAAAAGATGGAGCAAAATAGAACGTATCTGCCAGTTTAACATAACAGAAAACATATACTGTCCAATAGAAATGTATTTATTCCTATAGACTGCACATGCGTTTCCTGGAACCAAACTTATATTTTAGACGCCTCTTCAATTATTCAACCTCAAAACTGTTGCACATCTATTGATATAAAGGTTCGTTTGTGGATTACGTTTCAACGCGTATCCTTTTGTGAATTGATCCACCGTTCAAAATAGCCACATTCAGCAAAAAATGCAAGTGTTTCACAGAAATTGATAAGACCCTATCAACACATTGCCAGGAAAAGCTGTACACTTTGGGTGGAAATTGTATACAAAGCACTTATAGGTGTTTTTTAGATACCTATTACTCATAACAGCAAGGAAGAGGGTCATTTTACGCTTTTACTTTGAGTAAAATGGGCACATAAGTCAAATGTGGAGCTGTACAGTGGAGATTTTGAGCCATCTGCCGTGCCACACCTGAGATATGAAAATGGCAGGTCATTAATAAGGCAGAGTCTCGCTGTGGTGTTCTGTTCCTTTGGCATATGTCGCTCTGATGACCTGATGGCATTTCCGTTCAGACACAGTGGTTAACCTACAAAGATGAGATTTAAGGTGCGTATGAGGGGGAAGACTCATTTTACTAAAAACACAGGAAAATGGAAATCCCACAAGCTTGACAATTATGGTGAAGTTTATAATTTGACTTCATGATTGGGCAATCAAATTTGAAACTCTGATTACCACCAATGGTATTATCCTACCAAAAAGTCTTAATTAGAAAACATGAATTGCATTTCAATAATATCTAGGTAGTAGCAACGTAAAGCAACTCCGCTTATGATCCATTTGTAGACTTTTAATTGTCGACATTGTGTGCTGGTGAAGGGATACAACCGCCAAAGCTAATTTAAAATGGACTGAGGCAAAATGGCAAAATAGTTCTTTGGTCAGAGACATCAAAAGGAGATACAAGTCCCAAAAAGGACAGCAACGTTTCTGGAACACACTCACACGGCTTCAAGGGCTTTGGAAAATGCATGCTTTTTGAAACATTACTGATTCATGCAGTTAGTTTTTATTAATCTAGGTCTAATTAAAAACAATTTGCTTTTGATTCTTGGGTTGTTCCATCGTATATTTTGAGATGTCTCGCCAAGATAAAAATTACGTCTCAACCACTATTCAAAGATGACGAGGTGGGGGCAGGAGTCAAACCAGAAACCGTTAGATCAGCAGGCACCCTACCTTCCCCAGTATCACACATTTCAACCGTCCAGTCCGGACGCACCAGATTGTACTATCCGTCAGAAGAATCTTTGACACTTTTGGCAGCAATTTCACCCATCTGCCAAGTAGAAATGTCACTGTTTAATTGTGGCCCTAAACTCTCAAACATATCAACTGTCTTCAACTTCTAATTGCAGTAAAAGATCCCTTGGCAAATGGAAAAAACCTAAGTGGACTTTTTTTCTTACTTTTAAACATTGGACCACTCCTAGACAAATGGCCGTACACCAACCTAGCTTCACGTTGGCATTTGTATTTCACATTTTTGAAATACTATCTCCTAAACGTTTGGAAAATCCCATTTATGAAGATTTGCGTAAGAGCTCCCTCTGCAGACAGCAATAGGCATGGACCATTAAAAAAGCCCTTTGGCATAACATTCGTACTGAACGCAATTTGAGTGAAGAGGTGGTTTATTGACTCAAAAACTGTGCAGGCGACTTCCGGAGTTCAGATTAATTATGCAACATTCAAGAAAATCGCAGTGGACTATTAATGAACACTCAAAAATCAAAAATGTGATCAAGGAAACAACCATATTGAAGCAAAAAATACAACTCCAAAGGTGATTGTGAAGGGGAGACCGTATCAATCTGCCCACTTCTGGATGAATTATGGGATTACACCAATTTATTATACATGGTTTACAATAAAGGCCTCAATGCAAATGTATGAACACATGGAATGACCATACAAGACATGCTGTTGTACTGTGATCCCGATATGAACCTCATATACTCTCCCCTGCTTGTGCGTGGGATCAGGACACAAACTTAGTTCTGCTCGTCTGCTCTCTGAAACCATTCCCAGTACCCCCTGGTAATTCCTCATGTACCCCTTGGGGTCCTCGTACCCCTGGTTGGGAAACACTGACGTAGATGATAGTTGACGTCGCTTATCCGAGTAATGTTTTAAAATCATTTTATTTTTAGTTCAACAACATGACATTCACACTCAAGAGCAGGTTTAAAGGCTAAAAACAACACAAAAACGCATCATATATTTCCTTTAGGAGGTTTCATCATCATGATATGTTTTACCACTGTGTTATCTTCATAAAGTCTGCTGCTAAAAAGTTGTGTGTATGTTTTGGTATTTCTGATTGCACTGGGCTGAAAATCCTGGAGGTAGCAGCAAACCAGTGTTTGCACTATCAGAAGCAATAACATCAGACAATTTGGCAGATAAAAGGCTCCGTATGTTTCTCAAGCAACGACAAAAGAACTAAGTCTGCAAGGTGATTGGGCTTAATTCTTGTTTTTGATGCACCGGTGGTTCCAATGGCAGGGGACTTTTTAAACTAGAATCCAAATACACCGCCATTCACAAAATTGAAGATTACAAAATGCTGCAACCGTCACATGTAACAGAAATATTAACCCAAGCTGATAATGTGTGAATGATGATGTGGTTTGGACTGAATTAAATAAGGGTGGCATATGTCAGATAGACCTCACACGGGGTGATTGAACAGCACAATTATACATTAAGGTTATTAAAAGACTTCATTTACAAATCTTTTAATAACCCTATTAGGCAACAATTAGGTCACTATAATAGCAGCAAGCTTAATCTCTGAGATGAAATATGATCTGTTTAAATTTGTAAAGGGATGAATATATTAAGGCAGACAGGCAATGATATATTGAAGGAATGATTTTGTTGAATAGTTAATCCTCCACGGGGTTATATCTACAGTATAAAAATGTAATGAAATGAACGCTTTTTACACATCATTTTTAACACCAACTTGTCCAGGATCTGCAGGTGGAATTAAGCACCTTTACTATGATCTGGCACAAGCGTCTTCCCTCTTTTAGATCAATGTTTTAATGTGTATTGACCATGATAAATAATCTAACAAGATAAACTTAACATGAAGTACAGAGTTCAGGTTTCTAAATGTTCATGAAAGATCGGAAAGTTTGCGAGCACTCCTGCATCACAGCAAAAAGGAATCGGGTTCAACCGGGTCTTAGGGCCTTTCTGTGCAGAGTTTGTGTGTTGGGAAAAAGGTGGAACTCAGAGGAATCAATTTTGTTAAACACACATCTATCCAACCCACAAATGCACATCCCCTTACACATTTTGTATAAACAAAATAGTTGGTTTGTCTGCTAAAATAGGCAGAACTCAGTCCATCGGCTTCAGCAAGTTTGTTTTGGTTTGTTTGGGCGCTCCACCTTTGGCTTCTGCCCAAACCACAATTCTGCTCTGTGATTGATCCAATCTTATCTTTACAAATCTGAAAGTCTGAAGGCCCATGGGCATAGTACATGTCTCAAATACAATCAGGTAACGTTGAAAGCAGCAAGAAGTGGCACAGTATTGCCCTCTAACAATTCAATTGGCTGTCAATACCTCGAAACACATGTTGTACAGGGATCAGGATCTCCAAACATTATTGGACATCTGGCGCACTACATGCCCCATGCAAACATGGCCGCTATTGACACTGCAAAGCCAGTTCTTTCTGCTAAGTCCACACTGCTAAGTCCTTTAAAATCCTGCTGAGAGAATCCATAAAGCCAATTGAGCTCTGAGTCTTAGACCTGGGCAAAATCAATCGGAAGTGGACTAAAACATCTAGGGAGGCAAGGTAAATTAGGGGGTCAGTCAAAGTGTTTTCTAGAGAGGTAATGCTGGAAACAGAAACAGAATTTAGTTTGATTACTGGTAGTTTTGATACTCTTCTATGGATATGACAGGAAATTACAAAGTACATAACACCTTCGATTTAAAGTAATAGTATATGACAGTATGAACTTCCTTAGCGTCTGAGCAGGAGAACGGCGTGATAAGTGCCAGCATATGACAAAGCGTTGTAAAAGATGTATGCCGATAACCTTATCTCTGCATACCACTTGAGCGTCCTTCCATCTTTTACTCTGCAGAGTGGTTTGAAAGCTAAATGCGTCTTTGAATACCGCTACTGTATATGGTCTGATACTGCCACTTTCCCATTGATTTGCATAGTCGCGGATGAATGGCACGTCCGATAATTGCGCTCCGTTGCGAACACCAGGATTCCTAATGCAGCTTAAGCCTTGCAGGTGCTCATTCCGCATGCACAGGACACCCAGAGCGCCGGGGATTTTTGACTCCTAAGCAGTTATTGTCAGTCATTAGGTATTTTTAGATTCAGTGATGGATGCAAAGTGATGGCAATAAAGCGGCATTTGGAAAAAGCAGGAGTGGCGTGTTTGCCGTTTCGAGTCACAGATGGGTGTATGCTCAAATACTCATCATGCATATCTCCAAAACCTGTTTGTGTCAGAAAATAATTGTGGATTACATATTAAAATTCAACGTGTCTGGCGTTGAGGGATTCAACTGATCGTGACTTTAATAGGAATAAATATACATCATAGAATAACAAGTGCCACATGCTCAAGTATTACTAATCCGTTGGTGCCAAAAATGTGGGATACATGTGGGATTTGAGACAACACAGAAATAGACGACTATTTTGGATATTTTAATATTAACTAAGGTGACAAGACAATGCAAAACATATTAATACGGTCAGCAAAGAAACATTTTATTCTCGCTAATAATGGGTACTTTTCCATTGATATATTTACAGCTTTAGTGGTTCAATTTGAGCACTTAACCGTCAACTCACAATACCAACTTTTTTTAATAGATAGAAGTATTTAGTTCAAATATAATGTAAAAAAAATGCATTCAAAGCAAGGATTTCTTGAATACAACTGACAAGCAAAACTATGGAAGCCCTGAGAGGCAAACTACGAAAATAACTAACGGAGCTCTATTTTCTATGATCAAAATAACTTGCAAGACAAAAAATAAAAGTATAAAAAATATGTTTTGCTTTTTTTGTTGGTGGTGGGTCTGCAAGTTTTTTTTCCCTCGCTGTCAATAGGTTTGTCTGATCATTAAGACCCTCTGAGTGCACTTTCCTCTTTGGCATTTTATTCCGAGTCAAGAATCAACAATTACCTGCTTGTTCTAGTTTTTAAAGCAATACACAAGAAAACATGGCTCTGGCTATTTTGATTTTTGCTTTTTTTCCATCAGTCAAACCAAAAGCAAAAAAAAAAAGAAATCAATAAATAAATTCAGCAGCCCCACTGATAGCGCAGACAGGGAAAACAAAAGAAAACAAAAACAAACGCCACAAACAGAGGTGAGGCAAAAAAACATCCTTTTGCTTTCCTTTTTTTTTCTTTTTCTTTTTTTTTTTTTGCTCTGCAAGCTCAAACTGGAGAGAAAAAAATATGTTTAACTTATGAAATGGAGCAATTTTAAAAAGAAAGTTCATGTTCAGGTCATGTTCATCATCAATTTTGTAATTTTATGAAAAAATACTTTTCCCAGAAAGAGAGTCAAGGAAATTACCCGGGAAAAAATAGAACAAACTAAAAAAAACAACTTGTGTACATCTTTCATTCTCTATCACCTTGATTTTTAGCCAGTTTGCCGGGGAACACTTGCCTTGAGGTATTGCAAGAAATATCCATTTTGAGTTAACAGATTCACACATGCGGATGTAATTGACTAATTTGCCATTTTGGGGTCTCCTAAGCCAGTGATTTTCAACCTTTTCTGAGTCACGGTACATTTTTTTGATTGACGAGATACCACGGCACATCACCTTTTAGTAAAAAATGGTATATAATGGGGGGAATCATTTCTGCGTTATTGTCTAGTTCTTTAAATTGTCTGGTCGTTTTGCTTTCTATTTTGGTGAGGACATATGTTCCAGTCACTCTAGAAGGGTAAATTTATTTTAACTCAATGTGTGAATCCAAATTGGACATTTTTTCAAGGCACACCTGGCAACACCAAAAGGCACACTAGTGTTCCCTGGCACACTGGTTGAAAATCATGTCCTAAGCCAGTGGTTCCCAAAGTGGGGGTCGCGAGGGGTGAGCTGGGGGTCGCGAGATGATTTCAAGATCTAATTTAAATTAATATGACACTGTTTTTACTCTATTTTTTACTAAAAAACAGTATATTTTAGTGAAATAGGGTCCAATAAGGCAAACTATTCAAATAACAAATATTAGGCCTGATTTAAAGTGCGTATGACAGGTTTTTATGATTTTCTAATTTTGATTTTGTTCAGTGTATTAATACAGTGTGTGAATATAAATGACAGTTTTACACCAATCAGGTTGCTGTTTGTGGAGAAAAGTTGAAAAATATGTTGAAACTTACAGGAAGTAAACAAACCGATGACATCACACTGGGGAGACAAAGGTTATACATAATTTACACAAAATAAACTTCTTTTATGACCATTTAACCACTAAATAAATAAGTTCAAATATATATTTATTTGTCAGGTAAACGAATTGATGACATTAGATGAGTTTTAGCCCAGTTTACAGTGTGGTTGCTATGGTGATTTCCTAGTGTGATGTCATTATTTACAACCAGGAAGTGAAATTAAAACGTATAAAATTGCTAAACCGGGATAACATTTGTAAAGAATTTTAGCAAAACTTGAAATATATTTATCTTAACCGTGTTTTAGTAAAATAAGTACTTCAACCTGTCAAGGGCCCTTTAACACCCTTTGACAATTAAAATTATGGTTATTTTCATCTCACTTTGGGGGTCCTGAGCCGGTTTGGGAAGTTTGGGAACCCCTGCCCTAAGCGACTTAAAAGAGAAACCAAATCATTGCCGTTGCCAAATTTAAAGAACCAGTGGCATTTTTATCCCTTTAGATACCATTTTTCTTATTTGGTAATGTCTTAGTATCAGGTGTGTGCCGTGATATATTTTACACCCAAAAAGTGTGCCGCGACTCAAAAAAGGTACACCACCAAGCCACTACCGACCCTTCGCGTTATCTAATGGGTCATATCATGTCATTATCCACAGCGAGTTGGCTCCTCACAGACATATCACCGCTCTAACATGCTTCTCCATCTCCGTTCCTGGTGGGTGGGAGCGTGTGGAGTCGGTCACATGGTTGAGCGGTGCCATCTGCATGTCACACATGTCGGGACTAGCCAGAGCGCTAACGCCGGCCTTCTCTGCTCCGCGCTGACTGGAGTGATTCTTTTATGAGTCAGACTGTTAACCCGGACACCCTTACACGGCCCGGTGCCAGTCAGGAGTGACGAGATCTGCTCGGCTGGGAACACGGATATGCAAGGGGGGAAAAGGCACTATGGGGGTGAAAAAAAGCTTGAGGAATTCTCTTGTCTAAGACTGTTCGGCTTCAATAGTAGAAGCAGTGGGTAGTGGAGAGAGAGGATTCCTCACAGTCATGGCTAATCAAACAGAGAATAATAGAGTTGCGACAGGAGACATGGGCAAGCAGAGCATTTCACTGGCACGATGGAAAAGACTAAAGCAGATTTAGTAGTACGCACGCTGAAAAAGACTAAAGCAGATAGAACTTTAGTAGGAAATAGAATGGCCAGCCATTGACATCTATTTAAAATTGATATATAACAAAATGAAAAAAAAAAAGGATCATCAAGGTTTTAGTCCACAGTAACAAAACCCTGTACGTTTCAGTTTGGGATCTTTGGTTTCAACTCAGTCCCATTTGGCTCCAGAACTCCAAACTAGACCGTTTCCAACCAAATTACATATATGTAAAATCTGCTTCAATAATGAGCAGTAATTTGAATATTACTGTAATTTTCCGAGTTTAAGACACATAACAATTTGGATTTAGCAAGATTTTTGATGGATTGGCAAAATTAACATTTTTAAGCCGATTTTCAGTGATGCACGAGGCTCAAGGTACACTTCAAATTTGTCTCCTGCTGGTACAGCCTGTCAGGAGCAGTGAGGACAACAACGCCCACTTTTACCCATTGCCAAGGGTGTAACTTTGGCCTCAACTTTGGGGGGGCCAAAGTTGAGGCCACCATGCGACCTTACCACAGTGCGGTTGGAACAGCTCTACTCCACCACAAGGCATCACAAAGGTGAATCAGTTTCCATTGACCATCAAATTTAATTTGCACATCAAATGTTCTCTACTTTTATTATTCTATTTGCATTTTTGTGTTTGCATTTGGTAGTTTTCTGCGTGTACTGCTTATTTCGCAAAACAGCAATGGATTTTTATATAAAAGTGTGGAACGTAGGGACTGTCTAAGACAGTAGTTCTCAAACTTTTTCAGTCGCGACCCCCAAAATAACAACAGTTCACATTCGCAACCCCCAAGCACAAAAAATAGGTGACATGCAAAGTGATAAATTAGCCTTATATCTAATGTTTGATTTTATTTTGAGAATATAGACCTAGAAAAATGACTTTAATAGGCCAACAAATAGGAATCCACATTTACCACTGCATTTGAAGGGTGTCCAGCCTTGTTTAAGACTATTGTATACATTTTTCCCCATCATCTGGAGACCCCCAGAAATCATTTTGCGACCTCCATCGGGGTCACGAACCCTAGTTTGAGAAACACTGGTCTAAGAGACCTGCAGAGCTGACTTTTCAACCAGCTCCCGCCTAATCCTGAAGCTTCTCTGACCGCTCCAGTTTTGCAGTTACAGTTGCAGTGCAATGGAAACTTAGTAAAATATATTTTGAAGCACCGTTCTGACACGCGCACGTTTTGTGCTTCATTGTAAAGATCGATTGGGTTCATCGATAAATCATCGTGGTGGTGAGTAGATTAGACTACTCCTTCTCCTTGAGTTTTGTTTGCCTGCTTCATGATAGCATCAAAACTGTATCAACTTGTCATTCTGACTGACGACAACTCCACAGTCACACGGCACAGGGAGGGGTGAGAGCTTCAGCCTGGGCGAAACCACCACAACTGAGAGGGGGTGCGTAGTAAAAAAAAAGTAATATTTTTAGAGTTGTTTTAATTGTTTTAACTACTCCTGGACATATTTTAACAAAGAACACATAATATATCATTTAATAATATAAATGGTCTGATTTGGGTACTAGACTGTAATAGATCTAAATATCCCCGCATAAATTACGCCCTTGCTCATTGCACATGTTTTGGATTGATGGAGGAAACTGGAGTGTCTGGATGAAAGCCACCATGAGGAGAGACATGCAAACTCTGCATAGAAAGGTCTGGTCTGCAACTTTTCACTGACACGTGAGTGAGCCACTTAACCACCGTATCACCTAAGATAAGATCTAGTTTTCAGTTTTCATATGTCATATGTCATATTATAATTGCCCTCTGTACATTTTGTGAAACCTACTCACTCTGTCAACAAAATAAAGCAAGACATTCAAACTTGTCTTTTAAACATAACAAAAAACTAAATGTGTTCCTGTTCACCTGTGTCTCGTCTTAAACAGACCTTCCTGACACCATCTTCTCCGTGTATATCTGTAACTAATAATGCTGGTAGACACACAATAATTGAAGTGAATTAGTTGTTGAGAGAACAGAGGATATTGCCGGCTGTTGAATTTTAGTTTATGATAATGTATGCGTTTTGGAAGCTGTGCGATGTTGTCTCTTGTTTTGCCAATTCCTTGCACAGGGCATCTTGGCTCACATTAATGTATCCTGGCAAAGCATATGAGCAATCTCCTTTCATTAACCCACTCTTATCAATGTTTGCTCAACTGTGACTTCAGCACGCGCT
Source organism: Rhinogobius similis (assembly GCA_019453435.1). Classification (NCBI taxonomy): domain Eukaryota; kingdom Metazoa; phylum Chordata; class Actinopteri; order Gobiiformes; family Gobiidae; genus Rhinogobius; species Rhinogobius similis. The sequence goes on from CM033640.1 coordinate 14,597,262, forward strand.
CTGAAAGGAAACAACTGGGCTGAAAACACTTGTTCTTTGTCACTTTATGCAAACTCTATTCTGCACATAAGCATTAAGCAGATTTTATAAAAGGGGAAGAGAAATTGTGTGACAGTATACCCAGAGCTGTGAGGCTAATGAGGAAGCTCTCAAGAATACTTAGGAATTTAAGAAAAATAAAGACCAGGGCTGGGCAATATGGCGGAAAAAAGTATCACTCAATCATGGAATTTGAAGCAATTGTATTTTTCTTGTAACTATGGCTTTGAATCTTTGAATCACCTGATTTTTGCAGTTTTGAAATGTTAAAAACAGAGCTAGTTCATGTACTTGGAATTTTTGCAGGTAACAAAGTAAATCTGCCTTGTCCCAGTACAGATAGTATATTGTAAAATAATCTATTTAGGTGAAAATTAGACCATAGTACTTTCTCTGCATCTATTTATGGAGCATTTTATTCTACGAGAAGCCGGAAGTGCACTGTTAACATGCTAATGTTTGTTAGCTTTACCTGGGATGGCAAAACTCACTCTGGGCTTGGAGACTCGCGAAAAGTATTTATAAACTCATCACGGTTAATATTTAGGATGCTGGGACTGCTGTAAAGATTTAAAAACAGAAGTAGTTCTGTTTTTAATGTTTCAAAATAGTAAAAGTCAGGTATAATGCCTTTAATTTCACAAACATTCGAAAGAAAAAGGAAAATGTATTTGTATTTGATTTTATTCCTAAAGCCTGAGCTCTACACCATACCACAAGCTTTAATGGCAGGTGATTGACTGTAGACAGATTTCAAAAAGTGATTATTAAATAATTCAGACTCTGGGTCACATACATAGGATTAAAATGTGTCATTTAGCCATTAAATAATGACAATCTGTTGCTTGCTACAGTGAAATGGCATTATGAAGAGCCAGGACCTGTCAGTTCTGCAGATCTAAACAGGAAATCACTGGACTCAACTCAACATTACAAGGTTTACAATGAAGAAAATGTAAAATAATGATTGAAATATGTCAAAGGAAAAATATTCTGCAGTTTGCATATTGCTGTTAGCCTTTAAACATGCTCTTGAGTGCCTTAAATTTGCCATCTCATGTAAAAAAACAAACAAAAAAAACAGTCACGTCATTCTATGACCTGTGTTAGATGGCGCCAGCGCAATATACAATGTAGCATAGTTACCTCTGAAAAGTTATGATCTGGATTTGCTGCAGCAGTGATCGTGTTTAGTCAGCAGAAATGCTCAGAACAAGTTTAAGGATAATTTAAGGACTTAAACAGCAGAATATTCTCGGACAAGTGTCGAAGTCCGAACAGGAGTTTGCAGGAAGTTTGACGCTTGGAGGGGGTTGGATTTTCTCATAAACATTCCTCAAAACATCATGAATGCAACTGAATCAACTTCAGCTATGTTTTTGATGATGAAACAATGTTAGAACATGGTTAAAAGCTCAAAAACGTCACTGTAGCTGAATATGTGTCCTTTAAAGTTTCATACTAAATACCCCAAAAAAGCATAATATGTCTTCTTTAACTTTGAGGGATTATCCTCCGAAACACAAACCCAAAACGATTCCGATGTTTAGACTTGTAACAGCGTTTGTCACTTTTCCTCATCTCTTTGACTGTGACCCTGCAGAGATTTAAACCTGGGGGACTGGGACAGCTCACTACACTGTAATTATATGTGACAGGTGAGTTCACAGTATCTCTCGTCCCCCCAACGCAACTGTCGGCGCACACTTTCTGTCGGCTGAACACATTTGTGAAGAGCACAACAACAGAGGGTGTTGCTCTGCTGTGGCCCCATGCCAAACGGTCTCTAGGTCTCTCATCGTTCTTACCTCAGGCAAGGCCACAGTGAGGTTAGCGCTCTCATCTGAGCAGAGCTAATCATAGCATCACACGGCTGACTGTACTTCCCCTTTGCAGCTCTCTCCACATGCACCTTTGTACGTTTACCCCTACTGTATGTCAGGAGAAGATTTGGGTAAAATTGTCAGACAAGTTTTGAGAAAGACTATGAAAGATATGCAAAATATAGAAGAAGGAAATACATCAAAAATAGGACGTTTAGACCTGTTTTAAGGCACTAGTTCTATCCTGAAATGGCAAAAATACAGGCATCCCCTCAGGCAGTACAAATCCAGCTCTCCTCCCCTTAGGCCAGTTTACATTAGCTCCGCAGACTGGTATTTTCAAAATTGAGAATGACTTTCAAATGATAGTTGAAATGTCTTAAGCGTATACAATTTGGACTTAACCCTAACCCCAATCTTAACTCTAACTGTAACATTTTGCTTATTATCTGCCACTTTTTTTTCTCTACAATTTTGGTAATGTGTACAATTGTAGGCCTACTTTCTGGTTGGACATGGGCAGCAGATGCGACATATGGGGAAAAAAAATTAAGCGTGACATATGAGGTTATTCCACAACTGCTATCTAGCAACCATACTGTAAACATGGTCCAAAATCCATGTACATTACAAAATAGTAATGATTTGACAAATAACACCGTCATAACCCCTTTGTTTTGTTAAATCATTGTTTAAACTGTCACACCTAAACCATTCTTGCTCTTACCTAAAGAGATGGTAATTCTTTCCAACTCACTGCACCAACTACCAAACTTTTTTTTAAATTGGTGATATTATTATTATATTTTTTTATTTTAGAAAAAATGTAATAACAGCTTTATTAGACAAGTATTAACAAATGCGCTTTAGAGTTCAAGAGTTTAGAGGGTTCTATAAGTTACAAGTTCAAAAATTGAGAGCACAATAATTGAAAAACGGTATTGCCAAAATGCATGGAAATGAATTTAAAATATTATATTTCTCAAGTAAATTCCTGAACCCTAACCACTTTGAAAGGTATACATACGTTTTTTGTAATGCAAATATAGAGACCTGTCACATCTTTTATGGAAGTACTTTGTCTGAGGTTTTTGGACTAGAGTACAAGAATGGTTAGAACAGAAAATGTTTAAGTAAAACTTATTTTCAGGATGATATTTTATGTGACATTTATTTAGAGAACAGACTAGCCAATTTGTTGATTATTGTCCTCATAACCGCAACAAAATAGCATACCTAAAAATAATAAAATAAAAAACAATTTCTTTGACTGCAAATGTTTAAAATGTTTAAAATCAAACATTGCAAATTAACTACTAACACAAATTGAGCATTAGAAATTAATTGACTTGGATCCTTAACAATGTACTCTTTTGTGTGTGTGTGTGTTAATGTTGTATTTTTATTTATTTCCTTTTATTATCCTTTTTTTTGACAAAAACTTGTACTTGGTATGCATTTCATAATTTGACTATACTTATACTTTGACTATTGGTTTGTAACATAGACTGTAAAAGCAGTGGATCAGAGTGTGACGTCACCCATAGTGTTTGGTTCCAGCCAAATGAAGCCAATCGTGGCAAGCAGATATAACGGCTAAAGTGGAGCCAGACTCCAATGTCCATTTGGACATTGGAGTGCGTGTATTGTGGCATGCACACAGACTAATCAGGACCGAGGTTGTTAACGGTTTCCGCCCCTCGGTGGGAACGTGCGACACTAGCTGTCAATAAAATCTGTTGCAGGAGCGAAACCAGCCACTGGAAAAGGAAGAATCTGATTGGTCAGTTATTTTTGCTAATAACTTGATTCATGAACAAATAACGGAAAAAACAGCAGGATCATGTAGAGTGAGTCAAAACAGACATTTTAGGTCCAAGATGGTGCGCTTGACAGGAGCAGTTACAGAGTAAACGGCACCAATGTCCCGGCAGCTCGGCTTGATGGAGCCGGAACAGCCTCCATGGATACTTTATATGCGGCGGCTAGTCCACTATTTTACGGTCTATGGTTTGTAAATGAACAAACACAAATTATAATAATGATTTTAAAAAGTTTGAAAGAAAAAAAAAACTTTTTGAATTAGGGCTTGAGAGAACATTTGGTTGCAATGGGCTACCGTGGAGTAGGAGACCGTGAGACACTTTTTTCACTATAAAGGGAAATGCTGGTATTGGCCAATCCTTTGGTAGACTGAGAGGAATGTTTAGAATGGCTCATACCCTTGTACCTCCAATTTGTGTCCAGCAGGAGGAGAACATAGAAGTCCAGAGAGCGTTGCTACCCCCGGCTTATATTGTCCTAACCCTCCTCCAATTCCTGTCCAGGATCTGGAGAGGCTTTTACACATCCAGAGGGCAATGTTACCCCCAGCTACTGTTGTACCTACATCTCTTCCACCTCGCCCCACCCAGGACAAGGAGAACAACAGCTTCATTCTCTCAGAATCTGAGAAGGATTTTGAGGAAGAAGAAGACCTGCAAAATCTATCCAATAAGAGAAAACGGGAAGAGGAGGAAGAGGATGATGATCCACCAACAAAGAAAAGACCAAGAGCTGAGTCTCCCCCAAATCCCAATGAGACACTCTGCGGTGAGGACGGAATTGAAGATGACATTGAGGAGAAACCGACTAAAAAGAGGAAGAGGGAGGAGGCAGGAGACAAGGGTGAATCTGAGAACACAAGAAACGACATGAGGATCAGGCCTTTGACGATAAACCTAGGCCTGGAACCTCAAAGGGCTCTGGTCATGCTGGCTCTGACAGACATTTTTTCCGCCCAGTGTATTCTCCAGATTCACACTCTGACTAGATGGGACGAGGGAGAAACCATTTTAATGGATTTAATTATTTGTGATTGCTTGTTTGAAAAGAAAATGTTCAAAATGTAAATAGTTAATAATGATTGTTGAATAGATGTAAATAGTGTAAATAATAATGCAGTGTATATATAGTTGTATGTATATTATGTATGTATATATAGTTATAATAAAAAAATATATAGTATTTCAATTGATTTATATTCTTTCTATTACCCCCAGTGGCAGACTTACCATTAGGCAACAGGCAACATTTGCTTTAGGCCCCCAATAAGATGTCCCCGGTTATCATAGACGCAAGGAAACTGTAGCTTTTCCCTTAATATCACAGTAAAGTCGAGGTGCTTTTAAACAAGAAGAAGACCAGCAAAACAGTGTGAGATTTTCATGTTACTATTTAGCACATACAAAGCAAAATAGCATATAAAATCTAACATTATAAAATTACAAACGAAAACTATGAGTGTAAATCAGCAGCAACATGTGTTAAAATGCAACAACACGCACAGCAAAATGGTTAATTTCTTGGTGTTATGTGTTTTGGTGAGGGGGGTGTTGTTTTTCTGAGCGACAACGACACACCCAGTGAAGAAAGAGCTCGGGGGGTGGTGCTTTTCTCCCAAGTTGCCGAACTTGCTCTTGGGTGTGTTAATTTCATTTCCAGTTTGCGGCTAAAAGAGGAGACGATGGACCCGTAAAGCAGTGAAATGTGAACAGTGTGGTGTTTTTTCTCAATTTAGTAACGTAAGAATGCTTAATTAGTCCGTGAAAACCCCATTTTCAACTAAACATAATGAGCTATATAACACAGCTAACATCAGTGTGGCTGGTGGTACCATGAGCAGCTGTTTGTTAAATAACTCAAACATTTTTTGCACAATCTTACTTAACGTTAAAATGGTATCCTTGCATTTGGGTATGACACCTTTTTAGTTTGTTGAAAGCAGAGGTCATTGCTAATTTTGCTTGTCTTTGCAAAACATAAAACTGCATTGTGCGTTTCAAATGTCCTTAACGGTAGTTCATGTCACGTTAAGTTAGTCAACGTAACACGTGGGAGCAAGGTAAACACTCTCCTCCTTTATACATGGCCGCACGGTAAGCTCTTTACTCTGTCAACGTTACATGTGAATGCATGGTACACCTCTGTTACATGTGGACGCACGGTACACACTCTCCTCCTTTATACATGGCCGCATGGTAGTGATGTGCACGTCGGCTTTTTGTCTGTTTTTAAACTGGACCAACCCCGCCCGACCCGAAAACATGCAACATGAATTCCACCCAATCCTAACAGGGCTGCAATAAAGAACTTTATTTTTCAATTAATAAATAAATGTACAATGCCATATTTATTGTAGAATTGCATTAAATTCAACATAAAAAGTGCAAATCCTATGACAAATGTGTTAATCTTAGCCAACAAAATTCACCACGTAATTAAACATTTATTTTCATTTTCTACCGCTTATTTCCGTTAGGGGTCGCGGGTGACTGGAGCTGGGCCTTAGGCAGGGTACACCCTGGACAGTGGCCAACTCGTCGCAGGGCTAAATACAGGTGACACGTAAGTAAACAATAAACATTAAACAAGTCAAACAGATGTTTTTTTTTCCACACAGCCAATATTCGTTTTTCTGAATTTGGCTGCACTGTGGAGAAACAAGATATAGTCAATCATTCCAGCATTTAGTCTGTTCTTCTCACCTCCAGAAGGCGTCCTGCTGATCTAAAAGTCCTCACTGGAAGTGCTTGTGACCGGGATGCACAACACGGCTTTTGCCACTAAAGATAAACTAGGACAGTGGTCCTCTATTTTCTAAAGAGCCACATTGGCAAACCAAAGATAAGGAGGGAGCCACAAATCCTCATCAACCACTCTTGTATTCCTTGTAGTTTTCGTTTTTTTCCTGAGTACCTTTCGTTTGCGTGTTCCGTTTCCCCCAGTTCATCCCCTACGTCTTCGCGAGCGTCTGCATTTATTTTCTCAGTTGTCCTTCCCATGCTCTGTGTCTGTCCACCTGTATTTTGTTGTCTTTTAATTAGAAATCGATCCGCTTTTTCGGCTTGATGCCGTTATTATTTAGTGCGTTAACTTAAGTGCTGGAGGCACAGCAGTCAAGTGTGCCGATATTGTAACACTGTTGTAAATATTTGCACTCAGTGCACAGCATTTGCCGGTACTGAATAAAACTGAAATGTGTATTTATGAGTGTTATCTGCATCATATTTAGGAAATATACACATGTAACTGTCTACCTGAGCCCAACCCACCTGTACCTGACATTCATCATCTCATTGTGCTATCCGACCCGCTCGAACCGGGCCCCGTGGGTGACCTGCGCATGACATGGTAAGATATTTTCTTCATTAACGTAATACGTGGGCGCATGATAAAAGCTTTTTTTCCACATTTATACATAGGCGCATGGTAAACACTTTGCATTCTCTGTATGGAGAATGCAAAGTTATGTTTGTAATTTAACATTGGTTTGTTTACTAAAGCTCTCCTTACAGCTCTTCATCAATGGATAACTCGTCAACATCTCTTAGAGGCACATTATCGCCTTCAAGCGACATCAAACTGTAGTCACCTCCCAGAAGATCAAGGCTGGAGACGATCTAATGGAGAAGTGCTGCAAAAGAGGTACTGTTGTCTTTTTTTTATTCCCATGAAATCAAAATACCAACTTAAATAGTTAAATTATTTTGTTATAATGAAGCCACTTTGTTATAGTTAGCTAAAGCACGGGGGACACTACACAATTTTTAGCATGATTTTCCTGTGATTTTCAGTCGTGCCTAGTCACTGTCAGTCATCTCTAGTTGCAGCTGCTTCCGTCTCATAGTGTGGACCTGTTTCGACTGGAGCCACGTTCGAATCGTAAAGTGTGCACCACAGAAAGGCACAACAAGATTCCAGCTGCAGTAATTCCAACATGTTTCACTTTTAATCTTGATTTTAGATGCTTTTGCGGTATATTGTGTTCTGCAGCGCACACAGAGTTCAGCCACCAATGAAAAGAAGCAGCAGAGACACCGGGAACAGTGTTGGAGACAAAACTTTATATGTAGGTCTTTTCAGAAAAGATGGCAAGGTGTGTGCTTCTTATCCCTGCCTGAACATCAGATAAGAATGCATACGTACTACCTTACACTTACAACCAGAGCTGGCCATGGATGTATTGAATGAACTGGATAAGGCACGCCCCTTTGTCCGTGTCCCAGATTGATTAGTGGCCATGCGGGGTACTGCAGTCTCTTGGGCCCAGCCTTTTTCTATAATTGCAATTGCAGATAACTGAATTATTATCAGTAATGAAATAAAATAGAAGGAAATTTACTTTTTACGTGTTTCTAAAATCACCGAAATGAAGTGATTGATTTATATGAAGTGACGTCACGGTAAACATGTGTGAGCTACATGAACGAGCACACCGTACGATACAAACAGAAGCACATGGACATGGCTAGGCTAGTGATACCTGTAAGTTGTGTTTTATTTCATTGCAGACGTTTTCACATGATCTCATATTAAGAATACAATTACAATCACACAATCTAACGTTAACACAAAAACTTGCAAGCTGCGTGATTGCTCCTGTCGCTCAAAGCATCATGGGGGATTGTCGTCACGTGGTGTCCCTATAGCAAAGATGTCAGCCTCTATAAAGAAAAGATGGCAGCCAACCATATCAGGAAGTGATGCGGAAGTAAAAAAACTTTTTTTGGGACATGCGTCAATGAGCACACACCATAGGGATGAATAGGGCGCCATTTTTAGGTCATCTGTCAGTTTTAATTATAGTTCTGTGGAGCTGACGCGATAATAAACACTCACTGCGTGGTTCACCGCCTCCTCCTCTTTTCTCCTCCTCTCGTGTGGCTCACATGTGTCATATAAATGCTCCATATTACACAGCTTTCCTCTGATAAAATCCACGTGAACCATGTCCAACTTATTCGACTTTGTTAAAAGTGGCAACAGGTGAAGAAGTCTGAGTAAATCCAGAGTGGATCCAAAGTGATTTACTATCACTTCTAGCACACAAGTTTGGACTGTTTTGGTCAGGAATCATGACGCTGTTTAACCAATGAGAACACGACAGCCTAAATAAAGCATTAATAAATATATTATAGCATTGTTTTTCTAGCATCTTGATTGTATTTTGTTGGGTAAAAGTGTATCTAGTTAGAGACAAGTAGTGAGCACTCATTCATGACTGTTAAGTGTGGACCTCAGACTCTCTGTCACGCAGATTCCAGTTGTGCAGTGTGTCCCCAGCTTAACTTCTGGTGTACACTGACTCCGGTTTGGGTCCCGCAAAACTTAGGAAGTGCTTAAAATCCATGCTTGCATTTACACCAACCTCGGAGCAATGCGGTCGCGGGTCCGGCAGCTGTGGTGCTTTCATGTCATTTGACGAGTGTTCTCGCGCTAAACCACGTCAAGATGAGTGGCTCTCGTCAAAAACAGACCGCAGTAAACCAGAGCTGGTGTAATAGGTAATCTGCAAGAGACCCGCATGGGTCCTTGACTGTGACCAGACTGCAGTCAGTGTACACAAGGAGTAAATATTTGGTAAAATGTATCAACATGTATTTATTGTTTTGTGTGTGTTCAGCTGGTAGAGAATGCGCTGCGGGGGAAGCCTGGTGGTCAAGATATCCTGTAAGAATACTAATCGGAAAAATTAGCTGTCGCTGTTAAATTACTGTCCCTGTCACCAACAATTAATTCATATAACACCAGTACGGTGAACAAAAACACACTTAATGAGCTGAAAAATATTATTTTAGAGTTACAAATCTACTTTTTGGATCTAAAAACTATAGACACAACAAGATGAGTAAGTGTAATTCATTTGACACTAACTGTCAAAGTTTGACTCTAAAATTTTGTTACATTTTTTTATTTTTATAAAAAAAATAAAATTATTTTCGACAGAATGTTGTTTATTGATGACATCACCACTGTTTTTCAGTCAAAAACTGACTGATGTAAAACTAAGAAGTAGTCCATGTGCTGAATATTTATCAAACTAAGTCACAGGATCAGAGGAGAGGTGAGACCACTCCCAATAAAAATGAGTTTTTCTGTTTTTGGAGCAATAAAAACACCTCATCTCAACTACATCTCATGCTGTTGAACTTTCCCAGAAACTCAATAACATCTCCATGAAGACAAGAAGGTGAAAAGTCTCACAGCGCACCTTTAAAAACCTTGGCATCACTCCTGGATGAATGAGGGATTACAACAACATTGATTGTATCCTGGACTTAAACATGAAAATTGAAATGATTAGTTTGGGGCATTGAGCTACAAAGGGGTTTTTATGTCCAATTTTAAACAGAACAAAAGACAACATTATAAAACGTTAAAAAAAACAAATCTGCACCTTCTGTAATTTTCCCTTTCCAAAACCTTTTCACAATCCTGCATATCTCAATGTGCAACGAGCAAATGACACCTTGTTGTAATTCAGAGACAGAACATGCACTTCGAACTTCGCATATTGGAAATTTCAAAATAAATTCATACGGTACAAACGAATTATGCAAATCTGCACGGTCCTATAATCCAAAAACGATCACAAGAGATACCACTACCTCACTGTCCCCTCACGAGTCTCCAAAGTGCTCCTCCTGAAACTAGTTTGAGCAAAAGAACACATCAAATCCTCCCCAGAATAATGCTGTGAGTCATAACTATCACCTTACTTCTGCGTGAAGCAAAGTGAATATCAGATACAGAGCGCAAGTGCGAGTCTCCCACTCAGCTTTATTTATATTGCACTCTTGGCACAGTTCCACTAAGAGTTTGGTCCAATCTAAATGAAATAAGGCTTAAAGGGAGTAATTCTTTTCTCATACATATTTTACGGAGGAATTACACATTGTGACCGCCATCCTCGTGTAATGCTTTTGGAGAAAATTCATTAACTTGCTCAACAACTGAAGAGGAAAAGTTATAGTCATAGTTTTTGGTTCGCAAATGCTCCCTTCAGCTTCTTTTGGGTCACTTCGAACTATCACAGTTGACCCCTTGTCAAACTTGTGAAGCAAAGCATTGTATCAGAATAATATGAACTTCAAAATGAACGCCTGAAGATGCTTTTGCAAGATGCCTAGTCTGTACTATCAGCATTTCAGTGTCCTATAGACCCTGCACACAGTTTGGTACTTGTGTTCACATTCTATTAATTCATTTTAATGGTGCCAACTGACCCTTTGCACCCATCATAATCATAATATTTTATTCACAAATAATAATTTTCACTGGAGTTAGATTTATTATTAAAAATATTCCGTGGATGTAATATGTATTATCCATTTTGCAGGCTTGAGTCTATATACATACATACAAGTTAATTTCTTGGCTGGATAACTAACGCCGTGCCCCGCATAACTTTGACTGTTTCACATATTCAGATATGTTTTCGTGTAAAATGTCATACACTTGTAACATTGGCATTGACTTAACTTGTAAAAAGTGCTCACTGCAAATCCATGAGTACTTGGAGGGCTTCCAGTTCTTTCGATTTATTGCTGCTACCCATCGCCGTCTTCTGTCTTCATCAACAGGTATATGATAAAAGGCTACATTGGGCTTACGGCTTTGCCTGTTAGTGCAGCCAACCACACAACAGGATATCACCATTTTACGTGTAAAATTGATCAATGTTAGCTTACGAATAGGTAGGTTTACGGCAAATTTCGATCATTTTACCTCGCAAAACAGCGCTTCCGCCGTCCGTCATGGAAAAGTGGGCGTTCCGTGACGTCACATGCAAAGGGTCAATATATGATTAGTTGACAATTCACACATTTCTTCACTTAGAACTAAAATTTTCCTGTCAGTGTTGTCGCCGCTCTGTTTTTGGCGCTATATTGTCCAGAATACGAAGATGACGCTAACTGTAACAATAAACACAAATATATTACATATGTTAATGTTGCTGTTGGCAGACGCCTGAATAGCCCCGTATTTTCATAGTTTGCGACGTTTGGAAGCTAATGCTAACTCTCCAAATGAGCTAAACCGGGCTACTGAAAGACTGGAAGGCTGTATTCACCTTATTCCGCCCCGCCCACTTTTGCCTCTTTTTATGTTTATGATCCGCACTTTTGTAGTAAAAGGATTTCCGGTGTTTGAGCAAATGAAAAGTCTCTCGCTAAAACATTATATAAAGTAGATTGCTTTGTCTAAAATGTTTGATGTGCAAAAACAAGTCAGCAACCCATCGATTTCCTGGGCGGCCTGATGGCTTTTTCGTCCGTGTAGAACTTATTTTCTGTTGAGCTCGCCTGCTCCGTGTAAACTTCAACGGTAAAAGATGGCGGCGCGTACGGAATAAGGTGAATAGGCAACTTTTTGAAGTCTTTTCAGCGTTCAAAATAAATTATATTCTGTTTTTATTACAGGGCATCTTGGTTGAGTTAAGGGTGGGTTTTAGATGGCATTACAATACTCTCGGTTTGTCATAAGGTTCACTGGAAATTGTTGAGTTTGTATGGCATATTTGAGTTCCTTGTCAACTAAATTCAGTAAAAATAAATGATCAGTTTCAATGTTTGTGGATTTTGATCATGGGTATCTCTTCAACATATGAAAATACAACAACACAATCTTAGCTCTGTCCGCTGCATAGAAATGTGTCCGGAAGTTATGCCAAGAACTATGGTCGGATACGTGGAGCACATCCCAAGCAACGGTCAGTCTGCAGGGCCTGCCTAACACTTAAAGATGCAGGGAATGATTCTCGCAATATAGATGCACTGCTTGAACATGCTCCAAGAAGAAAATACAGAGATCAGGATCAAACTTCCTCCACCTTTCTTGCAAGTTGGTAACCTCTTCGTTGGATTTTACTTGGCCAAAAAAAGAGTGAAGTTCTATTGAGTTGCACCTGTTGAGAAACCGTAGCCAAAATTGTCAACTGGACTGTATCATTTATTTATTACAAAGTATGACAAAATCTCGTCTTGTCTCATTTGCCTGGATCCGTTTTCATGAATCTTGTGGCTTATTTAGTTTCGTGGGAATTCTGGTTAGTCTCATTCCTAATAACTATTAAAATCAACAGGCAAACATGGAAGAATCAATTGTTGCGCAGCTAACACACTTGTCACGATGTCCGAACGCTGACTGAATACTAAATATTAGAGTGGTTTGCATCCCAATTGGTTTAACTGGTTCATACAAATTCAATCTCTATAAACAGACAACCCATAGAACTAGAGGAAGGACATTTATTTTTGGTTTTGCTTGAAAATAGATAGTCAATAGCATGGTTAGCGCTTGTGTATCATGGCGTTGAGTAATCACTATACAAGAGGTCAAGAACAGCCTTTTAATCTGCTCTGCCCTTTAACAAGCTGAAACTGTCGCTGAAAAGGCTTAATCAGTGGCTACAAATGCACTAAATCTGTCCATTAAAATCACTTATCATTCCATTTAATCAAAGCGATGAAAAGTTGTCACACTTAGACGCAGCATGCGCAGACCTAATCATTTCCTATGGGCAGTAATTAGAAAGCAAAACGGTGCGGCTAGTGGGGAGCCATCAATCAAAGGCTGGCAAGGTTAGTGCTGACCCAGTGCAACTTAGCATGCCCCGCTTGTCACCGCATCGCCATGTCAACGTCCCATCGGGCCAACTGCCAACAGCACAACATGGCACATATGCAACCCAAGACTTTATGTTACAAAAGAAAGCGGGAACCTGTCTGCGTTTCTGTTTACTTCGGATGGTAACACGGAAAGTTTCATATTTTTCGGAATCCAGCTTTATCAACAGGGGCGTCGGACTGGGGGGGTGACAGGTACTGGTTTACCCGGGGCCCATAGCAGTCAAGGGTCCTCTAAAGCAGTTTCTCAGTTCCATTTTTCTACACTTTAGTCTGTTTTTTTGTTATAAAATGCATTGTGGTTGAGTAAAGTCCTTGAGAGACTAAATACAATTATGCAGGAGAGCTGAGGGCCCCATCACCCGTTTAAAAAAAGAGGAAAATCACACAGTAGCCAAGTTGTTAACAATTAAAACTAGTGATTATAATTTGCAGTTAGTGTTTTTTCTAATGTAATAATACATTGAGATGTTTGTGAAATTGGTGTGGGACTAATTGCGAAAACAAACACTACTGTATCATTTTACAAGTCGGTAGGATTAGGGTTAAATCATACAAAATTGAATATTTATCAAAGAAAAAAAAATCTGTTTGCATTGAATGTAAAAAAGTATGGTGGTTTAGAAGTTCCTGTTAACGTAAACTGTAATGCACTGGATGATCTTCAAACTTATGATCAAGCGTCGTCTCGATATCTTACCCTCGAAATGCATCTCAGCGGCAAAAAAAAGAAAGAAAAATCTAGACTATAAAATCCATGTCATGTTGTTAAAAAAATAAAAAATTATAATAAAATTGTTTGGGCATATTATGTTATTCTTCACAAAGCAGCAACAAGTTAATTGATTAATCGCAACCAATCGGTTATTAACTAATTGAATAATGGAATAATAATGATATGAGTTGTTGCCATGGTTTGGAGACTGCATGTACAGAACATGTATGTGCTGATAGAAGAGGTTTTATGACTCAGACAGATCTGTTATTACATAAATATTATAATGTGTACATTGATGGAAAAAACTCTGTAAATATACTCCATCAGGATGTCAGCGGCTTCACTTCATCTGTGTCAAATTGAGTAAAATTTTTATTTCCACAGGTCTTTCGTTTCAAAAACAACTGATTGATTAGTTGAAAGAATAATCGCTATAGTGTATTCGTTTTGAAAAATATTCATTGCAGCTCTCCTTCATAGACTCTGAGGGTGCGTTCACACTCAAAATTGGGCCTAAACTAGAACTAAATCTGGACTAGACCAGGGCTAAACCAAATCTACATTTTGGTTGCATTTACAATTGCACTCACATCCAAATTAGACAAAACTGTAACTAAACGCGGAACAAAACCCGCACTATTACAGGACCAAACCAAGTCTAGGTTTGGACTAAGACTGGACCAAAAAGGACAAGTGTGAACGTGCCCCGAGACTCAAACTGGTTCTAAACCAGGACTCAACATGGACAAGTGAACGCACGCTTATTTGTGCATTTCTAAATCCTCAACACTCCTCTTTATCTGGATAAACTTGTCTTGTTCATTTATGTGACGGCATATTCTACACAAGCGTTTACATACACTCTACTTTAAAAGAAATCATCAGAATCAGAATCAGAATCGGTTTATTGCCATTGTCAGTGAAATTCACAAACATAGGAATTTGCTTCGGCGAAGGTGCAACATAAAGCAATGAGTAAAATATAAAAAATATATAAAACGGCATGCATAAAAATTAAGAATAAAATAGACTAAGATAGACTATATACAGAATGTACAGTTGGCAGACAGTGCCATGTGCAAATGTGTAGTGCAAATAGATTGTTCTTATATAATATATGGTTAAAGTGGCAGGTGTTACAAAGTGTTCATGAGTCCAACGGCAGAGGGAAAGAAACTGTTCTTGTGGCGGGAGGTTCTGGTCCGGATGGACCGTAGCCTCCCTGCCCGAGAGGAAATGGCTCAAATAGTCCGTGTCCCGGGTGCGAAGGGTCAGCTGTGATCCGTCCTGCTCGTCCCCGAGTCCTGGAGAGCGTGCAGGTCCTGAACAGATGGAAGTCTGCAGCCCAACACCTTCTCAGAACACCGCACACTGCGCTCTAGTCTCTGTTACTCCCTGCCTGTGGCTCCAGCGTACACACGGTGATGGAGGAGGTGAGGATGGACCTCGCTGATGGCCGTGTAGAACTGCACCATCATCTGCGCTGGCAGCTTGGCTTTCCTCAGCTGCCGCAGGAAGTACATCCTCTGCTGGGCCTTCTTGATGATGGAGCTGATGGTCGGCTCCCACTTGAGGTCCTGAGTGATGGTGGTGCCAAGGAAGCGGAAAGAGTCCACGGTGGTGATGGGAGAGTCTGTCAGAGGCGAGGGGGCAGGTGGGCTGAGACTTTCCTGAAGTCCACGATCATCTCCACTGTCTTCTGGGTGTTGAGCTCCAGGTTGTTATCGCTGCACCAGGACACCAGCCGGTCCACCTCCCTCCTGTAGACAGACTCATCGCCGTCCGAGATGAGTCCGATGAGGGTGGTGTCGTCTGCAAACTTGATCAGTTTTACAGAGTCGTGGCTGGAGTTGCAGCAGTTGGTGTACAGGGAGAAGAGCAGAGGAGAAAGTACACAGCCCTGTGGAGTTCCTGTGTTGATAGTCCGAGTCTCTGAGACATTCTTCCCCAGCCGCACGCACTGCCTCCGGTCCGTCAGGAAGTCAGTGATCCACCTGCAGATGGAGTCAGGCACGTGGAGCTGAGAGAGCTTGTCCTGGAGCAGAGCAGGGATGATGGTGTTGAATGCAGAGCTGAAGTCCACAAACAGGACCCTGGCGTAGGTTCCCGGGGAGTCCAGATGCTGCAGGATGAAGTGGAGGGCCAGGTTGATGGCGTCGTCTACAGATCTGTTGGCTCTGTAGGCGAACTGCAGTGGGTCCAGGGCGGAGGAGGTGAAGGACTTGAGATGGGGCAGGACCAGGCGCTCAAAGGACTTCATGACGACAGGCGTCAGTGCCACAGGCCTGAAGTCATTAAGTCCAGTTATTCGGGGCTTCTTGGGGACAGGGACGATGATGGATGGCTTGAAGCAGGCTGGGACATGGCATGACTCCAGGGAGGTGTTGAAAATGTCTGTGAAGACAGGAGTCAGCTCATCTGCACAGTGTCTCAGGGTGGCGGGGGAGACACCGTCTGGTCCAGCAGCTTTCTGGGGGTTGGACTTCCGAAACTGTTTCCTTACATTGTCCCTGTGTAGTGAAAGGCCGGTGGGGGAGGTGGGGGGACCCAGGGTGTGAGAAATGTCCATTGTAGTGAGATGGGTGGGGGAGGGGGTTGAGGTTTCGAACCGAGAATAGAAGGAGGCGAGCTGTTCAGCCAGTTTCTGGTCGTCAGCAGCATGGGGGGCTTTGGGCTTGTAGTTGGTGATCTGCCTAAGTCCCCGCCAGACCGCCGAAGCGTTGTTTGCAGAGAAAGACTCCTTTAGGCGAGTGTTGTACAGAGATCTAGCTCTTGATACCTCCCTGCTAAATCTGTACTTAGCACCTTTGTAGCTCTCTCTGTCCCCGGCTCTGAAAGCTGCCTCCTTCTGCTGCCTGAGCTGCCTCAGTTTGGGTGTGAACCAGGGCTTGTCGTTGTTATAAATCACCCTGGTGCGTGTGGGGATGATACTGTCCTCACAGAATTGGATGTATGACGTCACAGTGTCCGTGTACTCATCCAAACCATCCGTGGCAGTTTTGAACACATCCCAGTCTGTAATGTCCAAACAGGCGCGTAGCTCCTCCACTGCCTCGCTGGTCCACTTCTTAGAAGTCCTCACTACAGGTTTGGAGAGCTTCAGCCTCTGTCTGTACGTGGGGATCAGGTGGATCATGGCGTGATCTGAGAGCCCTAGGGCAGCACGAGGAACCGCGCGGAAGGACCCACTCACTGTAGTGTAACAGTGATCCAGCGTGTTCTGCTCTCTGGTCGGGCATTTAATAAACTGTCTGTACTTTGGTAGTTCCTGGCTGAGATTACCCTTGTTAAAATCCCCGAGGATGATCAACAAGGAGTCCGGAAAGTCCTGCTCCGTATTCAAAACCCCCTCCGCTAACATGTGCTGTGCCTCGTGTACGTTCGCGCACGGCGAACGTACGTATTTAGCTCTATTCACAAATGAGACCTGTTTGAACCATTAACACTGAAGAGAAGGGGCACACGATAATATTGAATTCTAGTAGAGTATTTTCTCTTGACAGATATTGCAAACTCCCCAGCTCGCCTTCATCCTGATTACAATCCACTTGTTAGCCATTCAACACTTTCACAGAATTTGGCTTGCCAGCACTGCTAAATGACTGCTTATCTGATGTTTACTACATAGTGCACAATCAGATATTCTCTCTTTTGGGAACGACTAAGGCTCTTATTTCTTCATTGTTATTTGCGCTGCCTCTGCCTCGGCGGTCAGGTATTGGCCTGGGCAGAGCTATTTGCATAAACTCCTCTTTAAAATATGCTCCGCTCAGCAGGACACCGCCGGCACATGTGAAAGATTATCAGACGCTGTAACCACAATCACTTCCCGTCTCTGACCCCCAACAGAGCAAAGCAACAGAGCGGCTATCGGACAAAGAGGTCTGAATCAGGTAAACAACTTTTACATAATATCTTGTTCATCGTTTGTTGCAGTGAGCTTTAATTTTCTTCAATATCCCAAGGTCTGGCCAGATATATACTCCCCAAATACGCAGATGTATACGTGCAACTTCCAGCATCTGAAGAAATACCTATTGATTTAACCGTATTTCAAGCTCTGTCAACGGCAACGTATTTCATTCATTTGAATAATAAAAGTTTCTGTTTTAATGAGAAAAGTTTCTGTTTTAACGAGAAAAGTTTCTGTTTTAATGACAATAGTTTCTGTTTTACCGAGAAAAGTTTCTGTTTTTATGAGAAAGATAAATCCTGTTTTAACGAGAAAAGTAAGTGTTTTATGAGCAAAATACGGTGTTTCACCAAGGCTGCAAGTTTAGGCGGAGCTGGCTAGATGCTACTACCGAGGCGCAAATGTACGATTTAGCCAGTTTGACACGCTTTTATTTTGATTTAGGCTTACGACATTGGGAGATTTTGGTGTCACTGAGCAGTCTTGACGGTATTGTCATCAGCATGTCAACTTTGCGACCGTTTATGCAGATTCCATATGGTTTAAGCTTGTCACATGAATCTATGTGCCATAAGAAGTTTGGCCCTGGATTCTGATATAGACGGCGATGAAGGCGATTTCTGCGTCTCATTTGAACTCCATTGGGGTCCAAAATCTTCAGGAGGTTTCTGATTGTCTCCTGAGTCACCACGTAACCGGCTTGAATACACTTTAAATGCATATTCTTGTATCCATGAAGCATACCATATTGGTTTAATTGATCCTGGAGAAATACCGCACCGTCCAACAGGTCTGACTTGTTACTGCGTCTGAACAGGCGCAGATCCTTCAGATGTCGTCGCAGAGTTGACATGCTGATGACAATACCGTCAAGACTGCTCAGTGACACCAAAATCTCCCAATGTCATAAGCCTAAATCAAAATAAAAGCGTATCAAACTGGCTAAATCGTACATTTGCGCCTCGGTAGTTGTGGTGTATTGTGATGTGCAATTACCACTATGATCGCTGGGTGGCGCTGTCACGTGTATGTACTAAAATGAGAGGTTGTAATAAATGACACAGAAGCTGTTCCAAGGTCTCGTCTCAATCCCTTGGTAACAAAGACGTATAAATATGTAACCCACGTTATACTACGAATATATAGCCAACAAGACTAAAGGCTACAACAGTAGTAGCATCTAGCCAGCTCCGCCTAAATTACAGCCCTGGTGAAACGCCGTATTTTGCTCATAAAACACTTACTTATCTCGTTAAAACAGGATTAATTTTTCTCATAAAAACAGAAACTTTTCTCGGTAAAACAGGATTAATTTTAGTCGTTAAAACAGAAATTATTGTCATTAAAACAGAAACTTTTCTCGTTTAAACAGAAACTTTTCTCGTTAAAACAGAAACTTTTATTATTCAAATGAATGCAATACGTTTCCGTACAAAATGAATAAGAAACAGCAAATATTAAAGGATTTTGCTCGTTTTTACATTATTCTATATAGTGCTACATTAATTATTCATTAGGCTGGTCATGTCAAACAAATGGAATTGATATTTTAAGACAATGTCAAGCCCAAATGCAACGTGTTAAATGCAAGAAAACACTGGACAAACTGGCACACGCATAGAAAAGTTTATAAACCATTGCAAGATCAAGAGGTTGAAAATACTCGTATTGGTCCAGAGACACATGTAGAAGACAACTGTAGCATAATGTCAACCTTTTGTAGCGATAAACTAACTGTAACTTGTAATACACCCACGTATTTGAATAACTTGCACATAGTTTTTTTCTTATGTTCTGAATTGGCAGCTGTCAAACAAAACGTAGCCTCAACTTGCAAAGTGACACATAGAAGCAGAAAAACTGGAAAAATAATCGGATATAGGTGTTGGTAGCTGAGTGAAGCCTATTATTTTCAATTAGTGTGCAATAAAGTAATGTTAGAATAGCTGCATAAATAATACCTAAGTAACCTAAACGTAATTTAAAGAACAATTGATTTTTACTTATTTATTCCTTATTTTTTATTGCACTTGTTTTATATTCAGCACTTTGGAGACTGTGCTACGCAAATAAAGTTGGTTTGAATTGGGTTTTCCACAACTTAAAACTGTATATTATGTCTTTGTTGTATATAAACAGGAAACTAAACCCATGAACTGACTCATTATCACTTAATTCATTATTTATGGTGATAAAAATGTTGCCTGTTTTGGTAACGCTCTTAATCATACTTAGGCTGGTTGGATATGAGCGGCAAATGTGACTTAGTTTGAGATAATTCCATAATTTAGCAGCAATGAATGGCAACAAGCCTGATATTTTCTGAAGCTTTTGGAGATTATCATTGTCATTAAATGAAGCTGTAAATAACAATACACCTTTAAAAATGTATCATATTACACTTAGTGACCCTTGCCCTTTTACAGAGAATAGATTTCATGGAATGTGCCCTAAATCTGTAAACTCTGCTGAAGCTGGACATCTGATTCACTTTCTAGCTTCAAATATCAAGTGTCCCGGGAAATTTTGGTGATGCCCTCAATCCTTTGTACATCCCGTTTCGCAAAAACAATCCACAGTCTCTGAAACGCCCATAAAGCTTGTTAATTGTGGCTGACGTCGTTAGTTTCAATGCAAATTCCCCGCCTTTCTTCCAATGTGGAGTTTGCCGATGCATGCTGGGATAGCGTGACAACTACTGCAGGAGGGTTTTGCAAATACTGATACCTGATAACACTTTTTTATGTTAAATGTTTGTTTAAACCATGTCCGTTTTCTCTGATAGAATATTTTTTGATAGAATGTTGCTTATTGATGACATACAGAGATTTCATTTTAGAACTCATTGCTACTTCCTGTAATTTTATTGTTCAATTTTTCTTCACAAACTCAAACTTCACAGATAAAAATGTACCACATGGACTAACCCATCAAACCAAGTCATAATAATAAAACATCATATGCAGTGGCGGACTCAACATTAGGCAACACGCCACAATTGCCTTGGCCCCCCAACCTGAAGGGGCCCCCAATAAGATGCCCCCGATCATCCTCATCCCCACAACAAAGTGCTGAAACAATTACTTTTCCCTCAGTATCACAGAAAAGTGGTGCAGTGTACTTTTCAACTCAAAAAAGTCTGGGATCGTCAAATATATCCATTCTGCCCAAGCCATGCACCCCTAAAGCTAAATAGTAAAACAAAATACAACTTTATAAATGTACCAATTCATTTAAATGAGCAGGAACATGTGTAAATTTGTGCCAACAAATGGCAAATATAGTTATTTGAAAATGTTTTACCCCCTGTTTAAAACTGTCTAAAACATCTAAGTATTGCACGTTTGACTTTTCCAATCGTTCTCTTACCACCTCAAATTCATGAACCTGTCACCACATGTAAAAAAAAAAAGCTTCCCACAAGAACAATTCAAAAGACACGAGACAAAAGTTACAGAGGGGCCTGAACTTAATTTTGCCTTGGTTCCCCCAAATTCCTAGGTCCGCCACTGATCGCATGCGCTTTAAATTCCAACGTACTTGTTCACTTTCTTTTATTTTAGAGACCAATCTGCATTTCCCCCCGCTCAATTACTCAAGTTCTCATCATTTGGAACCCCCCGAGGACCTCTTTACGCGCGGCCTCGACAAGTTGAGCGT